>JAYKKM010000196.1:3280000-3642500 GCA_035772405.1 Chrysogorgia sp. JL179-B06 | reverse complement strand
ATAAATTATTAACATATATAAAATAATCTTACTTTGTAATTTATTATATTTTTATAATAAATTTATATATTTTTAATTTATATTATATTTCTATTTTATATTTTTGTTTCCTTCTGAAAAACATTATTTGTGATGGTTTTTGGGTTTTCCCTGAATAAATATTCAATAGAACTTGTGTTTATAGTTGTTGAAATAAGCAATATTTATTTTTTGAACACTTATTTTGTAAGGTAGCATTGAGCATTGGGGTGGAAAGGGTTAAATTTTTAATCCAGTGAACCCCTGGAGTGTTTTTGGCTTCTTTGTAAAGACCATATAAATCTTTATTCGAGAATTATACCGAAAGTTGACTCACCTTCACTGTAACTAATCTTTCATTGAACAGTTTTGTTATGTTATTCACTGCTTCTCGCCTAATATCTGATCCATTCCTGCGGTTTACATGATTTTTCTTAAAAAGATTGAAAATTAGAACTACTACCGTACTTGTAAAAATTAATCAGAGTCATCGAGAAGCAAAAAATCATCGCTTGTCGATCCCGAGGCCAGCGTTGAAACTAGATTCCTTACCAGGTCATTTTTTTTCTTATTCAAATAATCGTAGTTCGTAGCATCCCGAACAAAATTAAGAAGTTCTTGTCCCACTTCCTCAGCCACTTTCTTGATTGATCTATCATACGATTCATAAACCAGCTTTAATACATATACCACAGTGAAAGGAAGCAATAGCTAAAAATGAATCTTCAAGAGAATCGAGCACTTACTCATCTGAAGCATCAGTCGTTCCAAGCAAAGAGACAAATAAAATAAAAAACGTTCTGAACAACGTCATTCTTCCACCTTCTTCTAACTTCACGTTATGCCGCCGCCCACGTAGCTCCTTCGTAGGTTTAAATATTGTTCCTTCGTAGGCTAAACGTTCTTGTTCCACGGAACGTTTTGACAAAAGCGAACAAAACAAAGCTAACTACCATGTACATGAATTTTTAACAAGCTTTTGTTGACGATATAAACTGCACATGCAAATTATGCGACAGGTGGCCGGCTGGCGAAGGACATAACAATTATGACAAATTAAAAGCCTTCTTTTTTAATATTGAAAAAATAGATACACAATGTACGAAGGACCTTCGAGAGAAGTCTATGACCGTCCATGAAACATATTGTGCCATGTGGCCGCTATATTAACTATGGCCGGATGGCCCCATAAATTTCTAGAGTAAGCTAAACGTTACATGCCAGCTGAGACCACAGTAGTTATCAGAGAACCAGAAGTCCAGACGTAACAAAAACGTTCAGGGCCATCTAAAATTTATCCAGTCCATGGAATTCTTTTATTACCCGTACTATCTGGAACTTACGTTAAAACCTAAATATACCTAAAAATTATACCTAAATACTAAAGAAATACCTAAAGGTTTCCGTGTTTTGATACTGTGATCCAAACACGCGGGAAGTTGCGGACTGGAGAAAAGCGTAAAAAAACACAAGTCACTAGGCGATTGTTTTGTAGCTTTTCGAAAGTCGAGCAACTTCCCAAGTGTTTGGATCACAGTATCCAAACACGGAAAAACCATTTGGTATTTATTTTATAAAATAAAATAAAATAATACAAGAGAACGAGCAGCAAAACTTTAGGAAGTTTTTGGCCGAAAATTTCCGTGTTCACTGTTTAGATGGCTTGACCAATCAGAGCCTGCGTATCGTACGTGTTATTTAAAGTGCAGTCAGATATATATTTAAATGTTTCATTGTGTATAAATACGCAACACTGCTGCCTTGGCTCCTTCGTGTACCGCAGTACTGGAAGTATCATTGAAATATTGGGTTTAAAAGTAGGATTTAAATTATTTCTTTATTTCAGCGTTGGAATTTTATATGATAATAGTTAGGGTTTTAGTTCCTGTAAGGCTTCTGAATCCGCCCGGGCGGCCCATGGGCGGAGATAAGACCCTGGGTAGCATTGAGAATCTGACGTCACAAACAACATTTGGACGCCATAAACTTTCATCTGATTGGCTACTGCCAGTGGTTCTTCTTCCCCCGTTATCCTAGCCTGCGTGCAGACTCCAGCTGATAATGAATTTTTTTTCATTATCAGGTGGAGTCTGCACGCAGGCTACCGTTATCCCGGGTAGCGGAATTGCGTATTTTTCATTAAAAATTATCATAGAAAACAATGAAAGATTTGAAATCCCAATGATGACTTTAAAAACCTAAAGTGATAATAGTGTTAGATAACAAGTCTGAATTTTATCGCTGAATCAAGCCACAAACCGTTGAATGAAAAAATGAAGTATCACTATCAGTACATATTTTTTCTAGTTCATATACAAGCTTAAAAGTTTCTGTAAAACCCATCTAACTTTACTAACTTACTGGCCTTACTGATGTTGACGTTCTAGCCCTGCAGTTGAACAACGTTGTCTTTATGACGTCATGTTTACTTTGGGACTTTAAATTATTCACTTTCTTTGTTTTGCATGGCTGCTATTAATAGCTCAAAGACAAACAAACCAAATATGACTCACAAATGTTGCAAATGAGCTATTTTCTTTTGTTAAGGTCGCAAGATTTATGGGTAAAAGCGGACAAACATGGATACTGACGTCATCTCGACGGAGCGCTATTGCAGGGGCGGCTAGCATTTTGTCACCTCAGGCAAAATTTCCTATAAAATACCCAGGGGGGTGCGATTATTCACCACCCTCTGGAATTTTCATGAGTGTAAAATTTATGAAATGAATTAAATTTTCATGAATAAAGCAATTTTGAATAAGCCCTTCATTGTTTCGATCGCTATATGCCAGAACTCATCAGCATGCCTAGGAAACCCTGAATATACAAAATGGACTTTAAATTATGTGTATTTGTATTACGAATCAATATAAAGAGAAGTACCTTACTACAAAACATGAATCATTGTGTAGCTAAAACAAGTTCATTTGTGATTGATTGTTTGCATATTCGTATCCCAAATTTGAATGCACCAACAAGACGAGAATGGTTATTAGGTTTTTGAATTACATATTAGATAAAACTCTTAGTAATTGCATGGATAGAAGTTCATTTGTGATTGACTGTTTGGACATTAATCACTTAGTTTTGGGATACCAGCTATGATTATGTTACAACAAGAGTACACCAAGAACTAAACAGGAGTTACACCACGGCACATAATTACAACAGGAGCACACCATATAGTGCTCCTGTTGTATATGTACGTAAAGCTGAAATCTACATTCATAAGAACAGGAAGAGTTGCCAAGATTCTAAGAGAAACCTTAATGTTTTGAAATGCATCAACATTTATAGCATTCAATGTAGCAGCAACATACGTGTCAGGCAGCCAACCCTTATAGCTTTCCCAATATTTCAGCCACAATTCCCAACTCTGTATGCAGTGACGTAACAGAGGTAGACGGTGATGGCTCGACTATAACTTCTATATTATCACCATATAGTACAATGTCAAACAATTGTGAATACCTAGGCACCTATATATTCCTTCCTCCTCGAGTTAACAAATCGGTAAATCAGCTCTTTCTTATCAACTGAAGGTCAATCTCCCCGTATTAATGATGGGCACTTTTGCCAAGCCCAGGAGGCCGGGGCTAGTCCCACTGGAATTGCCAACTTATCTATACGTGGGTTTTCATTCTCTCATCGAAGCAATTGACTTTCCGGGCGGAAAACGTAGAATAAAGATAAGAGCCCAGCTTAAAATCTTCAAATGCAAAACCATGCCAATAAAAAAATTCGAATATATAAACGTTTCGTTTTTTTCACCCCTATAACCGTTTTTTTGTAATATAACACTTAAATACATATATATATATATAAGTAAACTTATATATATATATATATATTCATTGTAATAGCTGGGTGCAACGAAACGTTAGTAAATATATTCGAATTTTTTTATTGTCATGGTTTTGCATTTGAAGATTTTAAGCTGGGCCTCTCATCGAAACGTTAAACACCATATAAGGTCATATCGGAAGGGCCTGGGAAGAGCAAATCCCAAATAACGTTTGTGTGTTCTGCACAGATTGCGCATCTCCACTGAATCAACTCAACCACCACCCCGTGCATTCATTGCTTAAGGGGTTAGGATTAGGATAACGTTTGGCGGGGGTTAGGATTATGTGATTTGGGGTTTAGGTTAGTATCAGTACTTTATAGCAACTTCGAATATTTTTTATTCGTCATTTAACAGTTCCAACACAGTACTCTACTTTATTTCAATATTAGACATGTCAAAAATGAAGATTTTTATTATAAAATATAGGTCAACTGCAAATAATTAAGAATAGCATTCGTAAGCGCGTATCAGATAATTTATACATGCTATTATTTACATAGAGATAAAACAAATTATTTATATATTGTAAAATCAATGTACAGAGTTTATTGACTTTTGTAAAAGACACGGTTAAGTATAAACAACTGTCTATGCTACAACACAAAACAAAACAAATAATTTAAATGTTATTCATTTAAAGTTAATATTTCTCTCATAGAAGCTATTCTAAATCAATTTAGGAATTTGGTACGAGTTTGCATACATAAAGTTAGAAAAAAGATCAATTGAATTACCGATTTTAGCAACAAGGAAATGAAGTAGGAAATTTAGTAGTGTATTCACGAGTGAATATTGGTCTAATATATTTGTTTTATGAACACCACAATGCATTATTTTCTGCGTTTCGTATAGATTTCACAAAAGAAACCAGAGATCAAAACACGATGGTGGGTTAAAAGACGATTTTTTATGTAACTGCACGGTGTTTCGCTGTTAATGGATGAAATACTTCTTAAAGTATTTGGTATTGTATCTTAAAGTGCCAATGACACCAAAATTAGGTTTGCCTTATTTGAAAAAACACTTAAAATGACAGAGTAACATCTTCTGTAGTTTTTCGTTTCGTTGCTGCGTTCTCGAGATATTTCAGTTTGTATTATATGCAAATGACAATGGAGTGACGTACACGTGCATAATGACTTATCGGAGGTATTATCACACAAAATCACTTGAAATTCTACAAGTTCCATGTTTTTGGAAATACGCATGCAAATGTTTCATTCAAATTAAATTGGGTTTTATAATAACAAAGATATATAACCTCCGATAAGTCATTATGCACTTGAACGTCACACCATTGTCATTTGCATATTATACAAACTGAAATATCTTGACAACGAAGCAAGGAAACGAAGCAACCTCAAAAGATGTCCCTCTGTCATTTGAAGTGTTCTTTCAAATAAGGCAAAGTTAATTTTCGTGTCATAGGCACTTTAAACGAAACCAGCATTTTAAGAAGAAATTTCGTGCAACAGTTCTCGAAATTTTACACAAATTAAAACACGTATCAAAACTCTATCTTGGTACTGGTTTTCACTTACTAAATTATCACGTATCAACTTATCCTTTGGTACTTTCAGCACAATTCATACTTCCTGAATTTCCTTCAATGCCCACGAAACAATGTCTCCAAGTCGAGGTTGGTAATGAGGTCATAAATGTACTTAATATTGCTGTTCATATCCAACTTCGATTTCAAGCCATTGTTCATGCCCATTTAAGCAAATTCGTCTATTCAAATAAATAGTAATGCATTTTGCGAGTGTTTTAAAGTTTTCCATTTTCAGCAAATATACCTTAAAGTGTCTATGAAACAAAAATATTGTTTGTAGTTTTTAATTGTTCAATATGCATTTGGGATATATTGATTGTTAAAAATTCTTTAAAACGTTATTGTGGCACTGAAAAAGGCTATAAAAGGAACATTTCAGCCAAAAAGTGGTCACTTGAACGCGCGGCTAAATACCACGTGACTTGTTGGTGTGACGTCAAGGTGTTTCCAAGTAGTGTAAAGATGGTAGAAATTAGTGAGAAAAGCTATAAAATACTGTGGTAGATATTGCGTTGTTGGCGAGTTCCCGAATCGCTTGACATTTTTAAAAAATACGATCTCTGTCGCTCTTTGACGTTTTCTGTTTATCAAACACCTTGACGTCATTGACACACTTTCGAGCTAGTCTCTTTTCACCCAGTCTGTGACAGATTTTTCAATAAATTGGTCGATTTTGAAGTTTAAAAAGTTAAATTTTAGAAAATAACAAATATGAAAGTGTGTTATAACATGCCTAACAACGAAAAACTGAAAAATTATTTTCATAGGCACTTTAAGTCTAACAATGCACATGGAAAACTCGCATGTCCTGACACTATCAAGGAATTAGTTTTTCAACATATTGTGGACTAAATGGACTAATTTAAAACTATGTTCATTACTATCTATCGAGTAGATGGCCTAAAATCGTCGTGTGACAGAAGTCACAATAACCTATGAATAATTAAATTGTTAGCAGTTGAATATATCATAATATAAATTATTACAAAACAGCATGTAAGCAAATTAAAAATCAATTTAGCTGCTGTATGGTGTATGCGAACCGTGGTTATTTAACATCTTAAAAATAAACATCGTAAAAATGCTAATTAAAATCCTTAAAAATGTCTAATTTACCCTATCATATGGAGAAACCAAGGCTGATAGCTAGACGAGACTTATGCAGGGCGGTTCTTCTTCGTCTGACCACTCCCCACGACCGTCGTGAATAAATCGTCGCATAAGTGGCTCTCCAGGGTCACGATGCGATTCCGCGAGAGAGTAACTAGAATGATGCGAATGAGGAATTGCTGCCGACACGTCGATGGCTGAAGTGGATGAGGACAAATGTTGTTTCTCAGAATACTCTCCGCCACCTTGGAAATTAGATTGGCTGAAAAATCTATCGTTTAAATGATAGGAACCAGTGCTCCCACTGTCACTCATTATTCCTAGTTTGCTGGGATAGTTAAATCTAGCAGCTGCAATATTCGAGCGGTTTCGCGCCGTTGTTTGGAGCCAATAACTAGTACCATCGTCAACGTTATGCGATGTGTTGATGTGTACATCATTGCTGTTATAGTCACTATCAATTGTACTTGGTGAACTTAATCCTCCTACGTAATGTACTTTTGTAGAAGCAGATGTTATTGTATTATTATGTCCTGCATGATTCTCGAACTTCTGTTCAGGACGTCTATCTTGTAATTCCTCGCCATCGTTCGAATATAACCCAGGAGCAGAGCCTCGTCTTTCATACACAAACTGCGACTGTACTGAAGAATCTCTTTTGCTAAAATGACTCTCTGGATACGAAGGCGGAGGAAGCCGAAGTCGTTCCGATGTTGAACTTGAGATTGACGTGATAGATGTATTTGAATCCTTACGCGCAAATGTAGTTCTATAATGTGGATTGTTCCGATATAACATTGCATTAATTTGATTCGATGAGGCAAATCCAGGGGTTGAGTTTAAACCATCAGGGTGAGTCGATTGGTCCCCATTATGTCTAGAGTCATCACGTGAAAGAGATTGCAAGCTTTCTAATGAACTACTGTTACTTGTTCTCACTCGTCGAGTAGCAAGAGTAAAACTGTTCCTTCGCGATAACGATGCTGCAGGTCTCGAATCCACTACTGCAAAAGAAAACCAAGAACAAAACTGTTTCAATCACTTTCACTGTCCAAATTTGCAGTGTTATCTTGCCAGGAATTTTAAAGGACATTGGCATAAAAAATAACTGCTTTTTATGTCAAAGTATGACTTAGCTAGTTGGAATATAGTTAGTTATAGGAGCTATGAAAATACTCGTAACACATAATGTAAAACGCCGCCATTTTGAATATGACCGTGACGTCATGTGCTGGGAAGTGTTGTATTTCGTACTTTTGTGCTACCTATCGTCGGGCCATGTATTGACCAGTTCAAGTATAACGTCAAGAAGAAGCTGAATTTCATTGTATTTCCACCAACACTGACCGCTTTACCCAGCACATGACGTCACAGGTCATATGAAAGAGAACCCTACTTCACCTTTAATACTGAAACTACGATATTCCGGCTATTTGGGTTATTAATTGATCTAAAACGTACTTATTTTTTGTTGCCAATGTCCTTTAACATGTGTTTTTTATTTTGAGTACAACAAATATGTGTAACGTTTTGGGCCTGGTTTTCAAAAGCGCGATAAAATCATAAACTTGTGCAGATCAAGACAAAACACGGAGAATTTTTCTTCGTTTCCACTTCTTTTCTACACTTGGCTTATGCTAATATACTTGCACTTGTGCTTATTGTCGGTGGCTTAAGCCTGGCTAGAAAATGTCTTATTTCAACAATTGTTGAGCACACCGTTTCCATATATCTCTGAGTTTATTGTTGAGCGATCGCAGCGATTATACATGAAATTATGGAAACCAGGCTTTAAGCAAGAATCAAACGAGAACGCAAGTTTTAGTTTGTGCCTCGTTTGACCGCCAACTTGCGACGACAAGCGACTAATTTTATCTTGTTCAAATATCACCGAAAGTTTCTTTCAACTTACGAATCGTTTGAACACAAAAAAGTCGACGACATTTTAACAATTAAACTGGGCTAATTTAAATGGATTAATTGTCCGCCATTTTTTATTTGTTTACTTCGCCCATGGCTTGGACAAGAACATGGGAACTATAGCGGAAGTGTAGAACTTGTGACGTCCCGTCGTTTATCTGATGATATCACGGCAACTTACGTTCTAGTTTGATTCGTACTCAAGGTCGCAGCTTGTCTCCCATATTAGTTATTATAAAATAACATTTTGTAAACGACACGCCATCATTATGCCATGATCATATGCCATAATAAACAGTGAGGGGAATTTATGTTTATATAGCAAGCAATTGCCACAATTTACTTGTTTTCTTTGGGTTATTTTATAAAATAAATAGAAAACATTTTTTCCCGCGTGCCCATACGTGATAGCAACACTCGTGGAAGTTTGGGAAAACTCAAAATCGCGTGGAAACACTCGCCCCTCGGGCTCGTGTTCCCACCACGATTTCTCTATAACTGTATGGAAACACGGATTTCTTAATTTCTATTTCTTAATTATACATTCCTAAAAGAGTCGTCGATTTTCTATTCTTTTATACGCATAAAAATATTAATTCAATCTTTAGACGTTGCATCGTCTGATAATGACGGAGACAACATTTTAGAAGAATTCAACCCTCTAGACGAATTTAAAACAAATGAAAATTTCTCCGACGACCAGCGAAAACGGAAGACATGACCTGGCGGCGAGCAAAATATGAGAGCTTTAAGGAGGAGGAAATGTCAAATGTACAATACAGTAAAAATCAACGCAGAAGAACCTAGATTTTCTAAGTTATCCTAAAAAGGTTCTTATGTGTTAAATCTTCCTGTCTGGCCCAGTAAAAATCGGTCGTACAAGACTGATGAAGTCGTTAATCGATTAATAAAAAAACACGGCACACGGTAACGCAAGATTAAAAATTGAAAATCGACAAGCGCCAGGCACACGAGATCCACTCACACGCCACGTTTGATTTGATTTCATAAACAACTCTGCGATTGGTGGCATTTTGAATTTTCATGATGCTACGTGGGCGTGCAAGATGACCTTTTCTAGAAAAATGAAAGTTTTTCAACCTGATTTATGATAATTAATGCTAATATATTAACATAATGTGTCTTGTTCGGGAAATTTAAAAGCACAAGTAAAAGCCTTTCAGAAAATATTAGCTTTCAGAAAATGTATAGTTTTAGCAACAGTTATGGTTATTCCAAGAGATATCAATAGAACAAAGAGGTGGTTCAATTTTGGATGTTTTTCAACCCGATAGGAAAGAGTTTTTCTTAAGAGGAAAAGAGGCTTGCTGAAACAGCTGTAGTCTATATGGGTGTGGTCCCTTCCTTAAAAACATATAATTGTGTCTAAAAAGTAAGTCTGATTGCCATATAAAAACAATCTTTAATATTATGTTTTCTAATTTTTTCTGATTTCCCAAATAAGAACCTGTTTCAAATTTTAGGCTCAACAGGTTCCTATATAATTGGGGGTTTAAATGCCAAAATTTTACCTACAGGTTCTTAATCGTTGAATTCTCAAGACTAAAGCATTCTGGATCAATTCCAAGCTTCAACTGATACGCCAAGATTCAAGCCATTTTCTTAATTTTATCGACCGTTTTTTGTTTTTTTTTCTAAGGCCCAAGTTACAGTATACGGATATGTTAATAAAGGCAGGGAAAGTAATTTTCTAGCGGAGCGTATCGGATTACCCCGTTTACAAACGACCGATACGGTACGGCACACATCGTATTACTTTTCGTATCACCTCCCAAACCGTAACACTGCGTAGTAGTGTAACAGTATAAAAAGTAATCCGATACCCAAGCAATCCGATATGGTGTAAACTGAGGCCTAAAGTTTGTCTTATTTAAATGCACTGCGAAAATGATTAGGCATGGTAATTTAGAGTTCTTTCGTATCTCACGTCGTTCTCGAGATATTTAGACTTTGGTGATATGCAAATGAGATAACTTGGCGTCAAGATGTTTCTACATTTTTAGAAAATCAAGTATATCTTTCAGATTATTCAACGAAATCACATGTAACGTTTCACAGTACGACACTTCGTAACATCTAACATTATTACATCGCAAGAGCGATACCAAATTAATTTACTATTTCTAATTTCTTAATTTTCTAAAAATGTAGAAACATCTTGACGTCACAGGCTACTTCATTTGCATATCACATAAATCTAAATATCTCGAGAACGACGTAAGATATGAAAGAACTCTAAATAACCATTCCTCATCATTTTAGAAGTTCATTTAAATAAGACAAACTTAATTTTCATTTCATAGGCACTTTCATGATATAATATATAACGTAACGAAGTTACTTACCATCTTCGCAAGAGTTCGATCTATTACCATCTAAAATAAAGAGAAATAACATCCAGATTACTACCAAACGTTGTCCTACTAAATAAATATAAAGGCGACCACATAAAACATTAACATTTTAACACAGAAAAATAATGAATAAACTAGTAATACGTGCACCCAACAACCCCTTGTAATGGTAAACTTATCTGATAGTGTAAATTTCAGGTGATATGACTTAATAAAATCCTTGCAAAACAAACCAAGACGAATAATTTTGGGTGTCTTTTACTGTCATGCTAAGATCTTTACTAAAACGGAACAACACGGCTAACCTGCAGAGAACATTTCTTGGATAAGCCGCGTTTATCATGAAACGCAACGACTTTAAAGGGTAGACATCCAACCTACAAATTGGCACAATTTACTAGAAAACCAACCTAAACCACTGTCTACACTTTGACTTTCTTTTACTCTTTTTATTGCTTGTTCCAAGGATTTCAGCTGAAAAAACAAGTGATGATTTTAAGAGTTTAGGAAATTACGATGGAGCACCCTTTAAGCTGGGCTCTTATATGAATTATTAATTACTTTTTTATATTTGATCAATATTGATCACTAAAATAGATTGATCATTTTATTATATTGATCACTAAAAAAAATCCGTAATTCACATTTACCCACCTTTGAAAAGGACTTTTGATATGTTAACTTTCTTGACTTCTTTACATTTTTACTAGCTTTTGAATCACTGGCTAATTTCTGTTGCAAAAGAAAAACAGCCTTTCTCAGTTTTCTAATTTTCGAATAATAAATAATTTCAGCGTAATCAGAGAAATTCCTATACATGTAAAGATAATTGAAAAAAGAACTCGGAGGAGATACACTTACCCCAGCCGCTTCTGTGATTTTAGATTGGATTTCAAAATCTCTCTCTAACTTTTGTAATTTTTCTTCTCTCTGTAGTGGATTACAAAAAAAACAAATAGTTATAAGGCATACGAGATGGACTAACGAAGGAATTCAGGCGGAAGAAAGGATAAACAAACGAACGATTACATCGATCTACGAATGAAAGAAACAAAACGAAGGACGGACGAACAAATGAAACGCGAACAAATGAAAATAGGTCGTGGCTAGATGGAATACTCGCAGTTTAGGTGTCGTCTTCTGGACGATACTTTTATTAGTATTAAGGTTAGTATGTTATTAGAAAACCATTAGGCGGGGGTTAGAAAACCCATTAGGCGGGGGGTTAGGGTTAGGATCTAAGTTGTTTTGGGGTTAGCAGTTCCATGATATATTTCATCATACAGGCATGTCCGATCGTATGATAGCAGTACAATCTCTCATTTCGTCCAACCTCTCGCGGATACTAAAAAAGATCGTCCAGAAGACGACTCAGACCTAGTACCTTCGGTCACCTCAACTGCGAGTATTCCATCTAGTCACGACCATGAAAATATGGACTTAACGGGAGTGTGCCTGCATTGTACCTGCATTGTAACTGGATTGTACCTGCATTGTACCTGCATTGTAACTGGATTGTACCTGCATTTGTTTTTTTAACAAGATACAAGTGCAGATACAATACAGGTACAATGTTTAGAATGTCAACTCACCTCAACAGGCTCGTTCTTGAATACAAAGTCTGAGAAAGTAAATTTTGCTCCAACTCGTATTTTGACCGGAGGCAGAGGACAGTTTGGGTTATACGGCGTCTCAGGAGGATATTTTCCAGTAATTTCCTATATCATTAACATAATATTAGTTTATTCACATTGGCCATAAATATATTTTATATTTATATAATAATTTATATAATATTTTGAAAAGGTGTGTTCTGATTGGCTAAAAGCACTCTTTCTATAATAGTAGAGAAACACAGAAATTTTCCCGAATGAATTGCTCTTGCTCTCACAATTCAGTCGAAAATGTTCGTGGTGGAAGTTATATTTTTATAGTCGTATTTTTGCAACTGATCTTACAAATATAACTCCGCCATTCGAAAATATTCCTCAACTATTAAAATGATGAAGAGAGGATTTAACATGTATAATAATTATATGAAACACTCTGCAGGGTTTTAAAAAGTTTTTTGAACGTAACTTTAAAAGTTACTGAACATGACCCAACGTTTATACCCTCATAGAACCGATGATGACGTTATCTATTAACAAGATGCAAATAAGCTTATGGTAATAAACCACCGTCATCGCGATTCAATGGGGCGTGGGCGCTATTGATATGTCAAGTCTCCAGACAATGTCTCTGATGGTACCGCGGATTAGTGGTAATAATTTTGGAAATTTCCCACGCAATCTCATGGTAGGTTACGCATGCGTGCTCCGACAAAGCAGAATTTTCCTTTTATGAAAAGAAAACAGCCTTTTGGTGTTCTTTTAAACGCGCACGAAACTGACGTTTAGTCTGACCGATGTACTCCTGATCACAGTCATTGCACGGAATGGAATAAATAGTGTCTTTCCTCTGTTCCTTCGCAATACGATCCTTTGGTTTCGAAAAAATATGACCCAACGTCAAGAAATGTTTTTGAGCAACGTTTACGTTGAAACTACCTAAGATTATTTTAATTGGTTCCATAATCCCTTGAATATACAGAACAACCGCGAAACCCATCACCGAACTTTCGTTCTCAGAGTTTGTATGTGGTGGTGTAGTTAACTGCAGGTTTTAAACAGTTATTTAGAAAATCATTAGAATAGTTATTCGCCTTTAAATCGTCGAATACATGTTTTCGCTCACTTTCCATTGAATCGGAAGTACATGGTATGCCTTGAGCTCTCAACAACAAAGTTCTAGGAACGGACTTCTTATGGCATATGGGGTGGTGAGAATCAAATGAAAGATATTTGTCAGTGTGTGCTGGTTTTCGGTATACAACAGTTTCTAATTTCCCGTAGAGCCTTCGGCTTCAATTCAATAGAACGTGAAAAGAATGACAATACAGTAGAACGTAAAAAGAATGAATTTTTATCATTTTTGGATTCAGTCGTCAAACGAACAGACCACGGAAAATTATAATTGATTGCAGGATTGATTACACAACGAGTTAACATCGTAACTTGAACCTACCGCTTCCTTGAAACATATTCTTTTTAGTTCTTCCGTTTTTTCTTTAAGTCTCAGCTGAAGGGCTTCTTTTCTTGCGGTAAGCGCAGTGATCATTTCCTTTTGGGCAATTTCGGTAGATAAACTTGACTCGCCTGAAAACAAGAATAACGGGCATTATTATATGACTGTGACGTAGTTTTGTAGCAAAGTGAAAAGGTGGTAAACTGCCGAGATTTTTAGTAACGAAATACTGACGTTTCGAGCGGAGCCCTTCATCAGAGTAAGACGAGATGAAATAAAATAAATAGGGCTTATATAATATGCCAAAAGGGTGTCACAAGTGGAAGTAACCAATCAAATGCACAGGAGATAAACAAACTAATAATTAATGAGATGCGAAAAGTTAAATCATTTGCTATTTTTACAGTCGATCAACAAACAGACTGAGGGGGAGGGAGAACTAGTCAAGGGTATAATGACAGGTCCAATATTCAAAGAGACTGTTTATTATCTGTCAAACAATCGAATAAGATATATTCACACTTGTGAGTCACATCGATCCAGTCGGAACGATCCGAGCTCGATTTAAGCAAAATACCCGCCTCGTGGTGGAACGCTCGAAGAGTTCACATGGAAAACACAACGGAAAATCATTACCCGGAAAATCATTACCCGAAAAATCATTACCCGGAAAATCATTACCCGTATCGGATCTATATATCTGATACAGAGTCGATCGAAATTTCTCCCTCGTTTTAACAGCTCAGATAGCGTTAATTTTCAAAATTACTACGCCAACTGAACGTATCAAATGAACCTTTTTAGATATCATTTACAAACCTCGCACAATGGTCTATATCATCTACAGGTATATCAGCCCTAAAACACTCGGCTATCGTGTTTTAAATCTGATATAGACCTCCTGCGCGGCTGCGCGGTTTGTGTGTGTATATATATATATGTGTGTGTATATATATATATGTAAACTGTAATGTGCAGTGGAAATATCGGATAAATAGTTACCTCCATTTGAAGAAGCACCACTTCCCTCGCTTGGTTCACTCGAGTCTGATATGACTGAAGCAAGAGATGAGTTTAACGAACCACTTCGCGAGAGTTCATTGGCTATCTCTTCCAATGTCCTTGGTGTTGTAAGCTTACACTTAAAATAAATAAAACAGATTGAAGTTAAATTGGACAACGATTTCCAGCCGCAAAATTATTAGCTGCACAAACGTGACATCAATACATTGAATTAAAAAATTAAATGAAATTTCAGGCAAGAAACGTTAACTAGTCATACTACAGTAGACTCCTCACTATACTTATGAATATGTCTTAGGAGATCATTTCAACCGTTTGAATTAACCATGCAAAAATGCTCATATATGTACTGCATGGGTAAAGCGCTCAGTGTTGATGAAAATGCAAAGAAATTAAGCTTCTCAGCATTATTTTTGTAATCGCTATTACAACCGAAAACTAGATAATACATGGCTTCACGAGTCACGATATAGGTAGCACAACAGTAAGAAATACAACACTTACAACAACATGACGTCACGGTAATATTCAAAATGGCGGCCTAAGCGCATGTTTTTAAGTATGTACCTTTGTCATCCAGGTGATTAAACATTATAAAAGTGATATGCTGCGTAGGGACTGTAGAAATACAAATCAAATACTCTAAAAAGTTGGTGTACTGCCGAAATGGTGTATATCGAGCGAAGGCTCTTCGTCGAAGAGTGATTGACGTAAAGCGAGATTGGTTGAACGTTATATTGTCGGTTATATTTATGGTTTATATCACAACACACCTCTTGGTCTCTTTTATCCAGATAAAACTGATGCTGACTGATGGCCATGGTCCACATAGCTTTCGCCTGCACGGTAGTACTGGCGTACCAAGGATGAATTAGACCACGGTCGATTCCATTATTTCGACGACCCAAAGAGTCACTTCTAAAAAACATCAAACGAGTCCGGTTAAACATAGCCTTTAGTAAACCCAATAGGCTTAGCAAAAATATACCTTTTAGCTTTAATAAATAAAACAGCTAAGCCAAAACTAAACTACTACCCACAAACAAAGTGTCCAGCACGAGTTTATATTGAACGTCTTAAGAAGCTTAATTTACTTCCGATATCCTACTGGCTTGAACAAAAGGATCTCGTTTTCTTTTTTAAATGTAAACAAGGCCTCTTCGACCTAGACATCTCCTCTTTCGTCACTTTTTCTTCTCAAAGCACGTCTCGCACCCGTTCAAATAAGGACAACTTGCTTCAAGTCAACCATTGCAGAACGTCTCTCTATAGGAACTCTTTTTTCAACCGAATTGTCCTTCTCTGGAACAATCTCTCTCCCACCATTCGTAATAGTTCATCCGTTTCCTCCTTCAAACACAGACTAACTGTTTACTACTCTTCTCTACTACACTCATCTTTCGATGTTAACAGAATGCGCACTTGGAAAACCTTCTGTTCTAAGTGCCGCTCTTTCAACTTAAGCTGTTGTTCCTAATTCGTCATGTCTTCTGTAAACTGTATATTTGTTCTGGTCTTTATTTTATGTATGTTATGTTTGTTTTCATTAAGGTCGGTCTTCACATGGGACTACTCATGTCCTGTTGACCTTACCTTCAACCATATATTTAGTTATTCAAAGTTTTTTCTCTAATTTAATAGTTTTAATTCTTTCGCATTTATATATGGTTGTAAAGTTAATAAATAAATAAATAAATAAATATTAAATCACGCATGCTGATTGCTGATTAAAATTTCTTTTGAATCAAAATAAAAGCCAAATAGGTATCGTTATTGAACAATACCAAGCAATAAAATATGCTGCAATATTCGTTTTTCTTTAAATGTTTTCATTGAAATAAAAGCAATACAAGTTACAGGTACAAGAAGATGTCATAGAAGGTATTAATTACGGGTAGATTTCCCGTTCGGGATATCTTTTGAACACGGGGTATAATTGAGTGGTAAATGGTAATTCAGTTGATAATTGATATAAATTTGGAATACTTACTTATTTCTACTGCCGTCTAAACTTACTTCAGAGATTCTAGGAAATAAGTAAATGTGACAGTGAGAAAAGAGCAGTTCACGCCATGTTTAACAAAAACAAAGGTAACCATTTGGAGGATAATTTTTACAAAACTAAAACCAAAAATAGGTTCGCGATGCGAACATGTGGGTACAGTAAGTTATATCTTGAGTAAAACTATACTTAATGGACTGGAAAAGCGAATATTATCCAGACCACGAAGGGCGCGAGTATTTGACGACGATTTACGACAGTCTGAGTTGCGCAGTTGTAATTTCATGATTGAATCCCTCAATCAAGATCACCGTGACTATATGGGTTGTGTCTATAACCCCTACACAGTTTTTGTGCAGAAAACGAAAATATAGCTGATGACATCAGGTCCATTCGTTTCCGAGAGATCTCTCTTCAAACGTTGCCAAACAACCTTATATTGAATTCCCCGAAAGCAAATTGCAATGGGTATGGTTGTATTTAAGACTATATAGAGTACTATATGTAGGATTAGGTAGTGAAAGTTATATTATTATACGACTTTCTACTTGCTTTATAATACTTGTTTATATTTAAAGTTGTACCTTTAACTCTTTCCCTACGGGCGCAGTTAAAATGGGTCGTTGATGACCCGCAAAGTCGTCAATCGAAAAACACGGCACACGGTAACGCAAGATTAAAAATTGAAATTCGACAAGCGCCAGGAACATGAAATCCACGCACACGCCAAGTTTGATTTGATTTCATAAACAACTCTGCGATTGGTGGCATTTTGAGTTTTCAAGATGCTATGCGGGCGTGCAAGATGGCCTTTTCTGGAAAAATGTAAATTTTTCAACCTGATTTATGATAATTAATGCTAATTTATATTAACATAATGTGTTTTGTTCGGGAAATTTAAAAGAACAAGTAAAAGCCGGTTTATTGGGCTTCCAGAAAATGCACTGCTTTCGCAACAGTTATGGTTATTTCAAGAGATATCAATAGAACAACGTGGTCGTTCAATTTTTGATGTTTTTCAGCCGTATGGAAAGAGTTAATAAGCAATAATAGGTAAATTGAAAATAATCGAAGAAAAAGCGTGAAAGGAAAAGCAGTTTATTATCTGTTGAATTGAAAATAATCAATGTAAATACAGTTTAACAAAGCAAAAAAATGGTCAGTGACAAAAAATGAACCCCCTTCTCTGCTCCCCCCTACCCCCCTCAATGAGAGGAATTATGTAAGGGTTACCCGAAGCAGAGTCTCTGCAGAGATCCCACCCGCACCGGTCCACCCGCACGGGAGCTCATACTTTTAAATATATACGCAAGCTATCTATACACTACAAACACAATAGGTTCTGTGCATGTGGGTCAAAAAGGTCAAAATTCACCGTGTTTAGAAATGTAGGAAATAATTCACCAAATTGGCTTAAAATTTGATGTGTGTTGTTTAGCCGACTTACAACGATGATGAAAAATTCAGGCGAAAATATAAAATTGATCGATGCGAAAAAATATCGGCCATTCTATATTAACTCTTTCCCTACGGGCGCAGTTAAAATGGGTCGTTGATGACCCGCAAAGTCGTCAATCGAAAAACACGGCACACGGTAACGCAAGATTAAAAATTGAAATTCGACAAGCGCCAGGCACATGAAATCCACGCACACGCCAAGTTTGATTTGATTTCATAAACAACTCTGCGATTGGTGGCATTTTGAGTTTTCAAGATGCTATGCGGGCGTGCAAGATGGCCTTTTCTGGAAAAATGTAAATATTTCAACCTGATTTATGATAATTAATGCTAATTTATATTAACATAATGTGTTTTGTTCGGGAAATTTAAAAGAACAAGTAAAAGCCGGTTTATTGGGCTTCCAGAAAATGCACTGCTTTCGCAACAGTTATGGTTATTTCAAGAGATATCAATAGAACAACGTGGTCGTTCAATTTTTGATGTTTTTCAGCCGTATGGAAAGAGTTAAGGTACGTCAGTAGAACTACTGAACTAGTGCCAGGTTTCTTGAGCTCGTAATTTTTTGGCCTGACGAGCAACTTTGCATATCTATTTTATAGTGAAAATTTCACCGAATCGATTTTTGAACATATTTCTGGTACCCCTACTTTAGAAAGAGATACTAAACGGTTAGGGGTTATATAGATTATAGACACTTTGAAGACAACTCAAGTGATAGTTGTATGCACGGAGATATTCATGACCACGCTTTTTACTGTAGGGTAAAAGTTTGAGTTTTAAGTGCGCCATGCTCTCGTTTTCTTCTATTTAAAGTGGAGTCAGTAGAAGTACTTAACATCGCTTCCCCCGTTATCTTGTTTTGAATATACCCTGACAGTCCTACGAGAACTCGATAGTGCAATGAGCCTCTGAAACTGTGTCTCTAATGGGACCCTGCAGGGTTAAACAGTAGACAAACACTTTTTCATTGTGTGATGCTCAGAAGTAATGCGCAGATAAAATTGATGGCAAAGACCGTTCGGGATGGCTAAGACCGTTAATGAAAGGGAATTCGTCATCGCCGCTCTACACACTACGTCGTCACAGAGAATATTTTAACGTTCTCGAGACGATGTAAACAGTTAATGAAATCACATTAATAGATCATTATAATTCTAATTATCCTGGGTTTGTTCTAAACGAAATTAAAGCTAGTTATCTAACACCGTCACTGTTCTGTTTGCTTAAACTCCCATTATATTGAGAACGACATTCGAACTTTGTGGGATCACTTCGCATATAAAATATATACAAACAGTGCAAATTCACTAGGAGAGAGTGTTTAATTTAAATTATTATGGGATGACTGAGATTCGCTAACAGGATACTACTTATAATTTACTGAATTTAAACAGCAAAACCTGCATGCAATCATGTAGCCTGCGTAGCCGGCGGTTTTTTAGGGGTTGGGGTTTGGGGTCGAGCAAGCGGGCTCCAAGGCGGACCACCTTGCCTGCAGCCCGCTTGCGCTCGACCCCAAACCCCAACGCTTACCCGACCCCAAATCCCAACCCCTAAAACCCACCGGCTACGCAGGCTAGCAATCATGTAAAACAATGTAGCCGTAAAATTCGTAGCATAAAGTAAAAATAAAGAAAGCACGATTCGATTGAGATTTCTTAAGGTGGCTCGATAGTCTAAATCATGAGAAATAAGCATAAAAAAGTTTGTAATGCAGATCGGAGCTTCATCGTTAAAGTTGTATACACTCAAAGTTTACATGAGTGGAGAAATCGTGTTTCCAATAAATCCAGAAAACTAATTTGCATAAAATCTGCCGCTTATCATCAACACAATTTGTCTAGATATACAAATACTACAAGTGTCAAACGTTAAAGACCACCGCTAGAGCTATACAATAAACCAAAATAAAGCTAAGATCTGCATTACAAAACTTTTTATGGGGAAAAATGCAATTTCTCGTGATTTAGACTATCGCGCCACCTTAACATTTAGCTTTGTGCTTGAGGCACGCCTCACAGTTTTTGCACTCGCTCGCCCCAGGGAGGAAAAGACTAAATGATGAAAGCGAGTGGTGATAAATGGAAATGAAAGACGTTAAAAAATCGATAGACAAAAATATTTTCAATTTCATTGTATATACTTACTTGCGAAGATCTTTTACTTCAACCGCAAATTTTCGTTCTTTAAAATCAACATTGATTATTTGTTGCCATTTATAAATCTTCAATACAAAAGAATTCCAATTAAACTCTATTCCGACTAACTTGTATTTATCTACAAGACAGCTTAACATCATTCCATGAACTTTTATTAAATCCGAACCTTTCTTGGCTTAGTTTTGTCGGCATGATCGTATACACCAATTCCTTTAGAACTAAAACCAAGCCACCAAGGTATATTTCCTTTATCCTATATAAAAGAAAAGTAAACACTATTAAGATAACGTTCCTCAACCTCGTTCCCAGGGCATTTTGCCTCCACGATGGAAGGTCGGCGAAAATGGCCCTGGGATCGGCTGGTCATGACACCCAGAATTTTTGGGTGTTTAGATATGATAATTTTTGTGGTCTTTGTTCCATTGCCTTTGTCTACTTTGTTGACCTGAATAATTGAGAAATATTCAATGCTCTTCAGAGTTGTTCATGTCAGCATTCGTCGGCATAAAAGCAGCTAACAAGCTTAATAATCCACCATACATCCATGGTTATCTCTTACAAAAGGTATGAAGAAGCATATATCCAATTTAGCGAAAGCTATCACTTCTAATTTGCTGTAAAATTTGAAGACAGCATTCAGATTTAGATGAATAAATTATACTCGGCTGAATTAATTGAGTTTTATGACAAGCCAATCGTATTATAGAATGGACCAGCCGATCCCAGGGCGATTTTCGCCGACCTTCCGCCGTGGAGGCAAAATGCCCTGGGTACGAGGTTGGACGTTCCTATTAATTGTCACGTGACGTCATAACCGCCATATTGGTGTACCTCGAGAATACAATTTTAATCATAAATCAAATAATCTAAAAGGTTGGTGTACTGTCGAAATAATAATAATAACGTATATTTATATAGCGCCTTTTCCAAACATACCCAAAAGCGCTTCACAATGTTTAAAAATCTATAGTACAATAATACAAATTTTACATCAATCTTAAAATATTACCTAATAAGAATGTCAATCAAATATCAACAAATGTTTTCTGAAATAAATACGTTTTGTGTTGTCTTTTAAAACTTAATAAACTATCACAATGTCTCAAATTATCCGGAAGTAAGTTCCATAAAATTGGCGCGGCGCACGAAAATGCCCTATAGCCATAAAAATTCAGATTGTAATGTTGTACTTCAAACTGATTGCTGGTAGATGATCTAAGGTTACGTTTTGGTATATATTTATTTATTAAATCTGTAATATATGGTGGCGCCATTCCATGCAGAGCTTTGTATGTTATAAGTAACACTTTGAATACAATCCTGTCTTGTACTGGCAGTCAGTGTAGGTTAAACAAAATAAGTGTGATATATAGCATGATGTCTAACGTGTCGAGTGAAGGCCCTTCGTCAGAGAGTGAAACGTAAAGTGAATTTTTATGTCACTACTTGAAACGTTAGACCTCCTACACACTATTTCTACAGTAAATCAACTTTTAGAATATTTGATTTGTATTTCTACACTGCCTACGCAACACATCACGTTTATATCACAGCATTTTAATTAGCTTCTTTTGTTAGGTACACCAACGTGGCCGCCGTGTCTTTTGGTGTATCTTTGTCACGGGAAAACCATCTTTATAAAATAACATGTATGCTACGCAGACTCTGATTGATCAATACCCGCCAAAAATGTCCTTAAGTTTTGCTGCTCGTTCTCTTGTACCGGGTGACCCAAAAAAAAGTACTCCGGTTTGATTCATAATAACTTCTAAACAAGTGAAGCTATTAAACTGAAATAACTTTCATTAGATAGAGGGAAGACTAGTTTAGATTTTGATATATTACAGTTGTATTTTACTTACAAATTCACGGAGATATTAATGTTCAAAATAGGTAGCATATTTCTGGATGTGTCTAAAATATGCAAAAAACGCCGTATCAAATTCTTAATGTTGGATGTCTCTGGGGAGTTGCATGTTATGTCTTATGGAGTTATGGTTTGATTGTGTTTCATTCTGAGTTTATTCTGAACATGAACAAATTTGGAATGTACCACATGATCAGCAACCGTAGAATTTAGAAGAGCTTCGCAGCATGCCGTAATCTAGAACAACGAATGATCCATGACTCCTTCGACGCAATGGTGTCACGGGCTAGGCAGTGCATTCGTGCTAGAGGACACGCGATTCCGAACGAATAAATCTTGCTTGTATTTTGTAAATAATAATACTTCGTTTCATAATAAACAATTTGTCAAGTGTCATTTATTTACTGCTAATAGTGCGTGTTTCAGTTGAGCAAAGCTTGATTAATATTTGATACGGCGTTTTTTTGCATATTTTAGACACATCCAGAAATATGCTACCGAGTTTGAAAATTAATATCTCCGTGAATTTTTAAGTAAAATACAACTGTCATATTTCAAAATCTAAGTTAGTCTTCCCTCTATCTAATGAAAGTTATTTCAGTTTAATGGCTTCACTCGTTTAGAAGTTATTATGAATCAAACCGGAGTACTTTTTTTTGGGTCACCCGGTATTATTTTATTTTATTTTATAAAATAAATACCTAATGGTTTTACGTGTTTGGATAATTTTATCCAAACACTTGGGAAGTTGCTCGACGTTCGAATCGCTAAAAATCACTCGCCTAGCGGCTCGTGTTTTTTACGCTTTTCTCAAGTCTCGCAACTTCCCGCGTGTTTGGATCACAGTATGCAAACATGGAAACCATTAGGTATTTCTTAAATACCACATATAGTATATAAAGTAAATAAGAAGTCGTGGATAACCAAAGTTAGAAAATGAAAGTGTACCAGGGTCGAGAGGTGCGAACCCTAAACCGCAAATAACCCTATTTTGTCAGTATATACACGTACATTTTTTCAACTTGTGGTTTTTGACTACCTCCTCCGCGGGCGTTTTTTTGGGCGGGAGGGGCGCGGGCGGAAAAAATTGCGGGCGCGCGAAAGCCCGCAATTTTTTTCCGCCCGCGCCCCTCCCTCGCCCAAAAAACGCCTGCGGAGGAGGTAGGGTTTTTGATAAAATGTTTTGGTTAGGAAATTCTATTATTTTTCATGCGTTACGTTTTTTTAACTACCTTGACTTCGTAGTAGTGGACACCGTAGGTTGGAATACTTCTAAATGTGTTTAGGTATCTAAAAACAGAAGAAATAGTTTTCTTATGATTAGTACAATAATTTTAATTATTTTTATATTTAGTACAATAGGTCAAATAGGAACAGAATATAATTGTCCCTCCAAATAATCCATGTTAAAGTGCCTATCTCATGTTTGGAGATTTTACAAATTCATAATATTTGGGTCTTCCTGAGCAAAATCATAATATATCTTGTCAGCCAAACATTTCCATCTTCATGCACTTTTTTTGCTGTTTTGATATGATGTCACAAGAGCCATGTTGTGGCAAGTAACAAAAGTAAACTGGATTGGAATGCCTCTTGTGACACACATCCGGTAACTCGGCTGATATGTATTATGATTTTGCTCAGGAAAACCCAAATATTACGGATATGTAAAATCTCCAAACATGGAGGCACTTTTAATAATGTAACTATTTACATGGATACAACCGGTTGTGAACAAAGGACAGTTAATTTAGCTGCAAATTTTAATTTTAATTAAAGATTATGCTACATTTAAAGTGCCTATGAAATGAAAATTAAGTTTGTCTTATTTAAATGAACTACGAAAATTATTAGGAATAGTAATTTAGATATCTTTCATATCTCATGTCGTTCTGGAGATATTTAGACTTTTGTGATATGCAAATATGAAACAAATAATAAATAAAAGAGCTGAATCTGAGAATTCCTATTTGGAGAACTTTCTTATACAACAATCGGATCTTTGACAAGAAATCAACCACGAGGCCTAGGCCTACGAGTAGTTACCAGTTTATCGAACGCGAGTGGGCTATATGTGCGGGGAGGCCGAAAGGCAACTACCGGTTTCAGGGCTAAAGAGTTATCGACACTAACATCATCAAAAAATATTGATCACGACCCATTATGATAGCGGTCTCCTTCGAACGCAATAATTAATGTACCTTTAATTTAATTTCTAATTTAAATTCAGTGACGTCACATCCGACATCGCCAAATGATAAAGCACGTCATAATTCGGTTCGTTGTGATAAAGAAATTTAGCTCCGGAATTTAGAGCATGTTTTTTATCATTTGCGCATTTTCTCCGGCACCTCCACATATATGGATTATATAGTGAAATACTTTAGGCCAAAAAATATATATATGTTTCTCATCACAGTGCGGATCATCTCCAAACCTGCGGGTCATTTGCTTTTTTCCAATTTCCCCCAATCATTTAGCAATTTTTCAGCTTTTATATTTTTTGACGAATTAAATATGTATTGCCGCTGACCATTGGTTGTGTGGTTTAACAAACCAGAGTGATTTATAAACTGAAACGATTTTTCTATCATTGGATTCATTGCACCCGTTCAGTACCCCAATTCCATCCCCACCCTTCACACGATTAAATAAAAAATATTCTTTTAAAAAATGAGAAACATATTTTTTGGCCTTAATCTTAGGAGAATATTTATGAACTGGTTATCAAAAGTTCTATACGTTATTTCTTAGGTGAAGGCTAAAGGGAATGACTCAAAAGGACCTTTACATTTTTTAGAACTACTAATCCTAACCCTAATCTCAATCTTAATCCTAACCCCAACCATAACCTTGATCCTAACCTTGATCCTAACCTTAAACCTAGCCCTAACCGTAGCTATCCATAACCTAACGAAAAATAACAGAAAGGTCCTTTTGAGTCATCCCTTTTAGCCTTCCCCTATTTCTTAGCAGTTATCAAGTTGTAATAACAAAACAATCGTGACAGCCTTACTCAACAATAGCCTGCCCTTTTTTCATCTTCTTCAACTTCTGGTAATGTCCAATAACCATATCCTCACTAAAAAACAATTTAATTTAATGATCAAAATCAATAAAAAAAGAATTTTGCACAATGTGGCTAAACACGTACGTTTACATACTGCGATTAATTGGACCGATTTCATCTCCTGGTGCATGTGGAATAATTACATTAATTGGTACAAAGTGGATTTACTTATGAGAAAATTGAGACATTTGCTCACGAATGCTGCAGCAAGATAAGAAATCAGGCTAATTCATTACTGTGTAAACGTAGCATAAAAGAATAGACTGCCGTGAAAGCAATACAATTTTAACGCCTGCACTGGCACGAAAATGGTCCACAGAAGGGTAATTCCATTGTGACTGACGTTACATTTGGACAGATTAAATGAGTACTAATTACCTTCTAGTTGTGCAATTAGGCTGGTGTAATGGCCATTCTTTGCCAATAAGCATTGATTTGGTTAGATCTAATGAACAGCATTAAAAATTTGGCGAACAGACGAAGCATAACAATTTTATTCGACATTCAATGAGTGTGACTGACGTTACCAAAAATGGACATGAAAAAAAAGTAACTATAATTATATTCATTTTCAGCTCAAAGGAATGCATGAACACAAAAATATGAACTCAAAGATATATCCTTATTATATGTTTGTAATATGGATGGTAACACAAATTCACAATAATAATCACACATGTGTACGTGACCAAAAAACTCTGTGACTGACGTTACTGTGACTGACGTTACATTTGTCCATCAAACTATCATTACAGTATATTTAATTCATCAAACAACTTGGTCTCGTTGATGCAAATAATTTGACATATAAAATTTGACATAGAAAAATATTTCTTAAATCATAAACTAATAGTGATAAAGTGTATACCAAGTTCAACACACTTTTATTAAGTTTAAGTTGGGAAATAGGAAAGCCAAGAATTTTACCCATATTTTGAAACAATTTGTGAAATAAATAACAATATCAATGGTATGCATGAAAATCATGTATGTGATAATGTGGTCAAGTTTAAATTTCATATCTTTAAAATTTGAGTTAACCACTATTATGTTTTTAGCCTTAATTTGTCAAAATGCTCAACTTTTCTTTTTTTTTCCCATGTCCATGTTTTCATGGAATTACCCAGAAGTAGAAATCTAAACTCAAACACTAATCGTAAACCTAAAACTAACAATAACCCAAAGAAAAAACTCAACATAAACCTAGGTAGAAAATGAAGAAGGGAATTGGCTAGAATGGGTACGAGCATCAAGGTCGTACGTTTATACACTGCGATTAATTGGGCGGATTTCTTATCCAGAGCTCGTTGTTCAAAAGACGATAAGCGTACTAATTCTATAGGATTAGGAACTGCTACGAAGATACAGACAAAGCTGTTTGAGGTTTTCTGTTCAGGTATCGTACAAATATAGAAAGGTTTTATCCTACGAAGTTTGAACTAAAGATGTCAAACAGAACATACCAAACAAAAAATTAAACCGTGAACCAAGGATTGGTGGTAATGGCCATTTATAAAATAACATGTATGCTATGCAAGCTCTGATTGGTCAATACCCATGTTTGGATCAGGCCATCCAAACACGGAAATTTCCTGCCAAAATTTTACTCAAGTTTGTGTTGCTCGTTCGTTCGTATTATTTTATAAAATAAATACCTAATGGTTTTTCCGTGTTTGGATGGCCTGACCCAAACACTTGGGATGTTGCTCGACTTTCGAAAAGATAAAAAACACTCGCCTAGGCTAGCGGCTCGTGTTTTTTACGCTTTTCTCAAGTCTCGCAACATCCCGCGTGTTTGGATCAGGCCATCCAAACACGGAAACCATTAGGTATTTCTTTAGTGAACAACCGGGCCTTGATGCATGTTAATTATCATTGTTCTCAGACATGCTTTAAAAGTAACATTAAAAGTTACTGTCCATGACCCAACGTTTCGACACTCCAATCTAGTGTCTTCATCAGGGGTGATCGTTGTAAAGTTAGTATCTCTTTTCTCATTCTCATTGTTATTTTCGTGATAACATAACATGCACCGGGACAAGAATTAATCGCAGTGTGAAAATGTACCTTTACCCGCTGCAGGTCAAACACATACCAATAAGTAATTGATGGATGTTCTTTTAACGTTCTTGTTGGTAATATTGGCACTTTCTTCATGTCACTTCTTGCTGCATTTTCACTGTAAAAAATGTCGACCATCAAGTTCTTTAAAATAACGCTGTATATATATACAGCAACCTTTCAAATTTTACAACTTTACAACGAAAATATAAATTAATTTGCATTGAAGACAAAAAAAGTTTGTGTTTCTTTGATAAGCATCCCCCAAATCATGATCGGACCTCAAAAATATGACTCCCTGGTCCATAGGTATAAGTCATGAACTCCTTAATCCCTTGTCGTATCTACTACTTTCCCCACACCAATTTAAACGCCGACATTATCGGTAACGGGGTCAGCTGATCTTGCGTATAAGATCTGAGTGCTGATGTCTAAATCCAATGTCTTCAGGGCTTTAAGCCTTTAAGTCGGTTTTCTGATGCACTAGTGACATAAGCATAAGCACAAGATCAATGCAAAAACAAAGCACGACTTCTCTAATCTCCTCTGGGACTTGCAAACCCAACCCAAACGGCCTTATCGCTTCATCCGACTTGAATAAAGCACAATTATTGTACAATACGGGTTGTCCAAGCTAGGATCATGGGGCCCACAACCCTTACTGTAATCCTGTACTTTAATGGTATACGGCCTAGAAAGAGTAATAACACTACCGTGCATGGAGATAAAATAATGTATTACAATACGATAAAATGTACAATTAAGTACAAAAGACTGTATGACCTATCAATACAGAATGTGTTTTAAAGTTGAGAGTGCCTGTAGTGTGCTTACAGTGCCTCAATGCATCATTAACTAACCTTGCAAAGTCACCAAAGGCAGCCTGTATGGAGAAATAAATTACATTTTGATATTAAAAATTAACGAGAATAAAAAATCAAACTTATTATGGCAATCCATAAGTTGTTCAAATAAGATTCGAAAATAATTGAAATTTGTGACAATTTCTGTCGTGGTAATAGAAGAGTTCAAAATTTCTGTCATGGAAAGAGTTCCAAAAATGTTGAGCAATTCATTTCTTCACATTATGACAAGATTTCACGATTTTCAAGATTTTTTTAAATCTGCACTATTTATAAGATAATATTTGAAGATAATACATTTTGTGACAGGCGGGGATGATTTGCAGAATACAGGGTTAGAAAACTCGTTAGATGGGGGTTAGTTGCGCTGTCGCGTGCGAGGTCGCGTCCTTCCCCAAAACCCCGCGGTTGGCACAACTTCCTCAAACTGCAATAGCAATACCATAATACAGTACTGCTCAGAATTAACCTAACAAAAAAACGCGTTCCGAACGCGTTCGGAACGCGTTCTATTCTCGTTCGGAACGCGTTCCGAACGATATACTTTCTGTTTTAATATTGTCTAGTGAACATATACCATAACCAGTCCAGCAATCAAATGATCAAGTTAAATCCGTTTAGAAGTTTACTAAAGTCAGAAATTAACGAAGTCTTCCCATTAAATTTTTAAGCGAAGTCACAATGATGTTCCGAACGCGACTCGTTCAGAACGCGTTCCGAACGCGTTTGGAACGCGTTCGGAACGCAAACGCAGTGTTAGGTTATTTCTGAGCAGTACTGTACATTGTGCCTTGGGGGTAACTTTGAAGCGGCAATTCATATGGAGTTAATTGGAATAAGGGAGCTACAGTTGGTAACAGTATTGTTGTGCTCCTGAACACAATATCAACAACAGCTTTATACCAATATTCGTCTTGTACCTTCTACACATTAACTTGCGTATAGTCGACAGGAGGCCCCGTCCCCTCGATCCCCCCTCCATTTACGGTCAATATTTCAAGTCTGAGAAATACTGTACAAGCTTGAAAAAAGGGAAATACCTTAGATGATTTATGGTGAGTGAGGGGGGATTATAACTGCTAGTTTCCACATGTACACTGTACATACATACATGTATATGTATATATCTTAATTAAGGCCATCTACCTATAGCAATAAAAAATACTTGTTATAGTACAGTACCTGTAATACATAAGCACCTAGTTCAAAAACAATATCGCTTTCACAATGAATATTGCCCTGAAATATCAAGAAATAACAATACATTAAATTATTACATGTACATACAGATATACCATACTGTCAGTATAACTGTACTGACGATACATGGACAATTGTCAAGCTCGTATTCTCAGAAAAATGATTCTGAATCCCGGACACACCGGCAATCAGAAGGTTACAGGTTCGATTCCTTCCTGTCCGGGATTCAGAATAATTTTTCTGAGGATACGAGCTTGACGATCGTCCATGTATATCGTCTGTCTAATCCAAGCTCTCCCACATTTACTACAGCAGTGTGTATATTAACACATATAACTGTACTGTGTAAATACATTTTGATACATTCTTATTGGGGGGCAAGATAGCTTACACCATGGTCTATGAAGTAATCCACTAAGAAACCTTACTTTCCCCAAACAATTTACAGTATAGTGCCAAACGTTTTCTCTGCAGTTTTTCGAAATAAACAAAAAATGGTTCTGGAGATGATTTGGGGGGCAACCGCCCACATTTACCACATTTACCACAGGCATAGAGGGAGGCCAAGTTGTGTCATGAATATTAACTAGATAATTAATACTTAATTACCCAATACTACCCCTAATAACCATGACCTGCAGCCAACAATTTGAAGAAATAAAAGATAAAACATAAACCCGAAAAATGTCATCTTAAGACAAGACAAAATATATGGGTGGTAAGGTAATTATATTTCGACTTTATTGCAAAGTCATTATCAAACCAAATTCACTATCTACTACCCCTAATACTTAATATTAACCCTAATACTTAATATTAACCCTAATACTAATTCCCTAATACTAATTTTCTATACTATAACTACAGTATGTACTAACCCTAATACCAACACTAATACTAACCCTAATACTAACCCTAATAACTAACCCTAACACTAACCCTCAGAGGTTGTGATTGTGGCGAGACGACAATTTGACGACAAAATATACGGGTGGTAATATTTTGACTCTATTTCCAAAGTCATCAAACCAAAGTAATTATCTGACCCTAATATTAACCATTTTCAATTCAAACCCTCAGAGGCACCCATTCCGCACATTGTAACCAATAAATTATTGGCATTATTTTAGCATTGTAACCAATAAGTTATTGGATTGTAATACGTTATGATTGTAAGTGCATGCGTGTAACAGTCAATTACTAGTCCCATATTCATAGTCTCTCTCACTAGTCTACTAATTTAGGACCCAAAGTAGGGGAGTGGATGTGGTGGGGGTTACGGCTGGGGGTTAAGGTTAGAAAACTCGCTAGCCAGGGGCTTACTAAGGACCTTTGTTGTTTTGGGGTTGGTTACATGGATTTATGTAATAAAAATAATTAATACCAGGCAAAGTGTGTTTGTGTTGGTTCAGTACCTTACTTCCGGGATGGGCACTTCCGGTACCTCTACCTTGTAGCTCGGCTGACCTTGCCTTGGGTTTAGTTGACTACAAGCCTTCGTACGTGTGCTTCCCTCCCATACTTGATGTATCCCTTCCCCTGTCTCTGACTCCCTTCCCTGTCTCTGACTCCCTTCCCTGTCTCTGACTCCCTTCCCTGTCTCTGTTTCCCTTCCCCTGTCTCCGTTTCTCTCGCGACTCCTTCGAGTTTTGGCGGTGGTCAGGATATGCAGTGCATCCTCCACCAGTGCTGTTCTGCGGGCCGTCATGCGGGCGACCTTGAGCGCTATTGCTGGCTGGCTAGCCACTATGCTTGTGCGGGTCCGTACTGTGCAACGTCGCCGTACAGTCGTTGGGGGGCTGTATTTGTTCCCTGCTGTTGCTCAGTCGTGTGGGGGGTCCTCTGGGTCCGTACTGGGCAACGTCGCCATACAGTCGTTGGGGGACTCTATTTGTGCTCCCTGCTGTTGCCCAGTCGTGTGGGGGGGTCATCCGGGCCCGTACTGGGCAACGTCGCCATACAGTCGTTGGGGGACTCTATTTGTGCTCCCTGCTGTTGCTCGGTCGTGTGGGGGGTCATCCGGGTCCGTACTGGGCAACGTCGCCATACAGTCGTTGGGGGTCTGTATTTGTGCTCCCTGCTGTTGCTCAGTTGTGTGGGGGGTCATCCGGCTTGCACTGTGCTTCACTGCTTATTGTACGGTTGCTCTGCGTCTGCATGGTGCTCCCTGGTTGCTGCACAGTCCGCTGCTGTCGCTGTTGCAAAAGGGCTGTAATTGCGCTCGCCGCCACCGTGCAGTTGGTGATGAGCTGCTTGCTTGCTTGCATTCCGCTCCTGCTTGTCCGCTCGGCGGTATTGCGCTCCGCATACCGGCCACTGGTTGTTAGTCTGCTTATCGCGGCTCGTGCTCGGGTACCTGCTCGCTGGGTACTTGTCCCAGTAACAACATACGTAGGTTGTGTAGGTGTGTTCCTGGCTACTCCAGGGTTGCTGTATGTCTCGTTTGTTGTTGTTTTGTTTTTCGCCTGCTAACTTGTGTGTTTCGCGCCAGTACATCTGGTCTGTTCCCCGGCTACTCCGGGTGATAACGTACGTAGGGTGTGTATGCGTGTCCCTGGCTACTCCAGGATTGCTGTATGTTTGGTGTTGTGTCGTTCCAGCGCGTCTAACTGATGTTCCAGCTTAGTCGGCCGTTGTCCGTGTTAACTGTGCCCCTCAGCATTGCTGAGGCTTGTCCATTTTGCTCTCATTGGCTTGTCTTGGTGGCCTACGTGGTCGCGGGCCACCGCCTTGCTGTCTTTTTCATTGCAGTTCTTGTGCTCTGCGCGTACCTTCGGGTGTTTGTCCCGCGCCTGGTGGCTTGCATCGTTTGTGGTCGTCAGGTGGCGAACCTCGGCCCCGCGGTCCTCCACCTCGTTCTTTCATCACTCCTTGTCTCGCGACTGGCGTCGCTCCAGGTCGGTATGTTAGTTTGGGGGGTTGGTCCTCCTTGATGGTAAGTGACATTTCCACTTTATGTGTGACAGTAGTTATTGTAGGAGAGGGTAATTCTCGGCAACTGTGCAACTAGTTAGTTGGCGAGTTTAGGCTTGTCTGGTGGCTGCTCTACCAACAAGACCCAGCGAAAACCCCTACCTCGTACCCAGGCACCGCAAAGCCCCTGGGGGCGGGGTTACGCAAACCCCTCTCCGACAGAGCTACACCCTCCAATATATATTAGTTAATTTACTAGAGATTCGCCTTGGCATGTACTGTCGTTGCTAGGGTCGTTATGTGTAACACCCCTTGCTAGAATTTGCATGAGTGTTAAAATCCAATAACTTATTGGTTACAATGCTAAAATAATGCCAATAATTTATTGGTTACAACGTGCGGAATGGCTGTCAGTGATTGTTGCGAGAGTGATTTAATATTCATCAACATTTTTGTGTTAAACCGCTGTAGTACCACGGATTCGGCCTCCCTCTACACCCGTGGTAAATCGTTTCCCCACTCCTAGAACCAGTGCTGTACAGAGGTCAGACAATAAAAAAAAACAGAAGTAATATACAAAACACTCAGACATGTAATTATAACTGAGTAATTTCAGTACAAAGGCCATGCTTTTAAAATGTTGGATTAACTACAGTACAGTACTGAGTCAAAGACACCATGTCTATATAGAACTAGGGTCTGTTTCAAATGTCAAAATAATATGGTTGTTGTTTGCATATTTTCATCATCACACCTATTTAAGCTGTAGCACTATAAAGCAAATTTTGGCATCAATTGATAGAGTACAGTAGCAGTCATGATGTTCTTGTGAATGTTGGTGTGGAACTTGCTGGTTCGAACCTATGCAGATGTATTTTTTTCTGTTGGTATTATATTAAAAATCATCCAATATTTTTTCTTTCATTGGGCTAGTGTTAGTATTTGGGTTAGGGTTCGTATTAGGGCTGCCATTCACCTAGGGTTAGAGGATTACTGGTAGACGTCCCATAGAAAGTCATTCCAAAATAAAGTTTTGCCAACACTACAATAAATATTTTTAAATATGTTAAACAAACCTTAAAAATCAAAGACTTCGCTTGAAGATAAAAAAGCTCCACTGTAACTTTTTCTTTAAAATAGGTTATTCTTGGAACATAAAATCTGTTAAAAAATTGAAAAAAAATTATATTTATTATATAATAGACAGTGTTTTATTGATGGTTCCACCACTAATAAAACTGATAATCACACAAGTGCGATTATTTATGGTAATCACACGTGTTGATTATCGTGTTTTAAAATGTTTGTAAAATCTCATTACTACTCTTGTGCTCTATTTTAGTTGTATTGATTACATTTCACAACATTACACTCTTCACTCTTGTGCTCTATTTTGGTTCTATTCTCGTGTTGACCAGGATATCTCACTCATTCGCTGCGGTCACTGACGTTTGATATCCTGGTCAACACCCAAAATAAATTTCATATATCCGCACATCCATGTATTATTCTCTATTTAAAATAATTACTTTATATATTTCTAATAACTAAATAATGCAAATGCAGTTCCAAAGATACAGTACATTTGGATATTGTAATATTGTTTGTGTTTTTGTCTGAGCGTGGCAACTGGGAATACAGATGTTTATAACTGTAGTTGAACATAATGTTGCAACAATGCATCAATGTACATGTATTGAAACCTTGAGTCAGAAGGTCTTAATGTAGTGTTCTTTCTTGACACAAGTTATAGAACAGATTTTCTTATCAGAGACAAAGATAATTACCCCTTTGGTACTGTATTTGGTCAACGACGAAATTCTGAAATAAGGCTATGGTATACTCATACAGTGTACATGTAGTTAGTAGAAGGGATGCATATTTGGAAGGTCTGCAAAAAGTCTTTCTCCAATACAATAAAATGACCATTGTGTTGTCTTCAAAGACAATGGAGCTTCCAAACCACATACAGTGAGTGACACGTACAATTACTGTAAATGTAATAAAGCACATCTGTATAGTAAAAAGTCATTTTCAATCCAATTTCTGAATGTTTTGTACAATAATTGCAGTAACACAATATTAATGCCCATTGAGCATTAATGCTATACAGTAGGTTTTTCTGTTTCAACTTATTTTCAAAACTGTTTCAATCTACCATACAGTATTACAGTGTATGCTCAAAATGTTAAATAATTTAAGGAAATAGAAATTGCATAAACAGATTACTGATATTTTAAGCTTTCAGTTTTCACTCTGAGGATTTTCACTCAAAAAAATTAGTGTCAGTATCACCAAACTGTAATCTATTTGGCAGTAAAAACCACTTTAACTTTTAATGAATACTCCTACATGTATTAATTGCTGTCTTTACAGCTCACTACTTTTACAAAAGGACATGTTTATTGACAGTAAATAAGATCTATTGTACAAATAGATTATGAACCATATATCACATAACAAACGTCTGGTGCACAGACAATTGTGTACAGACAATTCCCAATGGTTCATACCTGTCAACATATCAAACAAAGTGAGTTGGTCAAAGTTGCTTGTTAAATGGTCAAGTCAGTGTTGAAAGATACTTAGCTTTGTTCAATTTGTCTGATAGTTTATCTATGAAATCAAACTGAACCAATCATAAACTAATGGTTGTAATGCCCTAGCAACTCATTGCCTACAGGTAAATTATAGCTATACACGCAGAGTTTATTAGTCCTGGTGTTTGACATCACAAAATCAATGACATCCCATCAAAACACAAATTGGACCAAATTAAAGTTTGTCCTGTTTTTATCATTAGTGTTCTTAAGAGTATTATTAAAGAACAGACAGTCAAAGCAAGGTCTCTCCAAATCACTTCTTCACTTCCTGATGTCTGTAACACTGAATGAATCATCACACAGTAAAGGCTGACATTATGTTTAATTGTGAATTCTGCCAAAACATCGATGGTCAATGGGTTGACAAAGCAAAACCAGATCAAAGTTTTTCACCATTGATTTTATCAGCATTATTAAAATTATCTGGAGCAAATTGTAAACTTAAAAGGCACTGACATCATCTACAACACTACAGTCCCCTCTAAATAGTCCCCTAATGTACATGTAAGGCCAAATAAAACAATTATGTGGTTCCACTTACATCTTGAAAAAATTAGGGTAGGTAGGTCGGGATTTTATTTTTTTTGAGAAAAGTTTTTGGTCAATTGCCACACAGACCATCGTCTTTGTCTTGTTCCATTATATTGTTGTGCAAGAATGACGGCCTGGGAACTAATTTAGCAAAATGGCGATTGTTACGAAGCCAGCGACAGATAGGTGCAAGTCACGTAGTGACCTTATTTTATGATTTTACCATGGTAAAACTTATTTTATCATCAAAGTCTATGTAAAAACTATAAAACCTACCTTTTTTATGGCTAATAGTCCTTTGGTGCAAAAATATATCACAACATTTACAGGGTCGGCCGAGCTGAGCTAGGGTCGTTTGGGTAACCAGAACCACACAATTTTTTTTATTTGGCCTAATGTATATAACACTTTTCAGAATTTTGCTAGCACTCATCCTGCAACAATAGAGCACTTCTTTTAGCAATTACTGTACTATTTTTTATAATTTAGGGACTAAATTTAGTGGGGAATCCATTCAAAAATTTGAAGTTTCTCAATAGGATTTTGGCAGGCATTCCTTTCCCAATAACCTGTAAACACAGGTGCAACAGACTAAATATAGACTATGATATCATAGAACACAAAACAGGTCAAGTTACAATAAACTTTTGAACTGGATCCAATCCCTGCTATGAAAGTGCATTAGTTTCTTTTAAAATTGTAGTAATAGAAATACCAGACAGGAATTGTAATCTTAAGAGTATTAAAACCAAGCAAAACAAAAGTAGATGTATATTCCTGTAAAGATTAGTTTATTTTACAATTACTGTATTTATTTGTGGGATGATATCAAATATATTCTGGAATCAAAATAAATCTACAGTACTGCTCATAAATAACCTAATACTGTCTGCATCCCAGTCGCATCATCCCAATGCACCATTTGCATCTCCAATATGTCTGGTTTACATTTTATTTGTGTCCGGTTTACATCTCCTCTGTATCCAATTTATGTCTACTCATAAGTTTGAAAACAACATTACCATTATCATTGTCCCCAAATATGTTAATCTCTTTGATTAGAAAACATAGAGGTATGAACAGGCTTACAGCAGATTGTGAAGTTTTCACTCCTTATCCCAACATTTTCATTATTTTAACAATTGGAATATTGGACGACTTCAGTGAAATAATTCATATTCCAAAAGCTCTCCCATCACTCAGGCCTATCACCGAGATCGCACACCTCCGCACACGTCTGAAGAACGCGAGGCATGCGTTTGATCACACATCTAGAAAATTATCAATTCTGTATTTTTTCGTGAGTTTTGATGTATATTTTAACAAAAGGAAGCTGGCGAATCGTTGTGAGACAAAAGTTGACATCATTGTCATATCTCTAGCATCTCAATTACAATCAGAGCATTGAACAAGCATTCACCACCAAGACAGACATCACGGTGGACAAATGTAGTGGGCTTTTGCAAAAATCGTGCTGGTACACGTACCAACGTACCAGCGAACACACGCTGCATGCATGCTCTGTAAACTGTTGTTTAGATTTTGAAGATATCACACAAGCAGGAAAAAGGACGAAGTAAAAGCAAGAGTGCAGTCAAAAAAATACTACAAACAAGAAAAATTACCCTTTCAAGAAAGCAAGAGCAGATATTTTTGATATCGAAGTCATTGATGATGAAGACAAAGACAAACTTTAAGTAGTAGCAGCGATGACCAAAGTAGAGACAAGGACAGTAACCTTATTTTGCACTTTGAAAGTCAATTTCAATGTCACACACCATGTAGCAGTGTGAGAGGTATAACTATTACTGTACTATATACAGGTAGTAGGATAGACATACAAACCTGACAGCAAAATAAAGTATAACTGGATCAGCATATCTTGGAAGGTCGTGATCTAAAACTTTTCTACCTAAGCTTAACCAACTTGTACTTCCTCTAAAATAAAAAAAATAAAAAAATAAAAAATTAGATTGCAAAAGAATATATATATATATATATCAGTCCTTTTCGTTTGACGTGTGCGATCGCATGCGCACGCGCTGGCACACGCGTAAACCAAACTGCGCATGCTGTTTGTCGCACGCGTGAAATGGTACGTGCGTGTGTGATTTTTTCTAGCGCTCCATTTTATTGCTTTTATTGCTTACGCTTTTGAAGAATCGGTTCAAAGATTTTGGCGATGGTGTATATGCAGCGATGAGTTTATTTGTTACTTTTGCCAATCATTTCCAAACAACATTCAGTCACAGGTTACGACTCTTCTAAAGTTCTTCGAGAATGGAGAAAGCTGAGAAACTTCCTCAAGGTTTGGCTCAGGAAAGTGGAGGCAGAAGATGTTTGGAAGAAGATCGTCAACTTCAAAAGACAGGAGTTCCCAAATGTGTGTGCTCTTGTAGAGATTTTGATCGCAATAAGCGGGTCAAATTCTAGAGTAGAGCACGCATTTTAGCATGCTATCTGACAGGCATTTTAGCATGCTATCTGACAGGCATCTTTCTATAAAGCATAAAAGAATGGAATCGATGTTTGTCGTAGGTGCGAAGGACAAGAACTGGACAGTCAATGAGAGAAATTAAATCATACTCATGGAGATTTATTTACCAAAAAAGGAAAACTAAATTGGCACCACCAAGGAAGTCTTCATTCTTGAATCTAGAGGGGTAACTCAGGCAAGCAGTCAAGGAGCCTAGCATGGTCAACTCAGACAGCAAATATGACTGTTCTGACATATTTGAAGATTCTAAACAATATTTTAGTTTGTATACGGATTGACGTTAAAATTAACTTTTCAAACTTTAATAATTAATGTGTATGTTTTTAATGTTCTTTTTTCCTTTTGAATAAATGTAAGAGATTTTCTTGTGTTGGTCCGCTAATAGTGGTTTATTGTCACCAAATTCATTCACGCGTGTGAATTACCGCACGCGTGTAGTTTGCTCACGAAAAGGACTGATATATATATATATATATATAATGGTGGTAATGCCAGGACAAGAATGGGGTACATTACAAGTAATATTTGGCATTTCACCGTACAAAACTGCATGTTCTAAGGATTTATGGTGAAGGAAAATTTCAAGTGTTGGAATACTGTATATATTACCCAACCAGGACCAGTTGCAAAAATTGCAACATCATGGCCTTATATAAATCTAAAGTAATTTTTGGACAATAAGCACTTTTAATAGATCATCTGGGGATATAGTAGTTGCTCAAAGTCCAGATGACTAATCCAGATAATCCATATAGCGATTTATCCAGGCTTTCGACAACTGATTCCTGCAGCCAATGCATAACAACCTTTCCAAGCTGCATTGGAATAAATGTGTTTCAATTACAGTGTATAGTTAACACACTATTTATCAGGGACCCTACAACTAATGTTATAGCAAGGTTCCACTGTATATTGTACTGTGTAGAAACATGTACACTGTACTATGCCAACACTTTACCAATTTAACTTATATTTTGTTTACATACCCTAATTATTGTGTGATAATAACAAACTTCAGTAATAAAAACAACCAAATGCAATCATTCAATCAAAATCATTGTACTAGTCAATAGTACATAATAAAGATGTAACATATAAATATTTCTACTGTGTAATATAATGTTGACCAGAAATTACATTCCAGATCTTCCTTTTAATTAATTTAAAGTCGTTTAAGCAATGTGGTAGCCAAAAACATGGCTTTTAAACCTTAGTGTATCAAATTTAATTTGAATTCTTCATAATATATCAACCCAGACAGCATTTTAAAATTATAAAATTTTGGCTAGTACTATCGTGTGAATTTCGACAAAGAAGGTTGGGTCAATTAAGTACTCACCCAACCAAAGTATTTCCTTTTAAAACACCCACCTAGAGACTAGAAAGTCGCGTTATTTCTATATGTTTCCCTGTCAATATCACATTGCATGATTCAGGAAATGTCTAAAAGTACACCTTTTATGGGAAGATTCGAGCATGCAAACAAATGATTATGACACGAAATAAAACCGCACAAAAGCATAATCGCTCACTCAATATATGTGTAGTATAGTATAAGGAAGTACAGTATAAAGTCTAATTGTCTCGAACATAAATATCTTAATGACATTATGCCAACAGTGAATCGGGACATCGTAGAAGTAACATTTAAAATGTTTAAGACCCTAACTAACTGGAATACAATGGTTTTATAACGAAAATCGTCAAGGAAAACAACACAAATACAATGTTGCGACAATTTAATATCAAATGTCACAAATTACACAACACTTCCTCATAATTCTGAACTTTGAAAATCCTTCAATGGTGAGACAAAGACGATTTAAACGCTCTGATATTAATATTTGAACATGAAATAAAGCAAATTTTTGACAACAATAAATCATTGATGCAAGTCGGGTTCATTCTGCGGGATCTGGATTACAGTATATTATTTAAGATATGGGATAGAAAACGATTTGATAAAATTATTGTATATTAAAATTAAACAACGAGCATCTGTGCGCATTTAGTCATGAGAATATTGAACAGACTGAGTTATTTTGGTAGTAGTGGTGGTATTGCAGAAGTATTTTGACTTCAATTTGTTATAACTTACGTGATAACTTCATGACATTGCCGAGGACATTGCTATTCTCATTCAAGCAATCAATCTCGCTAATAAAATCATTCACAACATAATATATTTTGGTCTTCGAACCGGTTCACAAATACCGAAGGTAAGCAAGCCAAAAGTATCATCAAAAAAGATATAAGAACTCACGCATCGTCCGTGTGAAACAATCCAAAATACTCTTTCTCGTGCAGGTTAAAGTGAGACGACACCATGTCTAAAAGCTCCGAGGAAAGAAGTCGAGGCTACGAAAAGACCAAGAACAAATATTAGCTAAGATAAACAATTCCCTGAAACATTGTCACTTCTATAAGTGTTGTAAACGTGCATAGAGTTCTTCTCAAATCAACACGTAAGTTCCTACCTGCACTAAGAAGTCGAGTTTGCGTTCATCAAGTAAGACAACTTGACATTTTCGTGGTATTCGACCATCGCTCATTTTCGAAACGATTCCGCCGACAGAACATCAAGACTGCACATTCTATCCCACGTTCCTCATGTCACAGTACGCCGTTTATGTTACTCAGTGTAAAGTTATCCTTTCAAGCATTGTGTCGAGTGGCAACAAGTTTTGGTTTAAATCATATCGGCTTCTTCCGTTAGTGCGTTTACGCACTGAAGCACTATTTCATATTGTTTTATGCCCTTCCCAGAACACCCTGCGAGTTGCTCTTTGGACCAATTCTTTTTCTACCCCCCGCCCCCCCCCCCCCCCCCCCCCCCCCCCCCCTGGAACTGCGACATGGCTTCAAGCGGCTTCAAGATCTATTCGTCGTTTACCAGTAGGGGCCGGGGAGGGCACAGAGGGAGCAAGTATATAAATATATATAGGTTCTAAGGATTTATGGTGAAGGAAAATTTCGAGTGTTGGAATCAGTACCATTTTTAAGACCAAACTGGGACCAGTTGCGAAAAATGCAGCGATGCTGGGGCAGTGCTCTGACGTGCTGGCTACAGAAGCCGTTGCCGAGAGCCTAATCACGAGTTCTGTATATGCCAAATATTACTTATAGCAGCTCCGGGCGTTCGTTCCCAACCCGCGATTTCCGGGTCGAATTCGATAAAAATTAATTTGCGCCTTGGTTAGGTTTAGGGTTAGTATTTTGGTGATATTAGGGTAATAGCATTTTGTTGAACCAAGATACTACCGCACAACAAGGGCACAACGAGGGGGGTGGGGGGGGTCGGAGACGAGGGAACATTTTGGAGGTCAAAAGTTACTTTTACAGCACTATTTTGATTTTTTTTAACTTGGATTATATAAAGCTCCAAATTTATAAAATTTGCAAAAGGGTTTAATTGTCACGATCTTGTTTCAATTTCATGCAAATGTTCCTCCGCCGATGTGGCTGACAAATTTGCGTGCGCGACCGGAAGGCTCTGGGAACAAGATTGGTGCACGGCCATCTTGTTTTATACGAATTTTTCGATCACGATGCCACGATTCGATATTTCGCTAGATTCATTGGGTGGAAATGTGGAATACTTGAGGTTAATATGGATAAAAGAAAACTGTGCCCACCTAATTTACACTTCCAAATTACCAAACGTTTTCTCAAACAATATTAAAATGCAAGTCTAATCTCATTTGGACCAAATGTTTCTTAAAAATAAGACTTGCGTTTTTGCTCAAAAGTCTCCTCAAAATGCAGGAAATGCCGTTTTAGAGACCCAAATTTCAAAATATTTCCGGGGGTGCATGCCCCCGGACCCCCTCCCCTTTCAAAAATCCTGGTTGCGCGAATTGCCGTACAAATAGAAGAAAATAACGTGAGAAACAAACTCGGAAAATTAATATCTTGTCAACTCGGGATTCGAGATTTCGAGTTAAGAAAAAACAAGTGGATTATGATGAAAATCGTTGTCAACCCTTGACTAAAACCATTACTAATTAGGTTTGACATATGACTTTGGCGGAATGAAGTAAAAAAAGTCAGATCCGGGCTTGGGCGAAGTACGACTGTACGAGAAAGTGAGTTGTACGAGTGACGAATATAAAACCATACAGAGCACTTTCCATGGTAACGTATATCACAGTTTTGACTATTTTTAAATGCTCAAGTCTAAAAGACTTTAGCTTGTGAACCTTTTTCAATAGCGTGCGTCATCTTCCGCACCAGCTGACTTGACTTGGAATTCTATTGCACTACAAAACTGCTACAACAATAAACGGAAATTGAAAAGAATTCAAAAACCCGAGTTCGGCTGAGTTTTAATTGACGTCGGTGCGGGAAATGACGCATTCCAGTGGCGTAACTGCCGGGGGGGGGGGGGGGAGGGTGGGGGGAAGCCGAGAAAATCTGGTCGGGAAATACATAAACTCTACGCAGCTTGCACTCACCTCACCTCGGCTGCTCCGTCTCGTGTTTTTATTACGTCATTCGACGATTCTCTTATTTAACTGGATGCATCGTTTGGTCGGTCTTTTCGGCAAAATTATCCTGCCCTTGGTTTTTCGCACAGACTTGCTCTTTCGTTGCTTGGTCTGCACTGAAAGACAGCGGGCACGATAATTTGCCGTAAAGACCTCCCGCTCGGTCAATAAGAGCATTTCACTTCTGATAGATTCCATTTTGCTGTTGTCTGTTCAGTTATAGATGCAAGAAGCTCTTGGGGATTTCTGGGGGATAAAAAAGACAAAAGCAGTCGGCTGACGTGCTGGCGTAAGCTGACGTGAGAATGCGCATAGTACGTCATAAGGCAGCAAATAAAATCGACATTTGTTACTCATGGGGCCTTGTTGTGGCGCCTAATATATTTTAAAGCTGATAAAAAATTGGGTAGTCTTTTAGGGTTTCCATAAATTCCTTCACGTGTTTTTAGATGCATTTTATAATTAACCAGCTGTTTCTGTTCAAAAACGTCTGAATATCACTCATTAGTGAAGTTAATTGTTGGGGAAATTCCATGAAGAAATCGCTGAAAATGCGCGCGATTCTGGAGCTTTTCTGGGGGGGGGGGGGGGGGGCGTGTATGCCGGGCTGAGTTGTGTCATGAAAATCTTTCCTCGACCCAAAAAGACAATTTGAATGAACTTTATGCTCTTCCTACAGACATACTAAGCCAGTTCTACTTTAAATCTATCATTTTGGGTGCTGAAGAACCTAATTATCAGCTATGAACTAAGCACTGTTATATTAATGGTAGTACATATTTGGTCAGTTTAGTAATTGGGGATCTACTGTGGGGGAAAAACCCGAATTTTTCCAATAAAGTTATTCTAAAGGACATTCTTCTTACGGCTGAGTGGCGTGCGGTGACTCTAAATTGTAGTGTAAGGGGCTGTTTATATGAGGCGGCGAGTGAGGCGGGCTAAGCCCGGTTAACCTGCATTGACCGGAGTTTATCCGGTTTAAATAATTCCATTTATTAATCCAACTTGTTTCTGCCAAAATGAAAAAATTCTGCATGAAAAACTGTCTAATAAGGTTTAGTTTTCTTTTTTGTCTAATAAGGTATATTTTGTATTCCTTTATTTTTGTCTTGCAATGTGATTAGTTCTCGTTGTGCAAGCGACCCGGTTACAGACTTACAGCCAGTCGCAGCCAAAGGACCTGTTTTGGTAGAAGAGTAGGATTATCCTAACAGCTTGCGTTGCTAGGATACCGGTAGCTGGCGACGGAGCCATCTTTATGTTTACCTAGGGTTGTGGACATTATTCATTCACAGCTACGTGTTACTTACGTGATGGTATATGGGGCTGTAGATTAAAAAAAATTATAATATGGAGATTAATTTTTAGTCAAAACAGGTACTAGTTTTAACCGAAATAACCAGACATCTATTATTAACTATCAGCCGCTTTTGCGGGTTGGAGGACTGGCGGAAATTTGAAGAATGTCACAGATCTTTACCGAAAATGTGTGATGTGCACAATGGTTCTAAACCTTGTACTGTAGTTTAATTAACTTAAGAAGGAAATCTAATTGCCGTTTTTTTGTGATATCAAACTGATAAAAAGACGATATTATCTCATATTCTTACTTAATTGTCGGCCTGCATGTTCACAAGGAGGTAGGGTAACCTTAATCTAATCGTAACCGAACCCCCTAAAATCACAAAAAGACATACCTACATGTACCATGCATGGTAATGAGCTGTCAGGTTGGATTATAATGAGTTTACATATTTCTTTCCAAATTTCCATAAACATTATTGCCGCTATTTTCGGTATTAAAAAAGTGCCCAGCTCCTAGAAAATTTGTTTAATTTAGAGTCAATCTCTGCTTTGTCTTACATTTAACTGTCATCTATTGTTTGTATTTGTGTCTATAGTTCTGAACTGGTATTCGACTTTGAAAGAATTCAAATTATCGTCCATTTTCCCATCAGCTGGATTAGGTTATTTTGCCCAAACAAGCGCAACCTCAACCTGCAGTGCAATCCTCCTCCGCAGACCGCAGGCAACTCTGTGGCTTCTTTTATCCGAGTAAAATAGCTTCCAAGGCTGTTTTGGCCAAGCCAGAGAAATTAACAAGAGCATGAGGAGAGAGAAATTCCAAAACATTGCTCCTTGGAAGCTATTTGATTCGGAAAAAAGAAGCCATGGCACAGAGTTGCTTGCGGAGGAGGCTAAACCTAAAGCTGGCTTGGATCCCAGCGTGGGTGATATTTCACCCGCTAAGATAAACATTTCCCTGTGCCCGCGCGGATGATCCTCTCCACCCTCGTAGACTCGTAGTAATATTACCTTATATAGGCCAGGGACATAGGCTATGGCATAGCGTAGTGCCTTGCATCCGTAGTGCTTAGCATATAGTCACTATACGCTTTACCATATTTGTAACGGAAGACGGCTTGCCGTAGCGTAAATTATGCTCCAAGTAATAGTACCTAAATGCGTCTGTCCATCCATCCCCCAGCAACGGCAATAGCACTAGAGTGTAAGAAAGCTGTTTTGGTGCAAATTATTGCGCTCTGGAAATAGTTACTCCACTCCTTTCAATGGCTCGTAATAATGTAAACACAGTCACCGAGATTTTGGCGCTTTCTCGATATATATGAACAACTCAGTGAAATACAAACCCAAATGCTAACCCGAAAACTATAACCCTTTTAATAGAACCAGACCTCAATACTAACCCTAATACTAACAATAAAACTGCCTTGTGTTGATGCCATATAACACGTTTCCATTTCGGTTGTTATGCGGGAGAAAGAGCCGTTTTGTTCGTATCGTTAATTTTATTCTCATCCGGCAACTATGCCTGTGCTCTAGATCTGCATGTTTACGCTGCACTTTGAGATCGATGTCAGCTCGCGAAGTGAATAAAGCGCATATAAAAGTGAACAATCTTCAGACCATCTGCATTGGCCACCCTGAGATAGTCATCACAGATCAATGTCGAAGTTCATGAATGCTCGCGCCACCAAGTCTAGCCTCGCCCTTGGATCGATTATTAGAGATATCGATCGCCTGAGTGATATCGATATCTCAGATAGTGCGTGTATATTAGCTAACCACTTTGACTTCGTTCTTCGATCTTATGCTCTCAATAGATCATATGCTCTCAATATTATAATCGATGAAACAGTTAATTACTTTAATTAAAACCACACATATTATTAATTGGACTTTACAAGAGAAATGTTGGAAAGTGATAACTATAGTTCAAGTCGGCTTTGGAAATTTCGAAGCGAAATTTGAACGGGAAGACAAACACGCGACTGATCACATGGACTTAATGGTTGCCATGTAAGCTAAAAGTTGGTTTTGCCAGTACTTTGTTATTTCTTCAGAGCCTAGCTTTTTGATGGATGGTAGCCTGCGTAGCCCGCGGTTTTTTAGGGTTTGGGTTTGGGGTCGAGCAAGCGAGCTTCAGGCAAGGCGGAATGCGGGCGAGGCGGAATGCGGGCGAGGCGGAATGCGGGCGAAGGTAGATGACCTAAGGCTATGAGGGAGTTTTTCTTTCTGAGACTGTATTAGGGGCGAGCCAACCCAAGGCTAGCCCGGTAAGCGAGACTCACCGATGCGTTTATACAGACAAGCGGGCCACGCTTACCGAGATGAATTTTCAATATTCTTCTCACACACATTGGATATTCATAGCACTTCGGCCAATCCGCTACCTTCATTTATGTCACATGTACCTACCTATAGAAACCCAGTCTACCACAGCAATTTGATTAATTCAAGGGGGCAGGGCTTTGAAGATGAGGGGAAAACAATATATATGTCAATTAAAAATTTTAATACTGTATTGAGAAATGTGTTCTAAATACAGTGTGTATAAAAAAAAACTGAACACTTTGAAAACGGTCTTACACTCCTGTGGGAAATGAAGATAACTTGTAATCGTGTGCTCCTTCATACGTTTACAAGTTATCTTAATTAGACCGTATTTTTAATTTCCCAGGAGTATAAGACCGTTTTCTAAGGGTTCAGTATTTTTTGATATACTGTAGACTTGGTTCCCAAATCCCATGTGCCAAACCGTCTAGAACACTAACTCGGATTTGAATATCATAGTCTATTGTTTGGCACTTGAAACACTTGAAATCATTAATAAAGGGTATTGACGAAGGGCGTTCGCTCGAAACCGGTTAGACCACTAGCCTGCGTGCAGACGCTCCGTATCCGGCCCTGATTAATCGGGCCCTGAATACACACTATTTCAGCAGTGCACCAACCTTTCAGAGTTTTCGATTTGTATTACTACACTGCCTTCCCAATAAGTTCAGTGAGTAAGGTTTCGAGCGCAAACGCGGTCATTGGTCACGGAACATGAAACTTGCACCCACGTGATCGTTAAAGCATAATCCAATATGGCGACCAATTCTGGTGCACTCCCCGGCGTTTGGAATATGTCGTTTAGTTTTGTTCTTACTTGCTGTATAATAATCGTTGGTTGCTCTGAACCCGATTTCAGCAATGACTGTTGTACAAAGCTTCATTGCCATCAGATATCGCGAGAGAAGTATTTCGGATGCGGTATATTCTGTTACACGACTAGCGCTTCAATTTAATCCGACTGTACGCTTTTTTGCCTTGTAAAATCCTTATTTAAAAATTAATTAGTATTTTTACGTTTGGTAGTTTTAGATACATTTTTAGCCATTTCAGAAGAGGTAAATTCATTCAATTTACGTAACTATCTCCCAATACAGCAATACTAGAAGCGACGTGAAACTTTTTGCCAGTTCAACTAAATCATATGTATTTTTCGAGCAAATATAGCATTTGCCATCTGGTGTAAATCATCTCTTTAATAGGTCTGTTTTGGCATGCAATAACCGGACAGGATGTTATTTAGATTTTAGAGGTATAACAACGGAGCTTCCGAAGGCTTCGTATATCGCGTGGCGGCGAAGATCTGCTTAAAATTGTTTCCGCACAGCCAGAAGCCATCAGTGCAACACTAAACAGCCTCGCAATTCATATACGCAAGGTAATCATTAATTAGGGAATTTTGTCGTTTGTAAACCACGGACAATCACTATAAGGCACCAACGCGGACAATATTGTCTTCAACGAATAAATATACAGGTATGCCAAACTAAAATATAATATATGCCAACTTTATAAATTCATGCTGAACTCGATTAATATATATGTCAGTTGTCAAACCTGATAAATATACAAACGTTATCAATATGTGCCAAACTAACTTAACAAATATATGTTAAACATAAAATATATACAGTGTGTATAAAAAAAACTGAACAGGCATAAATTTAATTAGTATTGGCTCAGAGGTGTCTAGGGTTTTTTATACACACTGTACAGGGTGTCCCCAAAAAAAGGCTACCTTTTCAAATTCAAATGACGTGTTAATTTAAACAACCTATTGTGTTCAATGTCAAAGGGGTTTTAGTGCATGCCAGGGGCGTAAATATAGGGGGGGATGGGGTTTATATATACTCCCCAAATTTTGGAAAACAATGTTATATACCCCCCATATTTTGGAAGACAATGTTATCATTCCCCCATGCATGAGTTATGAAAGAAGAAAAGTTATAATAAAAAACTCAATTCATAAGAAAAGGCACATCTTAATTTGGGCTAGTCTGTCAACACATATCATCTGCGAAGCGTGTAGGTTTAAAAATTATTAGAAACAGCCAAACACGGCATGATTTGATGATTTTGATCAGTGATTTAAATTTTAAACGAATATTTTCACACGCCACGGAAATATAATTTCACCGACTCCAACCTTTTGGCTGGAGGCCTGGTAACCAATAAAAGTTTCATCACGAATATTTAAAATGGCGGAAGCTGAAAGTAATGAAGTGGAGGTATGTGCATTGTACATTTGTAGTTACATATATTTACATGGCCACATGGGCCAATATGAAATTTTATAAACTTCTGAACTGACTGAAAATCACCGCTCAGAATGCAGGAAATGCCATTTGCGGAATTCTATATTTCAAAATTTTCAGGTTGAGCATGCCCCTGGACCCCCCTAGAAAGGCTCGCGCATACGGCGCTCGAGATCATCCCCCCACCTCTTCACAACAAATTTGCGCTCCTGGTGCATGCACACACGGGTGATTAAGAATAACTTCAAGTCTGCGTTTGGAAAGCGTTCAGAAGCGTTTTGTATTTCAAAAGCGATAATGAATTTCAAAGAACTACAATAGGTTGCTTGAATTAACATGCCAATTTGAATTTGAAAAGTAGCCTTTTTTTTGGGACACCCTGTATACTCATGTACATTTTTAAAATATATGTTCTAATTATGATGCTTTGCGAGTTTGCGCTAAAGTTTACAAACGTCCAAGTCAAAATGTCGCTTTATCAGAGTGGTCTTTTTACTGGCATATATAGGTCTGTTCTAGCAGATTTATTAATAATTTTTAGCCAAAACAATACGGGTGAATTTCCAACAGATATTGATCAGCTAAAAATCTTACTTATATACGAATGGCTGAAATGTGTGCCTCGTTTGTTTCGTACTTGGTTACTACAAATGTCATTATTAAAAAATTCTTTCAAGTGCATATTATTTAGGAGTTCTACGTTCATCTTTGTACAACACCAAACACACGTGAGGGGTATTTACTCCTTATCGCGTTACCTTCTCTGGCTGGATAGCGAGGATAGCAAGGAAATAATTATTTTGGGTAACAATCCTAGCTTCATGATTGCGTATGTTTTCTTTGATGTATCGCGGGCATTAAATCCCTTAGGGACCGGTCATTATTTATGGTCGGGGGCCGAAGAGAAATAGATTTGGTCCTGAAAAACATTTTACCCAACCAAATTAAGATCAGAAATTTAACCGACCCAACCATTTATGGGTAAAGTAAATCTTTTACCCAACCCAAGAAGAAAAAAGTTAGATAAAGCCCAATTCCCAGTATATCGTCGATACAAGTTTTAATACTGTAACTTTCAGATTATTATCTCCCTATACAGAGCAGGAATCCAAGGAAAGGAATACAATAACAAAAGCAATGTGCAATGATGGCTAAGGAGAACTGCAGAGATGATAATTAATTCAATTAATCTTTTATGTAAATAGTCATGAAAATTTTGCTACCCAAGCCTTCAGAGAAGTGATTATTTTTTACCCAACCATTTATAGGTCTTAGAATTTTCGGGTGAAGTTTCATATAAATCCCGAAATGACCTCACATAGACTATCGGTTGCAAAATTCGAAATTAAAATCAGCTGTTATTTCTAAAATAAAGCATTATCGTAAGAGTTAGCGTTAATAGTAGGTGTAGGGTTAGGGTTATGTTGGGAATAGGACTGTTTTAAATTCGGGATATTTATATGAAACGTCAGCCGAATTAATTTTCAGTTACTCAACCATTTTCTCTTCGGCCCTCACCCCTGTCATAAATAATCACCGGTCCCTTAATACCCTGAAATTCTTCCTTGTGGGAGGGACGTTTCAACGTCCCAGAAATTATATATATATACATGTATCATCCCAGAAACGTTAAAATGTCCTTGCCATAAGTTGCAATCTATAGTGTTTGTATACTACCAGCGTATACCTATAGTAGCGTCCTCACACGAGGTGGAGCCGGAGAGGGCAGCATTTGCGGAATCAAGTCAGCAATTTACGGCAGTTTGCTTAGAATCTAATAAAATGTGGGACTAATACTTCGGGTAGAGGTGAATACCTATACTTATCTACCGAAGTTGAGGCGACTAACCACGCACTTATACCAATTAAATTTGCATTTGATTGGTTTTACAATACAATACAATACAATAAACTTTATTTAAAGAGGGTAATACTAATTACAAAAATGTATTCTTCCTAATGGCCCTCTAAATCCTAAAATACAATTAAAGATGTTAAATAAAGAATTAGATAACTAGTAATTAGATGATAATAACAAAATACATGTAAGATTAATAATAAAGACTTGATAAATTAATACAGTCTTTGTACACCAAAATTGTCAATTGAATATTCGGTTAAAAAATGTTTGAAAAGTTTGGATTTCATAAGACGAAAGGAGTCGCCAAGTACTATTCCTAAAGAATTCCATATTTTAATGGCTGAATAGAAAAATGTCCTCTTTAACGAGTCATTCTTTGGCTTTGGCAGACGATAATCGGTTTTGGATTTGGTTTGGTAATTATGTTGGTAACGGAAAGTTTCCAATTTGTCAGTTAGATACGCAGGAGCTCGGGCTTCAATAACTTTTCGTAGGAGGCAGATTTTTTGAATTAGGAAAACCTTGTCAATTGGTAGCCACTGTATAGTTTTTGGAAGTTTTCAAAAGACCTTGCTTCATATGGACTGTCCAAAATTAGACGGGCACAGCGTTTCTGTAGTTTGAAGAGGTCATCCAAATTTCCTTGACTGCAGTTGCTCCATACAGTACTGCAATACTCAAACAAAGGTTTAATACTTGCATTGAATAACAATAAGCGATAATGAGTTGGAAGGTATTTTCTTACCCTTGATAGAACGGATATTCTTTTTATCAACTTTCGACGCAATTCCTCTATATGAGTAGACCAGGTAAGATGGCTATCAATATAGACCCCTAAGACGCGTTCTGATTTCACTTCCATTAATTGTTGACCATCAAAAGAAAGATTAAGAGTTCGATTTGAGGATTTAGCCAATTTTTGCCGCGTACAAATAATACCATACTTGGTCTTCGATTGGTGGATTTTCATTCTATTTTCATTTACCCATTTTGAAACTAGGTTTAAGTCAGGCTGGAGTTTATCCTCAACTTCTTGTAAGGTTGATCCAGATGCATAGAGAGTGGAATCATCGGCATACAAGCCGATTTTGTTGTTGAGCATCATGGGCAAGTCGTTGATAAATAGTAAAAAAAGAGCTGGACCAAGAATGCTGCCTTGCGGCACTCCAGAATGGACAGGAAGTGATTCAGATAATTTACCATCTATACACACTTTTTGATATCTTCCATTTAGATAACTTTGAAACCAATTTAGCGAGTTTTTGTCTAAACCATAGACTGCAAGCTTTTTAAGTAATAAGTCATGGTCAACAACGTCAAAAGCCTTGCGCAAGTCAATCATAACTACTCCAGTGAAAAGACTTTTGTCCATAGCTTCAAGCCATTCATCTGTAAGTTTAAGAAGAATAGTTTCGCACGAATGGTTAGAGCGAAAACCTGATTGATACTTGTATAGCAGACCATACTCAGTAAGAAATGCAACAAAGTGCTTGCAAACATGCTTCTCAAGAATCTTGGAAATAACAGACAATACTGAAATGGGTCTGTAATTATCGATGTTAGTTTTATTTCCCTGCTTAAATATTGGAGTAACACGGGCAAGTTTGAGTTGAGCTGGACATATTCCATTTACTATGCTGCAATTTAACACTTTTGCTAGACTTGGCACAATTGCAGGAGCAATTAACTTTATCAGCTGCGAGCTTATTCCATCAAAGCCAGTTGCCACATTTAATGGAAGTGACTTGATCAATTCGAGAACTTCATCTTCTAGTAAAGTTGGTATACAGAAAACAGCAGAGTTATCGGCTTTTTGAATTCTTACGAAATTCTTTAAGGTGGCAAAATCCGGATCAGAAACGTGGTTGTTTTCAATGATATTGTCAACAATAGAGACAAAATATTCATTGAATAGGCCTGATATTTCTTCTGCCGTAGAATACCTTACCCCGTCCTTTTCTATGGTATGAACTTTGCTTAGGTCTTTCAATTTTGTCGGGAAAATACTCTTTAAAGTTTTCCAGAGAGCTCTTGAGTTTGATTTATTTTCATTAATTTCATTAACAATTTGATCTTTCTTCGCTTTTTCGACAAGTCTAACGACTTTATTTCTAGCTGCTTTAAAACAATCTCTTTGAGTTTGACCCCTTTGTAATCTTTTCTTTATATCGTCACGCTCTTTTATCGCATTGAGTATTTCGTCCGAAAGCCATAGTGGTTTCTTCATCGATTTTACTCTAAGCGACTTAATGGGAGCATGTCGATCAACAGTTCAAGAACAAGCTTTTGCCAAGTTAACAACATTTCGTCAGGGTCATTTTCAAAGGTGTCTAAAATACTCCACGGGACTTCCTTTAAATCTTTAATGAGTTCATGAACATCAACTTTCTTAAGAGGTCGGTATGCGATCGTAAAATGGCTTTGTTTAGTCACTTTCAAATTTGCATTTTGTTTACGAGTTAGAATTGTAGGTTGTTTTTGACCAACCAATAGGATAGAGTCAAAAATGAAACTAACCAATCAAATGCAAAGCAGGAAGTTGTTCAACGAACTTCGTCAAAACAACTTTAAGCAATATACAACAATGACAAAGCATATCTATACAGCAAGCACTTGAAATTAATTTGCATTCTCAGCCATAGCAAGATATGGGGAACAGAGTTACATTGCGGCCCCTTTTAAACAACGAACAGTTGTCGCATCGAATTCACCGTTTCGTACGTTAGTGTGACGTCTAAAATGGGGACGAACAGAAGACATTAAAGGCGTAACTATGCGATATAGTGGATTACTCACTAAAGTCATGAACGTCATAGATCTGCACAAATGGTTCCGAATACATTTGTAAGAAAATCCATTCGATCGCATGTGTTAAAAAGAGAACAATCGCAGCAAAAAAACAGGCCTATAGTATATACTGATAGGATGATAGCAATAATTCGTCGAAGACGGATTTAATCGAAAGTTGATTTTAGACGTCCCTTCAACGTCGAATTTGATTGCTCGGAATGAAATCGACCCAATTAAATGCGTCAAATGTTCGATGATTAAAACAAGACTTAGAATCCATTAACATGGATTGTGCTCCAAGAACTATAATACAATACAAATCAGACTTTCCGGCTATGTATCTCTTATACATTCCACGCTGTAGAATTACGGTTGAAGATATACAACAAACTATTTACAGTAAGTGACGTCAACAGAGGGACACGCGATGCATTACATATCACGAATTAGAGCATCATGGGATATATCATGGGATATATAGGTACGGATTTTAAGCCATTTCCTTTGCAGTTGTTAATTAGCAAGAAACCGATTGTATTAAACATTTTTACACGACACATTTGCTTTTATTAGTACAAACAGGTGCACAGAAAACGTTTATACTAATGGGGGAATGGCTCAGATTATAAATGCCGCCGCCATTTTGAATTTTAAGTATACCTCTGTGATCAAAATATATCCCATGATGCTCTAATTCGTGATATGGCTGTGTTCAACATGGAGGCCTTGAGCAAAATATTTTCAAAACAGGTCGGTTTAAAGCTCAAAACAAACTTTCTACGTATTTCACTGTTGAGTTACTGAGCAACGTGTTTACGTGTGCCGAGGTGACGTTACGAGTGAGTTAAGAACTTAAAGAGTGAGTGTCAACCGTCGTGCATTGCGCGTTTGTGCATTTTCTCCGTACGATAACGAAGTGTTTTGAAGTGCTTAATACTCCGGAGATTTTCTGAGTCTTCTAAGAAAACCCTATAGAAGCTTTCTCATTCATCCACAATCCAAATAAGTCCACCAAGAACCTGATTTTTTTGTTTGACCTCGTCACTTGGTCTTCCATGCTTTGCGTCAGTCAAGGCTGACATAATTCGAAACGAAAGTCAAGAAAACGTTGAGTTTTGTGAAAAATGAAAAAATAATTACTTTCTAAAGTATGTTTTCTTTCAATTAAAAGACAAATAATGAATGATTATATCAAGGATTGACAAGACATCTACGGATGAGTTCACTAAGGGAATTTCGTGCTTCGAAAAATGGCCGACCGAGCGTGAAATGCGTCACGGTTGACAGTCACTCTTTAAGTAATTTTTATTACAAAATTGCGAAAGATTAACTATATAAAAAGCCCAAATCATGAGATAGGCACAATTTTGACCTACAGACAACAACTTTCTACATTGAACAGTGAGTTACGAACTTAAGAAGACGTGGAAATCTTCTGAGTGACTCTGTTCGGATAACTAGGACGACTTTTGCTTTACTCTTTGGACTAAAAATTACACCTTTTGTATTTGTTTTGAATGAAGAATTATGTTGCATGAAAGACATCGTCTTTGAGGTTATCGTCGTGTTTCCTTAAGGTCTGTTCTGGGGGACTGAATCGTGCGACTGAATTATGGTTGTAAACCGAAAAAATATTGAGAGGGTGTGTGCATGTGCGACGTCATGGGCTAGCTCGTCAGTGATTATGACTGCAAGGATGCGCATGTACAGCATGGTGACAAGTTTTCAAGTCGTTATTTCATCTGGAGAGTCAACTCTTATTCCTGACATGCATAGCTTGTCTTTCAGTTCAGCAATATCTAAAGAAGTGAACAAAACTCATTTAGAGTGTCAGAAGAAGAGGTAAATTAATGAAGGATAGGTGATTGGAAACATGACGTATAGTGAAAAGAGCTATAGCGTTACTTTGTAGAATCAGTGGAAATTTTCCAAGGCCGTACGGAGACTGAATTTGTTATACAACAGCTAGCATTTCAAACAATAAGGTCGAGGAATAAGAAATCACATATTCCAATTACGTGCTCGTGTTAGGGTTATAGCTGTTAGGAAAGGTTACTAAGGTTAGTGTTAGGTAGTTGGGACAGTTAGGATTAGGAAATCGTTTAATAGGTAACATAAGCAGGGGCTAGTAATAATTTGAATATAAAATCTACCTTAATGCATGGAAAATCCAAAGTATAAAGTGTCGGATGCGAACGGTCTATTTCATCTGGATAGTCATTTAAGAAATATCCCATTGAATGGTTTTTATAGTGATATACGGTGGGGCATTTTACTCGTTTTTCACATTTTTCGTAACATTCAACAGAGAGAATAATAAATGAAAATATAAACATCTTATTGAATGGTTTTACCGAAAATACGGTCAGGGGAATATGTGCAAGGGGTCTATTGAATTCTCCATCTAATGGAAGGATTGTTTCAGAGTCTTGGATCTGCAAAACTAAACGCCCAATCACCATAACTCTTTGTATTAAATCGGTTGGTGCAAGAAGTTCTTGTAGGATGATCTTAAGCACCTCGACTGCTTGAGTGGCAGCAGAAGTTGTTTTTAATAATCCGGAGATAGATCGTTCAAGACTTTGGTAAAACAATTAATCTTAAATTTAATTATTTGTCTATCAAGGGCGGAAAAACTATACTGTCTTCTCACTGATTCCCTGTTTTTTCTTCTTTATTTCACCTCCCACTTATCAGCATTCCTTTAGAGCGAAGTGGTCAATGTCCGATATTTTTAGCAATGAAATACTGACGTTTCGAGCGGAGCCCTTCATCAGAGTAAAACGTGCTCAAACGAGGGGGCGTAGTGTTTCGCTCGCTGATGAGGAAATTTAGATATTAAATCACCCTGCATCGAAAATAAACCGAGGTAATCACGGTATTACAATAGATTTTGTATTTTGTTTATCCTATTTTTCGTGCGCCTCACCTTGTTTAAAATTCTGATTTTCGTACATGAGATCCTGATTTGTAGCAGAAAGAAAAACAGCATCTTGTATGGCTTCTTCTAAAAGTGTTCTGTACCGTTGCTCCATCGCTGACTTTTGTTCTTCAAATACTGCACGGTAATTTCTGAACGTCTAAGAAAGTCGGGATATGATAACAAATTATTTAAAAATAATTCAGTTGTAAAATAACTCTTTTGTATGAAAGAACTCTTGAAACTATAAAGACTAACCATTTACAACTTTTTCATATCTCACTTCACCCTTGAGATATTGAGATATTAAGATTTGTTTAATATGTAAATGATCATATACTTATGACTAGGCTTTGGCCCATTGTGCTAAAAAAATTGGCATATTATGCTAATAGCACTGCTCTCAATTTTGCCTAATTATGCTAAAAATTATGCTAGAATTCACAAATTATGCTCGATATTCTCACATAAATGCTCGATATTCTCACAGATTCTTACATAAATTCAACAACTCAAAAAATGTTTGACGCCATTTTGGCAGTAGTGTTTACAACCTCGTGGCTCGTTCCCAGGCTTTTTGCTCGGCAGTTCAGGTGTACAGTGTACTGCAGTGCACAGTCTGCACTACTACTGCCCACAATGAAAGTGAAACTATGAAAGCGGTCTTGTAACAAGTTTCTGACTTTCTAGACTACCAAATGAGTAATATTACCTTTTATGCTTAAAAAAGTGCTAAAATTTTAGGATTATGCTCGAGCAGTGCTCGTTTTAGAAATTATGCTTTTTTGCTCCCATTATGCTAAAAATTATGCTGGCACAATGGGCCAAAGCCTACTTATGACATCACAATGCATATAATGACTTATTGAAAAATTCTGCATATCTTTACCATTATCACATGGAATCGTTTGATGATTTGCATATTTGATGTCATTGGATACATCTACGCACATGCACCTGCATTTCTATGTAATGATACATAGTATTATGAGTGTGATGTCATAAGTATATGATCATTTACATATCAATCAAATCTTAATATCTCAAGAGTGAAGTAAGATATGGAAAAGTTGCAAATGGTCTTTATGGTTGCAAAAAGTATTTATAGTTTCAAGAGTTCTTTCAAATAAAAGAGTTATTTTTACAACTGAATTTTTCATTGGCATAGGCACTTTAAATAATTCATAATATTTTGAAAAATTTATATCTGACTGCCCCAACCAGGAATTGAGCTCTGACCATAGAACTATTGAGACATGCGGTCAGAAATATTCTTTTCCCCAATATCTCTACCGGGAGACATCGCACCTTCACTTCACGTTGAGCTGAACCTCTCTCTTTGAACGACTTCTATCTCGTGTAGCAAAGCATACTCACAGAAAACTTTACAACAATGAATTATGATGGGGAAAAGTTTTAAAGTGCCCATGACCCCAAATACGATATTACGGATATAGATGCTACACAAAGTGAAAAGTTGAATGCCAAAATATTTTATGATTTGAGCTTTGTGTTGATGTGCTATAAAGGTTTGTTTGTCAGAAATGGTAATGAGTGTGACGTCATTTACGGCATTTGGCTTTCTTTTCTGCTTTCCGTGTGATAGAGTGGTTGAGCATTTGAGTGAAAAAGTTGATAAAATCTTTACTATAGCGGTCAAGTACATCATTAACGTTTGAGTTAGATTAATTTGCTCTAACAGTAGAATATTGTATCCGAAATGATGCCGTAAATGACGTCACACTCATTACCATTTCTGACAAACAAATCTTTATAGCACATCAACGCAAAGCTCAAATCATAAAATAATTTGGCATTCAACTTTTCACTTCATGTAGCATCTATATCAGTAATATCGTATTTGGGGTCATGGGCACTTTAAAAGTAAATCTTATCAATGTTTGTGATCACCTCCTAAATTTTATTTACTCAGATTGGAAAAGTTCATATTTAGATCCATGTCTGATCTCCTATCTTTCCTCTTTTTTCTCATTTTATCTCTTTATCGTTTGTATTGTTCTTATCTTTTTAACGCTTTACCTCTAATATATGGACCACTCATCTTAGCTATCACCATAAATGAGACTAGAATGCGACTGGTTTTATAAATACGAATCCGCAATAATCCCCTCGCCCGCCTTTCAGTTTCACCCTAGAGTTTCATCCTAACCCCCCCCCCCCCCCCCCCCCCCCCCCCCCCCCCCCCCCCCCCCCCCCCCCCCCCTCTACGGTCCCCAGACCTCGCACGCCGTGGCCGAAATCTTTGAACGTTATCTCGGCCAATCTTTAACCGATTTAAATTCTGAAAACAGATTTGGAATTATCGAGTCTAAATACAATACATACGTGTCTATTATATTATGAGAACGTGCGTACCCTTCGTAAAAATATGTTATGTTTTTATTTAAATTAATCGGCCGCTTCGTCGTGTATTATTTTGAACGTTATCTCGGTCAATATTTAACCCTTTTCAATTCTGAAAACAGATTTGGAATTACCTTGTCAAAGTAAATAACATACGTGCCTATTATGTTACGCAAAACGTCCATACCCTTCGTATGAATCTGTTTATGTAGTTCGCCAGGTCAGATCACAAATCGCCATTGACCCAAATATTGTCCGATTCAAACGGATCACCCAGAACGACTTTTTACTTCCTTATAAGGAGTTGGATCTACCATTTCACATATACATATACATATATATACGTATACATATATATATACGTATACATATACATATATACATATATACAATACATATACATATACATATACATATACATATACATATACATATACATATATATATATATATATATAAGCTTTCGGTTAGAAATGGATCCCTGCCGCGGCGAGATTATCACCCTCGAGGGGATCAATGTCCATAAAATCGGCTGGGACTACCTTAGAGCCTTAAAGCGCTGTTACATTGCGCAATGTTTGATGCAACTTGTCTCGCAACGGCTCAATCTGCTACGTCGCAGTTGCATGAAAGGGGGGGTTACACTAGGCAACGTTTGACACGCAAAGTTTCGCCATCTTTGTGTTTGTGACAAGGTAAATAGGAAAATTGCGAGACATGTTGCAGATGGGGGTGTCACATTGTGTAACGCTGAAAAATTGCTGCAATCATTGCTGAAAGTAGAACTCGATTCTACTTTCTGCAACGATCGCAGCAACTTGTGTCGCAACAATTTTCGCCTTTGCGAGATATGTTACACTGTGCAATGGTTCGTGCAACTTGTTTCGCAACGCCGTTGACAAGTTGCTGAAAACATTGCTTGGTGGTATAAACCATGTTGTATTGCGAGACCCAGACACTTCATAACGACATAAGGTTTTCTAAACAAATGTATACAGTGGAACCTCCATATAACGGACACTTCGAGACCGAAGTTTGCTGTCCGTTGTTTGGAGGTGTCCGCTGTCTAGAGGTTTTCTATTAATAAATAATTATATCAGTGTCTGGACTTACTGTCCGTTGTCCGTTATATAAAGTGTCCGTTATATAGATTGTCCGTTATATAGAGTGTCCGTTATATAGTGTCCGTTATATAAAGTGTCCGTTATATAGATTGTCCGTTATATAGAGTGTCCGCTAGTAGATGTTCCATTGTATTTGACAATATACCATGATGAGCTCCAGTCGCATTTGACGAGAGCGAATGGTATAATTGTTTTATCATATAGAGACTCGTGGTATTTTCAGGCATTTTCAGGTATTTATTCAAGAAAATACCTAGGATGAGTTGCATAAACATTAACGCTCAGTCTTACTGTCAATGTTCGACGTTAGATCTATATTCCAATCCATTGTTTAAATGTCTAACGTTATAGCAGTAAGTTCATAGCAATTTACCCACCGTGTAGCAAGTTTGTTGGAGATTTGAACTGTGACGTGACCCAGACGGAGACGCAGCAGATGAACCCCGAAGCTTCAGTCTTTACGCCTCGACCAAGAAGAGATGCAGCCGTTGCAGCAAGATTGCGCATGAAACAAATCGTGGACATGGACAACGAATGAACAGCTAGACATTCTAATTTTATTCATGAACAAACGACTCGTGATTACGTACTTCATGTTTTTCTTTCATGTTCCCTCTGGAATGTATATGGGGGAGAGTATTGGAGATTTGGACAAACTATGAATTCGCGTGACACACGCGAACGAACCAATCAAGAGAGCCAAGAGTGATTCACAGGACTGCGGGGTATATGTAATTGGAGAGCGAAATGAGTTGGGGACGGATATGATTCGAGGTAAACACGCATTAAAGTAAAAAGCTAAATTTTGGTTTCTAGATCAGTGATGTTTCGTAGATACATACTCTGGGAGGCGCAGTAGCGTCGAGAGGGGGGGGGGGGGGGTAGGCGGGGTAATTCCCCCATTTTTTTATAAAAAAATATTATATTATTAATAACAAAAACTTGCTGCTGGGGCCCAGCAAAACCTTGGTAAGTTGATCATTGCTGGGAAACTTTCTGGTCCTGGCTAAGGCTTAGTTTTCGTAATAATAACATAGTATTTTTTCAAAACTAACGGAGTTACAGGCCCCAGCATTGCAAAATGTTCGGGGTCATAAAATTTACGTCAACGGAAATATTTTGTAGCTGTTCATTTCTATAGGCCAAAACATACAGTCGATACAGACCCTGCTGCTTTCAGCTTTCTGATAAGCTTACTGAATCATATTAACACAACTCACTGGATTAGCGTTAATTAAGCGTCTCAAAGGTTCAAATTTCAAGATTGCCGCATTCACGCGTCGATACAGACAAACAACTGAAACAAGGGAGCCATAAACAATTCCATCACTAGGTTGTTTGAATTTAAGATACGTTTTACGTTTTTGAGATTCAACTATACAAAATTAAAAAAAATAGGGAAAACCGGCTGTGTAGTCAGTAGTCTACGTAATTTATTTACTTACACGTAATTAATTCGTCTGCGCTTCCGGTCCCGATGTTGTTCACTTCAAGATAACGCAATTGAAACTAAAAATATCGGAGGGGGCCCGCGCGCAAATTATGACCCGGGGCCCGTTCTGGCTCTCGACGGCCCTGGGGAGGCGGGTAATTTATGAAAAGTTATCCATCGGACAGCGAATGATCATCCACCTCAGGAGAACTAGTGGCCTTGTTACGTAATAATTAATAATAATTAATTAATAGTTTTTTGTTCATAGTGGTAATATGTAGTAGGCTTTATCTTATAATGAAACTGTAATTAGTTTTATAAGTAATATTAAGAATATATTGTTGTAAGAGCATTGAGACTGTTGTATAATGCTCCTAATACGTCTTTTATTATTATTATTATTATTATAGCGAGATACTATAAGCTTTGAACAAGCGACTCCGGATAACGAGTTTTCTACCGTATAGCTTTGAACAACCAACTTCAGAAAGACAACATTTTTGTACAAATGGACATGAGCAGACTATTATTTATAGACTAAAGAAATACCTAATGGTGGGATATTGCGAGAGTTGAGAAAAGCGTATGAACAAACACGAGCCGTAGCGGGTATTGACCAATCAGAGCTTGTGTAGTAGACATGTTATTTTATTAAGTTATTTACAGGTCATATGGCGGTTTGATGAAAATAAGTTGAATCAAATAATATTATTTATAAGAAATTCTAACCTGAAAATTTTGCAATTGTTGTACTTCAGTCTCTTGCTTGTGCTGTTTGTAAGCCAGCTCCATATCACTCTGCAATCTCTTCTTTTCGTTCTCAAGGGCTTGTATCTAAAACACACAAAAATAGTTGTTTTATACCGACGCAAACATGTTCTCTCCAGCGATCATCTGAGGAGGAAGAGACAAGCTCGTTCCCCGCCCGCAAGCCAGGAACGCTTGCAATGCTGGGAAAGAGGTTTAATTCTGGGATTGGTGAGACGAAGGTGGAGAATGGTACGGTGGCTCAGAAGGGACATGATCTTGTTGTCACTTTTTTTAGCCGTGTTGCGGGTTAAATGGCGACTTACGTTGCGACTTAGATTGTGAACAAAATAGCCTATGTTTTTGTGTTCAATATGCAGCGTACATGTATATTGTTGTCCTTATTTTTATGTGCTCAGCTGGAGCCGTGCTACCATCTTACAATCCAGTCAAAATCCAGCAATTCAGGCGGATGGATTAAGCCGAGATGAACTTATCGAGAAGTACTTTAATCTAGGGCTAACCGCCTGTGAAATTTTGGGATTCATTGTAACCGTTCACGGCATTCGTCTCAGTTTGAGAAAATAATCCTTAAAAGCATGGGTTGCAGGAGACGACACGATTCAAATAATTTAGATGAAGCAATTCGCGTAATGGAGGACGAATTAAAGGGATGTGATATCAACCCGCAACGTAAGTCGCAACCCGCAACGTAAGTCGCCATCCAACCCGCAACACGGCCAAAAAAAAGTGACAAGATCATGTCCCTTCTGAGCTACCGTAGTATGGAGAGGACTTTCACCAATCTATATAATGCGGTCTCTGTAATGTAGATCGGAGTTCTGAAACGATAAACCTACTTTTTATACCTTTATTATTTATTGATTTATATATTCATATAGGGCCATACGTTTATCAGCCTTGGGCGTCGCGTGGATTTTAACCCTCGTGAAATAAAGTATTGATTCATTATAGCGGATCATGTGAACTCATAAAGAGATCAGATTTTAACTCGTTTGAGTTTAGTTAATATTTTGATAGTTAAATCTCAGGATCAAAACAAAAATGACTATGGTCTACTCGATGGCAACGACTCCCTCTTTATTTATTTGTTTATAACGGATATTTATTTACATGATAAAAAATTCAACAATGTGAATTGCTGTGATCAATCTTTGTCCTGTTTAGAAATGTACAATGTTGTAAAAAGCAACCATTTCAATTGATACACAATTATAAAACGTAAAATTGATTAAGCTGTTTCTTGAAAGCTTTATCATTAAAGTGCCCATAACCTCAAAATGTTTTATTGTCTTGTTTGGAAGAACTTTTAAAATGATAAAGTAACTTCTTTTGAAGATTTTCGTTTCTTTGCTTTCTTTTTGAGATATATCAGTTTGTTTGATATGCAAATGTCTGGAATTTCGTCACACATGCATAATGACTTATTGGAGAAATGTGTATATCTCTTTCATTCTCGAACGAAATCCTTTGAAATCAAGAAGTTTGGTGTTGCGGGAGAAACGCACACACGCGTTATTCACACTTTAGTGTTTTTATTTGACGAACGTAAAGATATATAACATTCTCTGATAACTCATTATGCATGTGTGACGAAATTCCAGATATTTGCATATCAAACAAACTGATATATCTCAAAAAGAAAGCGAAGAAGTGAAAATCTTTAAAAGAAGTTACTTTATCATTTTAAAAGTTCTTCCAAATAAAACAATAAAATTTTTTGAGGTTATTGGTATCATAAACGGAAATATTGCTTTCAAGGTATATTTGTGTCGTAACAAAAAAACGGTTAGCGCGAGGCAACAGTTAGCATGGCAACTTAAGAAGTGATCGGTTATCTCTTTGTTAAACGATGTGCATAGACAAACTATTCATTTCACCTTTAAAGACATCATGGATCTTTCTGCTTTCAGTTCTACTATGTCCATCTCAAGTTTCACTCCTTTTTCTGTGCTATACTCTGTTCTTTCAGCACCTTTGATCTAATATAAATAAATTGTTAAACACATTGAAAACCGTGCTAAAATATCAAAGGATTTGAACGAATCAACTTCAAGCATTAAGAGCATGTGACATCAAACCTGAATATCAGTTTTCTCTTGTTCACTTTCCATTTTAATACGATCAGCTTCTTCTGTTAAAGTAGCTTCATTATCCTTCTCGAATCTTTCTCTTTGTTCTGTCTAAAAATAAATTTTACGATTGTACAATAATGCCTGCACATTTATTCTAACCGTGATTTATTATATGGCCATCAGTGGTGTGAGTACTCGTTACAATTGTAACGCGTTACCGTGTACTCGTTACATTTGTAGTAATTTTAACCGGTAATTAATTACTTTTTTGGCAAAGGAACGAAAAAGGTAATTAATTACAAAACAAAGGAACGCGTTCCTTTTGCAGACGAAAATTACAAATTCCTTTCCTTAAATCTTTCATAAATATAATAAATGTTATTTACCAATCGAAAAATACCTATCGACAGACGAAAACGTAACTACAGTTTGACGTGGAAACATGCTTAAGTACATAGGTATTATGGCTCATGCTATGGCTAAAGTTCTTGAAAATAGAGCAGACCCTGGGGGCTGGGCACGTGGTTGTCCCCGTGAGCACACACTCTCAACACGTGTCAAAAGGTCATTTGACCCGTTTCTGGGGATTAATTCAAAATAAAATCTCAGAGGTTAGTATCAATTAATATGGCAGCCGAAAATGTCATCTTCATGGACTTTTTTGCTGTTAAAGTTATACCGGACGAGTTAAACATACGATATGCCATATTTCGTAACCAGAGCACAGCCCAGAGCCTGAATGTGTAGAAGCTGAAGCCATTGTTGTTGTGGACAACAAATTTAATTGTTTCTATTAATAATGCAATGTTTCATAATAACCAATTGCGGATTATGGAAAAGTTAAAATCCAACCTCAGTCACTTTAAATTTACAAAGCTTTCATTTTCTATTTATGGTGAGGAATTATTTGGCACAAGGTCTACATTACGACATTTAACGTAAAGGAATTTGTAATTAATTACTTTTTTCGGAAACCACTGTAATTTTGTAATTGTAATTAATTACTTTTTAAGATGGTAATTGTACTAGCTTAGGATTAATTACTATTTGAAGCAAGTAATGTAATTGTAATTAATTTCCTTTTTGAGGGGTAATTAATGTTCAAAATAGGTAGCATGATTTCTGGCCATGTCACTGAAAATATGCCAAAAAACGCCGTAATCCTGTAAATCCTTTAAATCTGATTGGTTCGTGAGAAGTCGTATATTTTCCATGTTCGCTTGAAAACTTGATTAAATGACATTTTTTCAAAAATGTGAAGTTCTTTCTTCTCATTTATAAAAAGATTATTAACGTACAAAAATACGTTCAATATATTCATTTTTTTAGCAATCGATTTTCCGGGCGGAAAGCGTAATCGTAATGTAAAGATAAGAGGCCAGCTCAAAACTCGTAAATATAACGCCATAATAATAGACAAGTGAAAAAAGTTTAAAACATGTTATAACGTTTCGTTGCGAAAGAGCAACATCTTCAGAGTATTAAAGTGCCTATCTCACGTTTGGGGATTTTACATATTCGTAATATTTGGGTCTTCCTGAGCAAAATCATAATATGTCTTGTCAGCCGAAAATGTCATCTTCATGGACTTTTTTGCTGTTAAAGTTACCGGATATATATATATATATATATACCGTTACCGGATGAGATCCGGTAACTTTGACAGCGAAAAACTCCATGAAGATGAAAGTTTCGGTTGACAATATATATTATGATTTTGCTCAAGAAGACCCAAACATTGCGGATATGGAAAATCCCCAAACGTGAGATAGTCACTTTAAATTTACAAAGCTTTCAGATATCTATATATAAGTCTAAACTCTGAAGATGTTGCATGCACGTTCGCAACGTTATAGTAAACATGTTTTAAACTTTTTGGACGTGTCTCGTATTATGACATTACACTTACGAATTTTGAGCTAGGATATTAATATCTTTATTTTACGATATTCACTTTTCTTGATTGTTCAAAATAAAAAGCAAGCGAATATATAAGACGGAAACATTGCGGCAAATTTTATCGTGGCGTTAGTTTCATCTTCGCTTTGTATTCAGTTAGATTTTAGCAAGGCCAATATAAATAACTTCTTAATGACATCGCTTGTTCGGTCTGCACTAGTGAAATATATCGGTCTGATATTTTGACACACTTCACGCTCGGTCAATAAGTATAGTAATAATATAAGAGTTTTAAGGATCCACGGTTACCACTAGAAATAATTTAATCACGGAGAGGTCCATGAGCTCTACGTCAAGTCAAAAGGTATGGATATGCCTAGTTATTAAGGGAAAGTCATTACCTTTAAGATATAAGTGGGGTATGCCTACCACGGCAAGGCACCACTGTAATCACATGGACTGCAGACGTGAGGGGGGGAGAAGCAAGAAATTGTCTTTTTGTCGAGCAAATATGAACGCAAGGTGATGAACTGCAATTGCCAATTTAAATGTTGTCTTTGTTTCAGGATTTCCACTTCATTTCCTTTCTTCAGGCAAAAGCAACTTGCGTTTAGTTGGTAAAACTGTACATCTTAAGATTTGCGAGCCTTTCGAGTGATTGCGCAACATCTCCACGCTAATTCAGAAAATGACCGAAATCTTATGTAGTCTCTGGGGAGTTTAAAACTTTTAGAGCAAGGAGCCTCATTTAGAATCACCAGAATGCCGAGAGTTACAATTTTCAAATATTTCTGGGGCAGTATGACCGTATATGTAAAGTATTAAAAATTTATTGACCGAGCGGGAGGTCTTTACGGCACCGAATTATCCTGCCCGCGGTCTTTCAGTACAGACCAAGGAGCGAGGTTTGTGCGAAAAGACCAAAGGCAGGATAATTTTGCCGTAAAGACCGACCAAACGAGGTTAATAGGGTTTTTATTATATGGTTCTTTAAAATTTCTCACATTTCCTCAATTTTTTCGCAATTTTTAAAAACTTTTCAGTTGTTTCGTAATGACCGGTCTTTACGGGTTTGCAACCAATCAGATTACAAAAAAGCTGCGTTAAGATCGCTCACGAGCCAAGCCATATGATAAGAGTAATTAAAAGACAGGTTAGAAAACTAATGATCATATGGGCAGTTTCAAGCTCAGTACAGTGTGTATCAAAAAAATCTGAACCGGCATCAAATAACTTACAGTACAGTGTAACGGGGCTTTCCATTTACACGGTCAGACTGGTTAGTCCTGCCAGAATGGACCTCCTCTTGATTAGGCCCAAATTTTCCGGGCAGACCAGCCGCACTCTTCAGACGTTTCGTGTTCCATTTAGCAAAATATTGCCGGACAGACCGGTCTGACCGTGTAATTGGAAAGCCCCATTAGTAAAAAAAACTGAACCGGCATAAAATTAATTAACATTTCTTTCAAACAACTTACAGTATTGTAGTAGTTTGAAAACCCTAGACACCTCTGAGCCAATACTAATTAATTTTATGACGGTTCAGTTTTTTTTTATACAGGGTGTATAAAAGAAAAACGAGACCTTTAGAAATTAACCTATTGTTGTTAAGCACAAGATTTTATGCTCCTGGGAATTTAAAATAGCTTCTAATCGTATGAAGGAGCATAACTGCATAACAAATTGTCAAAGTACTAATTAGTCATATCATCAGTTCGAATAAAAATGGTTCAACTGACCACAGAGCAACGAGTTTTTTACATTGAGTAAGTACATTGAGTTTCGGTATAATGCAAAACAGTAAAAACTCGTTGCTCTGTGGTCAGTTGAACCATTTTTATTCGAACTGATGATGCAGTTATATGCTCCTTCATACGATTAGAAGCTATTTTAAATTCCCAGGAGCATAAAATCTTGTGCTTAACAACAATAGGTTAATTTCTAAAGGTCGCGTTTTTTATACACCCTGTACACTGTATTATTGCTATATAATTAGAATATTGGATGAGGGTTTTTTAACTCATCATTTTCAACCAGCTTGTCTTGTTCACGCTATCAAGTTTCCTATCCAGTCTTTCAATTATCCACCATGGGTAAAGCTAGGAAAAGCAACCATTTCAGTTAGACCAAAGATCCCTTCACTCCAAGAAGATGAATAATTGAATTCGCTCACCTGAAGACGCTGTCGAAGCTCAGTATTTCCTTTTAAGAACGAAGTCTGGGTTTTAGCTTCCTACACAATTGTTAAAAATACATCATGGTTTAGGGTTAGGTTCGTAGGTTTCTTATTTTATCCCAAGTATAGTATTCCCAAAAATACGGTTCTTTTATTGTGGTATATACAAGATTAGTTTGTGTTTGAAAATTTAAATAAAAAAACGGAAATTTAAAAACTTAGTCAAAGTGAAGAGGCGATGAGTTCAGGGATATCATTCTTGCAGCCTGTAGACATTTTTCATAAACATGGCAGGCATAAAAACGAGGCTCGTGGGTCAATATTCCAATAAGAAACTCGTGAAAACCCTAAACATTGCTCTCGCATGGAAACCTCAGCTTGCCCGCGCGGAAAATGTTCTATTGCATCAGCAATTTCTGCCCGCACTGAAACTTAGAACACACGGGAAGTAATAGATCAAACACGAGTTTGATTGTTTCATCAGGGGTTCCAAACACGAGAAAACAAATGAAAACCGAGGGCGTAGCCCGAGGTTTTTATTGTTTTCGAGTGTTTGGAGTCCCCAGCTTCTCAAACGAGTATTCCTTTAGCGATTTGCTCCCATAGCGATTTTATTTTAATATGTAGATTAAGAAATGTGATCCAGTTCACTAGGAAGTTTCCTACAGGTTTTCATTGGGTATCAAAACTCATGCATGTGATGCGGTATACGTTCATGGATTGGCTATGATAATTCATGAATTATTAATGAGTTTGAGAATTGTAAAGAAGCCACTTTTCCCCACTGGACTGAAAATTTTGTGCGATTAAAGTACCAGGATGTAAATTATATCGAGGAAAATCGCACCGTACATATGAGTCTTTAAAGTGTTTAGGAAGCAAATTTATTTCTTTAATTTTTCAATATTAAACATGACATAAAGAACACAGTTTTGTATTTGTTATTTCCAGAAAAATTCTTAAAAAATAACTGTCCCAGTGACTGAATATAGCTCGAAAGTGTATACTGATGAGTGGAGTACGTGTTTGATAAACATTCATCATTTATCTATCAATTCCCAGTATAAATCAGTATTTCAGGATTTTCAGATTGTCTATGTTGTTTTCTACGCTAGCCAATAATATGCTGGTTTCCAAGTGGGGCGTACATTCTGCCATCTTTACATATTTTACCAACACCTTGACGTCATACCGACAAGTCACGTGGTATTTTGGCCCGTGCGTAATTGTAACTGATATGGTCGTTCTTTTATTGCCTTGAAACGTTTTGAATGATTTTCTCTTTACCATACATAATGTTCTAAGTGCATATTGAACATTGAAAGACTCGGAAAAAATTTCGCTTCATAGGCACATTAAAATATACTGGATTAAAGAAATACTTAATGGTTTGCGTGTTTGGATGGCCTGATCCAAACACGCTGGGATGTTGCGAGAGTTGAGAAAAGTGTAAAAAACGAGACGTATAGGCGAGTGTTTTTTACGCTTTTCTCAGTCAACTCGAGCAACATCCCAGCGTGTTTGTATCAGGCCATCCAAACACGCAAACATTATGTATTTCGTTAATAAAAGAACAATAACACACTATAGTTTTGTTTTCTTGAATGGCCTGATCCAAACACAGCTCAATCAGAGCTTGCGTAGTAGACATGTTATTTTATAAAAACATTTCTTCTAGTATTTTTTTAATAAAAAGGTGACGCGTACTTTCTTTCACTTTTTTCTTCACCGAGACTGGATGGTACTTACTTCTTTCTCGATCTTTTGCTTCTCCTGGATTTCTTTCAACTGATGTTTAATTTTTTTGAGGTTATCATTTTCTTGTTTCAATCTTTCCTTCATTTCTTGAACTTCCTGTAACTTAGTTTTGATTTCTTCCTCGTTTTTTCCTAAATTAAGTAAAGAGCCTTTGTAACAAATGCCATGCATACACCTGGAGGGCATAGAAAAAAGAATCTTTCTTTCTCGCGTATTAAGAACAATTCTTAAAGTGCCAATGAATAGAAAATTAAGTTTGTCTTATTTGAAAGAACTCTTAAAATCACGGAGAACATATCGAGATATTTAGACAGTACTTTTACAATATGTTAAAATTTGTACAAACAGTGTGACGTCATAGATTATCTCACAAAGTCTCGAGAACCAAATGAAATATGAAAGAGCTGTAAATTGATGTTCTTCGTTATTTTAAGAGTTCTTTCAAATAAGACAAACTTAATTTTCGATTCATTGGCACTTTAACTAAAATAATTTCTTTGTTCTGTCGTCCTGGAGGCTACATATTACCCTTCAAGAGTTTTAGTTCAGTTTACCTTCACCACTAACTGCAATGGCTCTGAAAGATGTCAAACCTTAGAAATGTTTACGTTATAACTTATATTTAATATAACGTCGTTTCTGATTGGCTGTCGTGCGTATTTCATTTCTCAATGGAGCACGGGAATTTCAAGTGACCAATTAGAAACGTTTCAAATTTTCGGCTTCCGTATTAAAGGACAAAATTAGTTTTAATCAGCGAAATAAATAGCTTGTTTTTTATTATTTTTTGTCTAATAAAATTTCAATCAATTTTACTCATTCGTGATTGGCTAATAACAGCTATATAATTTAACTTAATTTTGTTGTATTAGTGGTAAATCTGAGCCCGCAGTAATTGGCGTAAGCTGTTGCGGTAACCCTGCCTCATTCACTCCTTTCTCTTTGTTGTTGTTATTCTTTTGTATCACTATGGCACTGTCTGTTTTTAAATGTGTGCTTCTTTGTAATTATATATGTACCCATAACCTTAAAGGTGCCGTCAAGTCCGTTCTGCGCATGTCCACGTTTCTGTTTACATCGTTTGTTTACATTGCATTATATAAACATTGAACATGAAGTATTGCGGATTTGTTTCCCACGCTTGAGCTTTTCCGCCTAAAAAGCGTGTTATAAGAAGCTGTTCTGTTCCTAAATGTTGATAATATATCAAACTAACACTCGCGCCTTCGCTACCTTTAACAAATATTCGCTTCCGAACTGTCGCAAATCTATTCCGTTAAAGTTTGTTTACATCTGGAGGCCCTCACGCTTGAAATATCGCACATGCGCAGAACGAGTTTAGGACGAGATCGTCACGACGGCTGCAAAGGAGACTAGCGCAGAACGGGCTTGACGGCTCCTTTAAAGTTACTTGTACATGTGGCAAATCAAATAAATAAATACCACACATCCAGACATTCCGCTGTAAACGACAGCTTTTCTGCTTTCGTGATAAAATGTCGTCATAAAATATGAATTCCGAATTTTTATATTATTCGTCTACCAGGAATAAACTATTAATGAAAAGTCGCACTTGTGTTTGGCGAAATATTCTTAATACCACTACTTGGGCGTTTAGTAAAACACGGAACAGCGGAACAGCGGAACACGGAACAGCGAATAATAAACAACAATAATGTTATTTAGCCTCCTTCGCAGGCATCACCGCGCTCCACTGAACCGAGTTAATGTTATTAATAATAATAATAATTTATTAATAATTTATTAATATTTTTATTATTAATATTAAATTAAACTCAAGAATAATATGCCGTCTGAATCAGTATGGCAATTCATTATAAGTGCAGTACGACTTCGATTCAAACAACGAATTTTTCATGTGCCGTCTCTAACATATAATGCATACATTATGTAGTGATATTACCCACAACATTTATTAAATATTCGACTCAATAAATACGGAATCTGAATCAAACGCCGTTTTTTTGCGGCAAAGTCTTTGGTCAAGCTATTATGGTCGAATCAATTTGCATTATATACGGCTCATGAGATTTGATTTTTCTCACAAAAGCCTGCATCAGGGTCACCAGATAGGACTATACCAAAAGCGAAAAGAATGGGTTCTGCCTTGCTAAAAGGGGAAGTTTCTATCGGAAGACGCATTTCGACATCCACCAAAGGTAGTTTTCACGAAAAATGGTCATGCAAATCATGCAAAAACCCATGCAAATCGAAACCCTAACCCTAAACCTAACTTCGGCGATCAGAAAGTAGTTTTCTGAAGACGATTTCTAACGCGACCTACCTTTGGTGGACGGTCGAAGTGCGTTCCCCGTTTCTATCCAGCACATATGTTTAAAAACCGCTGTGGGCAATGTAAAAATTAAAAGGGCAATGTAAAAATTAAAAGGGCAATGAAAAATTCAATGGGCAATGACACAGTAAAAGGCTTGATAACCGAAAATAAATTCTATTATTTTAATATATAAAACAGTACAATACTGTATATAAGACATTTAATATATAAACATCTGTGAAAATGAGCTCTGTTTTTTGTTGATAATGATTGAAGAAGCTCAATAAAGCATAATATTATGCTTGTCGGCCGCGCACAGAATTGTTGGTCTAAATTTGGCACGCATCATAGCCATAGGCATAGGCCTATTTTAATCTCATGAGCCGTATATTATGCAAAGTGATTCGACCATACCTCGACAAAAGGCTTCACTGTAAAGAACGGCGTTTGATTTAGACTCCGTATTTATTGAGTCAAATATAATTAAATGCATCTTCATATATATAATGTACGCATAAAAATACTTCGTTTGAATCGAAGTCGTATCATAGTCGAATAAGACAACCGCGACGGCCGCATGGCCGCACAATTATTATATATTGTTAGTGTTAATATTATTATTAATATTAATAATAATAATAATAATTATTATTATTATTATTATATAAATATTATTATTATTATTTGTTTTTATGTTTTTTATTTACTGTTCCGCATGTTCCGGTGTTCCGTGTTTTACTAAACGCCCACTACTTGTGCTACATACGCACTTCTGATATTATGAAAATTTCGCCAAACATGCGCGCAGCGATTTTTCAAATGATCTATGGACGTTGACTCAAGAACACTAGGGCTATCACTGGGGCTAGGGGAGACTCTTACACTTTTATTGTTCCGCAATAACACCTCGCCCGCCTTTCCGAGTTTGGATATGAAAGATAACAAAATGTCGAAATTCGGGAAATGTCTATTATTGTTTAATGTATATACTCAGTAATGAAGTATCTCCAGCCGCTTCAATCAAATGTGGTGCCATATTTTCCAAGGGCTCGTGAGATTACTCTTGTACAAAACAACAGCACCAATTTTGACGAAACAAAATCCTGCCATCCGCCATTTTGCCTAATAGTGACGTCATAAGCAGGGTAAAATTGATTGAATGCTTTTTAAAATCGAGTTTCAGACTTATAAAGAAACGAGGATGGCTAGATAAAAAATTCGCTTTATCCGGCTTGTGACGTCACACGCATATCGAAAATACATCCAAGATGGCGGATGACAGTCTTTGGTCAAAATTAGTGGTGTTGTCTTGTACAGAGTAGTTTGGATTACCTTCGTATACAAGCCTATTAATCAGAAAGTAAAAAATTCGAAATTATGATTTTTGTTGCCAATGTACCACCTAAGTTATAGCTCAATGCATGGTTAAAGTGTTGTACCAACATTTCACGAAGATTCTGGGTTTAAAATTTTCTATTAAGAGTTTATTGTACAACGAGAACTTAATCGAATACACATTGAAACACTGTCAGTCACTATCATCTTTGTGAACATCATTAGAAATTAAAGACAAAATAATTTACATATGGTAGACCGTTGGTCATTCTAGCTTCTGGTTCATATAACCACGGATACTACACGTCTATGTAATAGAATTCATACTATAGCCGAGTGTTGTTATGTGCTCCAAGCATGACGCACTCATAGTGGTTGATTAGCCGCAAATGTTCGTGTATGTACCAGTGTACGATACACTGGTACATACACGAACATTTGCGGCTAATCAACGTGATTGGTTGGTATAGAGAATATTTCCACAGCAAACGTTTCTGACCGCGCCTATATTTCTTATAAAATCGTGCAAAGTGACTCTACCTCAAATACAATGAGTGTCAAATTCTCACCGGAGTGTTTTGTTCAAAATGGCACCACAAAACTGAAGAACTTGTTTACTACTCAATTTTTAACAGTTTTAACTGTAGCCTGACCCTAATACAAACCCTAACTCTAATTCCTTGTGGGTATATCATCGATAAACAGCTTCGTTTTTAAAATGCCTGATCAACTGGGCGCCATTTTGATTTTATTCACTTGAGACTTCTTCGGGCTCAAACTCACTCAACCCTACGTTCAAATTGACTGATACAGTCAGGCATTTAAAATTAGTGTGCATATAGTCAATTTGAGGAAGACCTTGGGTTGGCCGTACAGTAACTTATGATTTGGGGGGTGGCGTGTGGAAAACTGATTTAATGGTTTAATGGGAAAATACCTGTCCCAACAATCTTTGAGTATTCTGTGATCTTATTTTGGAGTTCGTCTTTCATTTCATCAACAATTCGCCGTCTTTCTTTGTATTCAATCATTAACTACAAACAAAATAATTTAAAAACCAAGGCTTGAATAATAATAATATATATATATATATTATTTCCAAGTTGTTTTCTGTTTATTGCACCTATTGTAAAAAATATAACACATCTACAACACAACGGTTTCTGTAAACGCTTCATGACGTCGTCCAAGCTACTAAAAACATGGATCATAAAGTTGCTATGTGATGTTGTGAGAATATCAGTTGTTAATAAACCCTTACAAGACCAAATTTCCTATTGTCGGAACACGTTAATTGATGCAGAGGCTACCAATAAACAATTCATTTGATTCTCATGTTCATAAGGTCGTTTCTTCATGTATAGCAAAACTTTTCCAGATCAATAAAGTTAAAGATAGTTTTGACAAGAACACGTTGTCACCAATCATCTCCGCCTTAGTATTCAGCAAGCTCTTGTATTGTTCCACAGTCTATGGTCAAACACTTCAGACTCAAACATCAAGAAACTCCAGAAAGTACAGAATTTTGCATGCAGATGATGACATATAAGTCACTCTATAAACGGCGTTACACCTGCGTATTTGTGCAGCACATTCTGTAAATGAGCCACATGATCGTCTTACACGCAATCGCAATATCTTAGATATTCCTCTTTTCCGTACTGCAACCGGTAAGAGGAGCTGTCAAACGAAATGGATCTGGTCCTTAAAGAAAGCCCTAATTATAATACTTGTAAACGAAATCTTAAACATCGTATGGAAGTCTGGAAGATCTGTAATTTTATAATTGATATATTATATTGGTAAAAAAACAATTTAATTATTTAACTTTTTGATAATTAGTGTTTTAGCTTAGTTCACTTTTAGCCTTTTATATAGACATTGTGATGCCTATTGTACATCTTTTAATCCTTATTCTAATGTATTTTAGCTTACTTTATCTTAGGGGACACACAATTTTGTAATTATAATAATAATAATAGTAAAAGAAAACGTAAACTGACGTTTACTGCGTTAACGTCACCTAATATAATTCATTAAAACGCATAATATATATACAGAAGTATATAAAAGATGTTTGCTTACACCAATTTTTCGCGCGATATTTTGCAAGCGTTTCCTCATTGGCTCCCATGTTATTCTCTTGCTTTTTATTGGTTATATTTTGCACGCGTGAAGAACCTGTACGGAATTTTTATTGGACACACATTTTTACATGTGAGACGGTATGAAGTTTGACAACCATGAGGCATAACGCAAATGAAGTAAAAATACCAGACTTTATTAATTTAAAGTAGGTGTTAAATAAAATATAAATGTTGTGTGATGCGTAGGCACTGTTAAAATACGAATAACAAATATCATTATACAATACTCCTACAATCTCGATTGTGAAGACAATTCTTGATGTCTTGCCACCTACAAAATGTCAAAAATTGTCTGTAGGTGACGTAACGTATCTTTGCGTGTCTACTTCCTAAACTCCCTAAAGGCTTCTATATATTTATAATTGTATAATAAACCAATTATTGAATTCTGTTTTCGCATGATATCTTGTGTGATCAAGCCTTGGTTTGTGTTATCCACCTCAGCCTTCGAACACAAACCTCGGCGTTGATAACACAAGAGATGCGAAAACCGAATTCAATAATCCTATATTAAAAGGTTGGTGTACTGGCGGAATAGTTAATAGGAGGTCTAAAGTTTCGAGGGTATGCCCTTCGTTAGAAAGTGAAACGGAAAGTGAACTTCTCTGGAATGTTAGACATCCTCTTCACTCTTTCGTCAGTACACCAATCTTTTAGTATTTTTTATTTAAATGAACGAATTAAGGTAGAATGGCAGATTTTTAGAACGTGGAAATACTCAGTGAGCTCCACATATATAGTAAGCACCACACATATCTAACTGGAGGCCAATCTTCCGCGCGAAAACTAAAGCCAAACATGGCATTCAGGTACATTATGTACGTTAGTTTCAGTCTCCCACGCGGTAGATTATGTTTTGTTTGCTTCGGCTACGAGAACATTTTCAACAACTAAAAATGTCCTCAAACGAAATGAAACAAGCAGACCTTCAATAACCGAGACCCCAAAAAGGAATTCAGTAATATTCTGTCACCTGCTAGTGATATCAGTTGTCTGAAAATACTAAACCGTATTTCTCAAGCTATTTTTCATTTTTTTGCAAATTTTGTGGTGATTCTACGTTTATAAAAATATTACCATTTAACTTTAAAATCTGCCTTTTGTTATGGTTTGTGTGTTTTCAAAAAAACGTTTGGGTTTGGGAGTCAGCGTTTCGCTAGCGATTATATATAGAGTTCAGTGTTGCTGCTTCGCACGGTGTACAATATGCATGGCGGTCTCCCAAGATAAGTAAAATTGGGCAATTTTAACTATCGCTTTTTTATCACTTTTTCATCTCCACTCCCCTATACATAATATGTTGTAATCTAACGATCATTGTTCATCATCATCCCCTATACATAATATGTTGTTCCAACGATCATTACCTGAATCTTTGCACGATATTAAAGAGACTTCAGTAATAAACTGACCTGATCTTTTTCTTTGCGTAAGGCTGCTAACTTCTCTTGAATTTCTCGATTTTCTTTTTTCATTGAATCAAAGACCCATCCAAGAATTCCCTATGTATACACATACGAAAACTAAGACATAAGAAAACGATGGGTTTTGTCCAAAATATATATTTCGTTATAAATAGACCTGAAGGAAGCCGTCTAGCCAAGCAATGGCGTTAAATGTTATCTACTAAAATATGAAATGTGGGGGGCCTTAGCTAGTTATCAGAAAATCTCCTGATGCAACGTTGCGACACCACAGCCGACACCGCGTTAGTAGAGATTGCATCTCTGTGGTCAGTGCCTGCCTGTGCATTTGTTTGACATCACTGTTGCTTTTTCGTATTGTATATGTTTGTCCACAGGCTTCCCAAGCTTACGGCACTTTTATTATTATGATAGTTGACTCTTTATTTACGATCGTTAAATCTGTGTAATTTGGTGTGAAATCTGGCGCAATTGAGGCATTTACAGCGATCGGTTGCAGCACTTTTATTATTATATTTGAGTACTTTATGTACGATCTATTTTAATGGTTTTGCAAAAGGAATTCATTCGATTTTGTTAAAATGCTAGAATATTGCCATAAATTAAGGAATAAACTTCACTTACCTCTACACTAAGTCGTAGTTGTCGTTTCTGTGTAATTTGGTATGAAATCTGGCGCAATCAGTGAGGCATTTACAGCGAGTTCGTTATCTGGCCATGTAGGAACAACATGAATTGCGCCAGATTTCACACCAAATTACACAGATTTAACGAAATCGAAAGAATTCCCGTTGCAAGTCCATTAAAATAGATCGTAAATAAAGAGTCAACTATCATAATAATAAAAGTGCCGTAAGCTTGGGAAGCCTGTGGTTTGTCTGGCGAATCTTGTAAATTAAAAATAAATATATAAATAAATTATTTGCGGGAAAACGACAAAAATTTCCTTTCAAAAAATGAGAAACCCTCTTGTGCCTCAGTGCCATACGCACGGTGTGTAAAAGTAAAGCAAGTAGAGAAGAAATTTTGCACTAGGCTTAGTTCATAAAAATTTAAATTCACGTTATAAATATACGGAATATATATATATACGGTATATAAAATATACGGGCAGGATAATTTCGCCGTAAAGACCAAGTTGCTCGGTAAAATACGTTTTTAATTATGACCATCAGTAAAATAAAAATCGGTAATTGTAAGCGGTTATTTTTAGCGTAAAACTTGGTGTAGTGTATAACAAAATGTACTCCATCATGTCCACTGCTCAAGAATTTAAGCCTGGGGGAGGGTGCTATATGGCAACACTGGGAGCCACGACCTACCATGCGAACTATGCAATGACCTAATCAAAATAAAAGTAATTTCCATTTATTTTACATTTACCTTATTTGCAAGGTTTATCCGTCGTTCCTCTTCGTACTGATGTGAAAGACGTTCTTTTTCATCCCATGTTTGTCTCTTGGCTACCTGGAGATCTCGAACTTTCTCCTGCACAAAATTAAAATTATAAGATATTCCCCGTATACACTACCCAGTAATGGATACGGTGCCCTCCCGGACATGACACTTTGGGGCGTAAACTGCAACCATAGTGGTGTACTACCGAAATAGTGTTATAAGAGATCTAACGTTTCGAGCGAAGCCCTTAGTCACGTTTCACTCTCTGATTAGACCTCCTAAACACTGCCTCCTCCGCAGGCTCTTCTTTGCAGCGCGATCGAGCCGAGCAATGCTCGGAAGGAAGGAAAATCGGGAGTGTGCAGGCTAGGGTCGTCTACACGCACGCAGGCTAGTAATAGATGAGGCAGCCTCCTACATACTATTTCGACAGTACACCTTTTAGAGTGGCCGATTGTTTCAATTGTTTATTAAAAGAAAGACAGACAATCATAAGAAAGGCACGTTAACTAAGTCACTTAGGTGCTTTTTTATCTCACTATTTTGACGCTGTTTACCACGTACAATTTACACGGTGTGTCGGTGTTTACTACGGCAAATCTTTCTTAATTTTTTGTATTAACTGACAGAATTTCTGCATGTCAGCACATATCGTTTTGAAAGCAGCAATCAGAATAATCAGACAATAACATATTATTCGCATTTTGTGCGAACAATGTTCCTACAAACACGTTTTCCATTCAGTTTCATCAAGACCGCAAAGCTTTAGAGATAACAAAATTAAGATTTAAGAGATTAAGTGCACCCTTGAACGCGTTCTTTAGATTCTGACAAACCGAAAGATTATAAAATGTGCGTTAAACCATTATAAGCAGATTAAAGAGGGGAAGATTAGTCGCCCGCTACAACACTTTTTTGTAATCTAATGAAGTGCATGGCCACTGGAACATTTTCAAAAATGTTTGGTTTGGCTTAACATGCATAAAGTGATTAGTAAAGACTAAAGAGCGTATGATCACGTTCCGTAGAACACGATTTTTATAAATATTAGAATTAGTGAACAATGTCGAAAGTCGAAACCAGGCTTCTTAAACTGTCCAGTCGTATATACGTTGTAGTCAAATTTCATACCTCCATTTGTAGTACATCTTCTCTATCAAGAGCTTTTGTAAAGTTCTTGTCAGTCAGTTTATCTCGAATACACGATATCTCAACACGAAGTTCTTCGATTACCTTAGAGTTGTCAATCTAGATAACAAGAAATGTTTTAATGAACACTTCCCAAATTTTCTTCAATGGCCCGAACAACCGCTTGAGTTTGGATATGAAAAGTAATAGTTATATATAGACAACAGTAAATGCAATTGCGATCTCATTCGGCCAACCTGATTCGTGGGAAGTGAATCAATTTCAGGGAGTGTCTATTATTACTCTAGTAAATTTATTATATATTCGGCAAGATTTATCCCTCTTCCTCAAAAAAATAAAAAATAAAAAAAACGAATGGCAAAGTAATTGCAGCGAGGAACGATTCCAGACGACGGAAGCTCTTTCTAATTCCCACGGTCACAAGACGTCGGTTATATATAATTTTTTCCTGTGGCTGTTAGAAAGCTAAAGATTACGAAGCTAAAGATTAGTCATTAAGAAGCTAAAGATTATACTTGGTAAGTACCAAACAGACAGTAACAAACAGACCACAATCGGATTTCCAAGCTCTTCAATCCCACGAGAATGCAAGGTCACACAGTTTGGCTCAACGTCAGGTTGTTTAGTCGCACGCGTTTTTTGCCTCGCTGCCCCGACTGGCCCATTTTCGAGGATTGGGGGTTTGCGAAGCCGAAGAGTGAATAAATAATGATCAATAAACAAATTATGAATAAATGAGATTTCGGATACAATATTCTACTGCTATAGAGAAATTTGACTTTATTCAAACGTCGATGGTATATATACTTGAACGCTATATATATAAGATTGTATAAATTTTTTCACTTAAATGTTCAGCCAGTTTATCACACGGAAAGCGGAAAGAAAGCCAGATTCCTAAGTTGACGTCACAACATTATCATTTTAAAAACATAAACATGTATAAAGTATCGAAGGAAATATCAAATCAACTGAGAAATATTTTACTCATATAAAAATGGTTATATGAAAAATTGGGGTGATATGCACATTGACTTGCTGAAATCCTTGTAAGAAATGCCATGTCCATAGCCAGAAACGTTTTAACGAAATTCCTGGGGCGTGAACACCCACTGGCCACCATTACGGGAGTTGACAGTCGCGTTCAACCAATTTTGTGAAATATATCCAAGCGCAGACACAATTGAATGGTTTTCAGCAATGGCTGATCTCCATATATTGCCTGTTCAGTCTAAGCTGAATCGTTTCTAGGAATCTAGCCAGCTGTGGAAGGACGGAGATCTGGCGAAAACTGTTCTCAATAACATTTAGACACAGGGCTGAATAATTTACGCTCTTACATTGTATAATACTGGTACATATGATGAACTACGGAAACTCACAGAACAGCTTAACTCATTCCTATACTGCTTCGTATATATATTAACGAATTAATAACGCGTGTTAGCATGATGATGAAAATCATCTATTAACGACTCACCTTATTTCTAGTAAAGCTGTTTTGGATGTCTTTTGCTTTAGAAACACATTGCAATGTAGCCAAAGTTTCCTGGAAGTGTGAATCTATTACGAACAAAGAAACTCAATCAAGAGATGTACGAGTCGGAGATTGACGCGTAATAATAGTAATAGTACAGTAATAGAACCCTGTAATAAGTAGTAGAACGGTATATAGTAGAACGGTAGGTAGTAGAACAATAGTAGAACGGTAGTAGAACGGTAGGTAGTAGAACAATAGTAGAACGGTAGGTAGTAGAACGGTAGTAGAACGGTAGGTAGTAGAACAATAGTAGAACGGTAGGGAGTAGAACGGTAGGTAGTAGAACGGTAGGGAGTAGAACGGTAGGTAGTAGAACGGTAGGTAGTAGAACGGTAGGTAGTAGAACGGTAGGTAGTAGAACGGTAGGTAGTAGAACGGTAGGTAGTAGAACGGTAGGTAGTAGAACGGTAGGTAGTAGAACGGTAGGTAGTAGAACGGTAGGGAGTAAAACGGTAGGGAGTAGAACGGTAGGGAGTAGAACGGTAGGGAGTAGAACGGTAGGTAGTAGAACGGTAGGTAGTAGAACGGTAGGGAGTAGAACGGTAGGTAGTAGAACGGTAGGGAGTAGAACGGTAGGGAGTAAAACGGTAGGTAGTAGAACGGTAGGTAGTAGAACGGTAGGTAGTAGAACGGTAGGTAGTAGAACGGTAGGTAGTAGAACGGTAGGTAGTAGAACGGTAGGGAGTAAAACGGTAGGTAGTAGAACGGTAGGTAGTAGAACGGTAGGTAGTAGAACGGTAGGTAGTAGAACGGTAGGGAGTAGAACGGTAGGTAGTAGAACGGTAGGGAGTAGAACGGTAGGGAGTAGAACGGTAGGTAGTAGAACGGTAGGTAGTAGAACGGTAGGTAGTAGAACGGTAGGTAGTAGAACGGTAGGGAGTAGAACGGTAGGTAGTAGAACGGTAGGTAGTAGAACGGTAGGTAGTAGAACGGTAGGTAGTAGAACGGTAGGTAGTAGAACGGTAGGGAGTAAAACGGTAGGTAGTAGAACGGTAGGTAGTAGAACGGTAGGGAGTAGAACGGTAGGGAGTAGAACGGTAGGGAGTAGAACGGTAGGGAGTAGAACGGTAGGGAGTAGAACGGTAGGTAGTAGAACGGTAGGTAGTAGAACGGTAGGGAGTAGAACGGTAGGTAGTAGAACGGTAGGTAGTAGAACGGTAGGGAGTAGAACGGTAGGGAGTAGAACGGTAGGGAGTAGAACGGTAGGTAGTAGAACGGTAGGTAGTAGAACGGTAGGGAGTAGAACGGTAGGTAGTAGAACGGTAGGGAGTAGAACGGTAGGGAGTAGAACGGTAGGGAGTAGAACGGTAGGGAGTAGAACGGTAGGGAGTAGAACGGTAGGTAGTAGAACGGTAGGTAGTAGAACAATAGTAGAACGGTAGGTAGTAGAATGGTAGGTAGTAGAACGGTAGGCAGTGGTACAACCGGCAGTGGTACAACCGGCAGTGGTACAACCGGCAGTAGTACAACCGGCAGTGGTACAACCGGCAGTGGTACAACCGGCAGTGGTACAACCGGCAGTGGTACAACCGGCAGTGGTACAACCGGCAGTGGTACAACCGGCAGTGGTACAACCGGCAGTGGTACAACCGGCAGTGGTACAACCGGCAGTGGTACAACCGGCAGTGGTACAACCGGCAGTGGTACAACCGGCAGTGGTACAACCGGCAGTGGTACAACCGGCAGTGGTACAACCGGCAGTGGTACAACCGGCAGTGGTACAACCGGCAGTGGTACAACCGGCAGTGGTACAACCGGCAGTGGTACAACCGGCAGTGGTACAACCGGCAGTGGTACAACCGGCAGTGGTACAACCGGCAGTGGTACAACCGGCAGTGGTACAACCGGCAGTGGTACAACCGGCAGTGGTACAACCGGCAGTGGTACAACCGGCAGTGGTACAACCGGCAGTGGTACAACCGGCAGTGGTACAACCGGCAGTGGTACAACCGGCAGTGGTACAACCGGCAGTGGTACAACCGGCAGTGGTACAACCGGCAGTGGTACAACCGGCAGTGGTACAACCGGCAGTGGTACAACCGGCAGTGGTACAACCGGCAGTGGTACAACCGGCAGTGGTACAACCGGCAGTGGTACAACCGGCAGTGGTACAACCGGCAGTGGTACAACCGGCAGTGGTACAACCGGCAGTGGTACAACCGGCAGTGGTACAACCGGCAGTGGTACAACCGGCAGTGGTACAACCGGCAGTGGTACAACCGGCAGTGGTACAACCGGCAGTGGTACAACCGGCAGTGGTACAACCGGCAGTGGTACAACCGGCAGTGGTACAACCGGCAGTGGTACAACCGGCAGTGGTACAACCGGCAGTGGTACAACCGGCAGTGGTACAACCGGCAGTGGTACAACCGGCAGTGGTACAACCGGCAGTGGTACAACCGGCAGTGGTACAACCGGCAGTGGTACAACCGGCAGTGGTACAACCGGCAGTGGTACAACCGGCAGTGGTACAACCGGCAGTAGTACAACCGGCAGTAGTACAACCGGCAGTAGTACAACCGGCAGTAGTACAACCGGCAGTAGTACAACCGGCAGTAGTACAACCGGCAGTAGTACAACCGGCAGTAGTACAACCGGCAGTAGTACAACCGGCAGTAGTACAACCGGCAGTAGTACAACAACAATAGTACAACAACAGTAGTACAACAGTAGTAGAACAGTGTATAGCAGTATAGTAGAGCAGTATAGTAGAATAGTAGTGGAATAATAATAATCACAATAGAAATGTCGGTTTGCGCGAACAAATCCACCAAGTGAAAAACTAACGTTTTACCTATTTTCAAAATATTATTTTATAAAATATAATTTTCTCCGTGTTCCCATACAGTTATTGAAACACTCGTGAACGTTTGGGAGAACTCGAAATCGCAGTGGAAATTAATACTCTCCCTTCGTGCTCGTGTTTCCACGGTGATTTCTTGTTATAGATAACTGTATGGAAACACGGAAAATGTTTTTTTAATACAACATATATACAAATACGAATACATGCTGCCCGAGCAAAAAAATGATGTTATACCTGCTGGTGAAACTGTAGCGATCATAAACGTCTGACAATTCCCACCAAAAGATGCCTACAATAACCAAATAATAATATATAATCGAATGTGTAGAAATTTTCACATGCATTCATGAATCTGTGAGACTGTAATCAAGGAATAATGCGGTAGGTCTATATTACCATGCATGGTGATTTACTAATTACAAGATTTTTCACTCTACGTTTCACTCTCTGACGAAGGACCATGTCAGCACTACACCAATATTTTACAGTTTTCGATTTGCTTAATATATATTTGATTTGCTTATATTCGATCGCTAAAAGCAAAGACGTACTAGCCGGTGAATAATTTTTCTTATGAAAGCAAATAATGGTATGAGGGGTACGAGATTGAGGTTGGACCAGGCTCTGCTGTGGGGTCAAGGCCCCTTAGGAGAGCCTAATACTCATACAGGCTACGCCTTTACTATAGTACCCTCACCTGAAGGACATAAGTTAACTTTGATTGATCGTAAGTGACATGACTCTGTAGATTTGAATCTGAAATTGCTGCTATTACATTAGTCAAAGCGTTTACGCTAAAAAAATAAAGAAAGAAATTATCGAAGGGACGAACCAATATTATATTGAAAAGCGACGATGTTTATTTCACAGAGAAATATTTTAGAAAATATTTTCTCTGTAACCTTTTCTCCGTAGGACCAGAATCTTGTTTATCTAAGCCCTCTGACATATGATCGGAATCTAAAATTGGAAATGTTTAAAATTGAACCCAAATGGAAAAATATTTTTGTAACCGCAAAAGGGTCTGTTTTGAGAAATAATATTTATAAACAATCACAAGTATCAAGTTTACAAATATTACAAAATATCAGGATTTGTGGTACAACATGACGGAAAACAAACCAATAGAATTCACAAAACTCATATGACTATCAAACAAAAAGGCTAAATTATGCAATCTTGCTCGCTTGATTGATGTGTCATGGAACACATGCATTCAGGAAATTTAGAAAAGACAATTGGGTATATTTTCCGCGAAACACTTGTTCAAGTGCGGTTGCAAAACTGTTTCAAGTTAAAGATCACTTTAGACTTTTAAATAGTTTTAAAGGACATTGGCAACAAAAAAACTACTTTTTCTGTTGAAGTATATGACTTAGCTAGTTGAAATATAGTTAGTTAGGAGCTATGAAAATACTGGTAACATATAATATAAGTTGAATAAACCATGTAAAAGTGTTGCATTTATTACTGCAATTGTAATAAATTTATTTATTACTACATTACTGTGTCCCATTTATTACTGGGGCCACGCATTGTCTATAGTTTTGGTTGTAAATGCGATTACATAAATAACACTGAGAACAAGCATTATTTATTTGCATTTCCACCAACACTGACGGCTTCCCAACAAATGACGTCACAGGTCATTTAGCAAAAGTTACCTTAACACCTTTAATACGCCTTACTAGCATATTTACAACCACAAACTACTTTATTCCGGCTATTTAAGTCACATACTACATAGGTACTACTTATTTTGTGTTGCCAATGTCCTTTAAGACTTTTCTTTTTCGAATTAATAGTTATTTTGTAGTTATTATATATTTTATTATTATAGTTATTTTGTAGTTATTATTTTGTAGTATTTATAGTCATGTAGTAGTTTTGATTTGGTAAGTACTGTTTAATAAACGAACAGCAGTGTTTAATAAACGAACAGTAGTGTTTAATAAACGAACAGCAGTGTTTAATAAACGAACAGCAGTGTTTAATAAACGAACAGCAGTGTTTAATAAACGAACAGCAGTGTTTAATAAACGAACAGCAGTGTTTTATCAGATTTAAAATGAAAATGGTGAGAAATGACTCGCCTGTCGGCTCGTGCAATTTTGGCACAATTTTCAAATATCACTCGCAGTGTAAATCTTTAATTGTACTCGCTATCATATGATTTCCTATACTTAAATCGGATACAGCCTTGTCCTGATTAACATAAATTATCCTTTGATTTAATGTGGTTAAATTTATTTAGTCAACGTTAACTGCAGATGTAGTTAGCCAGCGGTCTTCTCCTTCATCTTGGGGAGTCCCAAGTTCTTAGGAAGTCAAAGGGCGCGCACGAGTGTCACTCACGCTTGCGAGCACCTCGCTACAGCATTGGCACATAATGCTGCTCGTTGGTCGCTCTTGCTTGCTATAGTTGCTAGCATTGCTAAACGTTTAATTGCTATACAGCTCCCAGCAGTGATTGCTTGCTTTTATATAGATGCGCTATATACATACTATTTCACTGAGTTTTTTCAGTGTGACAGGTGCTGGGAGGTCTGCCTTGGCAGAGTTGTCATGGTGACCTCTTACTCTTCCAATCTTACCCAGAACCCAGGATTGGCTGGATTGCTCAATTGCTTACTCATTGCTTAGCTCGATGGCTATGGCTACCTTAATTGCTTATACTAGCCTTTGCTCCAGAACCCAGGATTACTCAATTGCTCGCTCATTGCTTAGCTCGATTGCTATGGCAAGCTTGCTTACTAGCGTTTGCTACCTACGGCACCTACCTCCAAATTCAACGAATATCTAGCAGTTAACTCAGTTAAAATGGCTTGATTCACCAAAATAGTGGGGAAATCTGTTTATTTAGCAGTTGTTCGCGGCCTAACTGTATAGGATTTACAACGAGAAGCCTTCTCATATTGTATCTATACATGCATGCATCTTACCAGCTAAGTTTACGATCGTTAGCTTAGATTTCAAGCCAGGTTGATCAGGACTGTTAAGGTCTTTTTGCTGAACATCGATAAAGAATAGCAAGCTGCCTCGTCTATAGTAAAAATAAATATACCAAGTGAAATGGAGATCGATTATTGTTGAAGTTTATATGAAGCTCGTGTCCAAAAATGAAGTATTCAAAACCTGAAAATGCAGCCCCAGCCTATGTTGTCTTCCCCGTCATGCTCTGTTGAACACAATTTTATCCCGATTCGTTTGCATATGAACCCCGAACTGGTCTAATAGACTACTAGTACTCCTACGTTTACTAAGACTGTATGAAAACACATTTTCACTCGATTTACAAGCCCAAAGTTGAGTAAACGTTTTTAAAAACTTTAAAAATGTCAATTTTCTAATCTTTTAAGACATCATTCATGTATTTCTTGTCGAATGAATTGCTCTTGCTCGCACAATTCAGTCGCACCGACTGCTGAGTGACTTCCACGTTAGTAAGGAGAATTTTCAATAAATGAACTTTATTCATATACGATTTACTTATTTTCAAAAAGTAATTTTACAAATATAAAACATTTTTTCTGTGTTTCCAGACAATTATAGAAACACTCGTGAAAGTTTGCGAAAACTTGAAATCGCAGTGGAAACGCTGCGTGTCCCTGTGCTGTCATAGCAACATGAATGACGCCATTTCAACCGTAAATTTAGGTGTTTTTAGACTGAAATGACGTCATTCATGTTTTTGTTTCATAAAATAGTGTCTTACAACAACAAAGGCAATCTAATACAAAATGACGTCATTTGTATCTCTGTACTCTAGGCTCGATCAATCATAGCCTGCGTAAGACACTTGTTATTTTATAAAACTGCGATGGAAACACAGAATATGTTTTCTATTCTTGAATAATGCATAACGACTAAAGAATTATAAGCTAATATGATTTAGAAAACGTTTCTGAGTCCAGATAGGAATGGAAATCATTAACCTTTTGATTATCGGTGAGCTGCTCGGCCCCTAGAACCATTGAGACACATTGATCCATAGTCAATCGAGATATGGTCTGGAAACTCAGCTAAAGTCTTTGTTCTATCTTTTTGTTCGTCTTTATGCAACTTTGTGCACGGTGCACGGTCACTGAACCTATTGTATTTTAGTATAATGAAGCAATCATCCAATAGAATCGTTTGGGTTTAATCGCTCAACCGTGTTGTTTAAATATTAATAAACCTAAAACAAAGGATGTGCACGGTGTAAGGTACGGTTCAACATCAAAACGTAGCTCATTATAGTCGCTTTGAAGTTTGCCGAGTTTCCAGACCATATCTCGATTGACTATGATTGATCGAAGGTCGTATGATAAAACGATTAGGTGCATGTAATTTGAACTGCTATTACTAGTAATCTAATGCAAATGATGCAACCTGATTGGCTACGCTACTCGCTATACTATAATGGCCAATAGATGAGGCCGAGTTTTTCACTAAATGAAACGTAATGCTGATGCCTAGTTTATCGAAATAATTTTGAAGAAATTACGAACATGAGTTCGTTTCCACTAAAAATAATAAAATAGGTCTTCCTCGTTAACTAATCACCTCAGAAATTTCGAGCTCATAATATAATTGCTTATAGCTAATTATATTGAAAAAAAGCTTTAAAGCATTTGCCCCTAGTGACTAGTTATACAAAGTGAATCGTTTTAAAATACATTTAATTAGTAGTTTTAAGTTAAGATTTTATAGTATATGAATATACCTTCGCGCCACATTTTGATGCTCGTTAGATAAAATCTTGCTCACTCTGTTTCCTTGCTCATAGAGTTCTTGTAAATCCTCACCATTAAAACAAACGAGCTCCGACAATCCTTCAACAAAACTAAAATAACAACAAAGCATGTTAAAACGGGTTTCCTGACGTTGTTCCTGTTGACTTGGTAGCTCTATAACTGGCAAAGCAGCGGACCAGCATCCACTATCCTGCACCAACGTATAGTTTATTTGATGATGTAAAGACAACCCAGGGCAGAAACATTTCATAATATAATATAAGAACCATTAAATATTTTACAATAAACGTTTTTAAAGCAACTACACGGACTTTTCTAAGCATTGATTTTTATTCTTCGTCTAAATTCAAATCCTGCATATATGTAAACGACAGTAAGTGTTGACTGTGGATATCATAAGATATGATATCAGGCAACATATAATAAACACCTGTCAATAAGAACCTTCCACCTATAAGAACCTCAGACTGAATAAGAACCCTTTTAAGCCTGATAGTTAAAATAAGTTCTTTACAAAAGAAAACAACTTTTAATCGCCTCGCAAGCGAAGCGACCGAGCGAAGCGAGGGTGATAATCTCGTCGCGGCAGGGATCCATTTCTCACTAAAGGTTTGTATATATCATTATTATTACATTGAGTCGGTTTCCTTTGATTTGAATACTAATAAGATAAGAAACGAAGAAAAAACTAGGAAAATATTTGTCCAAGGTGGATAAAATCGACAAAACTTTGTTGGAAACCTCCTCAATGTAATAATAAGTCAGATAAACACCTCGAATGTCGGGATTTATGCTATATACAGCCCTCGGACGCTACGAGGCCTTGGGAACGAGGTTGTCCTCGGGGATGTATGCCGCATAAATCCCTCGTTCTCGGTGTTTATCTATTACATATATTTATTTGAGTGGAGCATGGTAGGACCAACTCCTTATAAGGAAGTAAAAAGGTCCGTTTGAATCGGATAATATTTGGATTTTGGACGAAGGCGTGTGGTGACCTGACTAACTACATAAGGAGGTTTTTACGAAGGGTATACACGTTTGCGTAATATAATAGGTACGTGTGTTATGTATTTAGACTCTCTAATTCCAAATCTGTTTTCACAATTGAAAACGGTTAAATATTGATGGAGATAACGTTCAAAATAATATACGACGAAGCTGGCCGCGGCTGGCTGATTGCCGAATAATTTATTAATTTCCAAGTACATAAACCGTTTTTAGGAAGGGTATGCAAGTTCTCCTAATATAATAGACACGTATGTTATGTATTTAGACTCGGTATTTCTAAAACTGTTTTCAGAATTGAAATCGAGTAAATATTGGCCGAGATAACCTTCAAAATCTACGTCGAACCGGCCTTTTGGGATTTGTTATCGACAGAAGCGGTCTGGGGCCCTGGGCACTGGGGACCATGGATGGGGAAAAGAAACTCTAGGGGTGGGGTGGGGGGTAGTGGTAGAAAAGGCGAGCGAGGGGGTTATTATGGATTCATATTTCTAGTTGTATTATAGAAAAGTCCCAAAGACAATACGTCAATACCAAAATCTGGTTACTGTTCATTATCGTTTACACAATACTATACAGTACAGTACATAGATAATAAAATTCTGGGTTTTATGATAATTGGGACGTTTTATGACGACAACACGCGTTAATAAGCCCGAAAATAAACACAAATATCTTGCGTTTCCTTCGGTGAATTGTTTTGAAAAGTTGCACACTTCAAGATGAAGCTTATATCTTTCTAACTCTGATTTTTCAAATAATTATATCGAATAAAATTTGATTCATGTTAAAAAACATTAAATTTGATGATATTGACAAAACCATCTGAACAACCCTATACATTTATTTTTATCTTAATGAAGAATTTCGTGAACATACAGTAAGTCACAAATGGAAAACTAAGCTTCCTTTATTTAGTCCAATATAGTTATGCATTATGTTATGCATTATGAAAACCTAGGGATCCACCTTAAAGGGACACTCCACCCTAAAAACAAGTGTTGCTTAAAGTGCCCCTGCGACGAAATATCACATTACGTTTCCTGGCATTTTTGTTACAGAACATCCTTTTAAGTTAATAAATGTTCGCATTTGCCAAAAAAAGTGAACAACAAACATTCTATCACAAGAAATTTAACCTCCAAAGTCGCCCAAATTTTGTCCGCCATTGCTCAAACCTTGTTGGTGATTATGACGTCAAAGACTCAACACGTGATAAAGCTTTATGGAAATTATACGAATTATACGACAAGTTACAATAGAAAGTTTTCCCCAAGTAGCTTTATATTCATATATAACTAGCCACGTGTTGAGTCTTTGACGTCACTTCCTCTAATCGCAACCTAAGCGTCCGGAACATGTTCGAGTAATGGCGGCCGTATAATCTCGTATAAAAACAGTCTGAAAAGGCGACTTCCCATGCTCACAATTGCTTGAAATTTGGCAAGTTAAGTGAGCACACCATGCTCTTTACAAATATGTAAAAATTCGGGATACCAAAAATTTGATCACAGGGGCACTTTAAATGAAAGTTCTTTGTCGCCTTACATGAGAATGGGTATTAGTTTTCTTCTATAATCGTTTTAGTTTTAGAGAAATTTGGCTTTGTTTATCGTATTTTTGGTAAATTGAATTCCTGCATAATTGCGCGCGTTATTGTCATGCTATTGTGAAGGATTTCTTTGTGAAGTGTTTCTATCGCTCAATGACGTCAAAGCGACCGCATTCGCCTGCAATCAGGACAAAAATGGCGGTCTTCAATTTACCAAAAATACGATAAACAAAGCCACATTTCTCTCGAACTAAAACGATTAGAAGAAAACTAATATCCAATCTCATGTCCCTTTAACAACCTATAGGCAATAATTTTCCAAACCAGAAATTATAAGAAGCTATCGCAGACTAGTTTGGTTACATTATCAAATGATTATGGATGTATCTCTTGATTCAACAGGACTGACGATAGCTCACAATCTTTCAATTTACGCGGTGCAACATTAACTAGATAAGTTATAACTGTGTAAATATGTAGTTCGTGCATAACTTACACTGCCAGTTGTGGATGTTTGCTAACTTTTAAGTCTTGTCCGCTTGGATTTAACAAATCATCCAAAATATCATTACGAACCTGAAAATGTAGTTGGTCTCTATCAATATTCTCATCAGTTATACAAGTAGAACATGATTATCATTATATACAGTATATAAACCACATTCATTTAATAGAAATCAAACATGAGTTATCACATATTACCTCAGCATATGATACAGTCACAAAGAATTGTATATTTGATGGAGATTCCTCAATTAGTCTGAAAACTTCTTTGCACACCTATAGGGCAACAACAATTCTGTAGCTTATTCTACAAGTACACGTGTTCTAGATCTACACTAGAGCTCGAAATTTTCTGGAAAAGACGTTACACTACGTTGTAAGACGTTACACTACGTTGTGAGACATTATACTACGATGTGAGACATTATATACGTTGTGAGATATTACACTGCGTTGTGAGATATTACACTACGCTGCGAGACATTACACTACGTTGCGAGATATTACACTGCGTTGTGAGATATTACACTACGCTGCGAGACATTACACTACGTTGCGAGATATTACACTGCGTTGTGAGACGTTATGCCGCCAGACATTAAACTATATACGCTGTGAGATATTACGCTAAATTATAAGACACTTGTACGACATTACGTTATGTTGGGAGCGTTATGCTACGTTGTCTATGCTGCAAGAAGTTACGTTATACTGTGGGACGTTATACTATAGTACAACGCTGTGAAACGTCACACTACGATGTGAGACGTTTCACGCTGCGTTATGCTACGTTGTATTATACGTTATACTATATTGCAAGTAGTTACGTAATGTTGTGTTACGTTATATAGTAAGTTAGTACAACGCTGTAAAACGTCACAGTAAGCTGTGAGATGTTACGTTACGTTATGTGATGTTATGTTACGTTGCAAAGCGTTATGATACGTTTTGTAACGTTGTGCTACGTGGTGAATCGTTACTTTGCCTTTGGAAAATGTAACATTATGAGAAAACAGTTATTTTTTACGAAAACGTTACACCACGGGCGGAGAGGGGTGAGCACGCCATTTATCCTGGTCAGCGGCAAGCAATCGTCTTCTGGATGATCCTTTTATTAGTATTAAGGTTAGTAATTGGATTTTTACTTAGTTTTCCTGTATCGCAGGGGTTAGGGTTAGAAAACCCATTGGGCAGGGGGTTAGGATCGAAGTTGTTTTTGGGTTAGCATGCAGTTCTATGTAATGATGTATACATATTATCGTAATATAGGCATCTCTCGCGGGTACTAAAAAAGATCGTCCAGAAGACGATTTCTTGCCGCTGACCAGGGATAAATGGGGTGCTCACTCTCCCTCTCCGCCCGTGGTGTAACGTTTCCCTATTTTTTACGACTTGTCCGACGTTTCTGAATAGAAGATACACTGTCTATCATATGTATTTATTGATTTCTACATGAATTACGATATGTAGTATTGAGTTTGGAGAAGGATACAGTACGCACGTTATATAATCAATCAAATGATAAAAATGCGATTACCATTGTATAGGATTTCTATTTAATTCGAATCTGTCTTTACTGTTTTGTGCAGTATTTTACAGTAAAGTGTTAGCGTACAGGATTTTCAGTTGCAGTACCTGGTTCTAAGATACTGGTATCTATAGTAGGGATATCATAAAATAATCTGGCTGCTGCTTATCAAAGCTAATATTACAAAGCTTACCCTTGGTACTAATCCTAACTCATCATGGCTACCAGCAACAGTAAAATTTTTTCCAGTAGATTTCTAGAAAAAAATGGGACTTATTTATAACTTGATTTGCCACACATAACCTACATGGAGTAATTGGAGTTCAGTTAATAATAATGATCAACAGCTGCAACGTTCTAACAACAACAGCGATAACAACAAAATTCTTTGTAACACTATATGCCGGATTTAGAATTTGCTACAGGCTTGGATTATACATTATCAAAAAACAAAAGAAGGTAATTGTCGTAAGCTTTGACTTGTGATGGGAATATTATTGAACTCATATTTGTAATCACTGAGTTATTGTTTTAACCACAGAACTACAGAGACTCTGGTACCAGAGGAAACTAAACATTATTTGGTGGAATGTACTCGGTTCATCCCGCCCGGGATGTAATTATGACCGTCCGTGACTCCGTGATCAATATTAGTTAGTTTTATTTATTTTGAAACTTTCGTGCGATTGGAAAGTCCAGGAAAGTCCAGAAAATTCCGGATTTAGTGGAAAAAATTTACAAGATCGTACAACTTCAGTACGCAGATGTTAGGCGTGCTCTTTATGGGATGGGAAATTATGTAGTCGCTCCTTGGATGGCAAAGTTTAAAATTAGCCAAGATAACTGGGCTGCCAAAACACAAGCAGAAAAAGAAACTTGGTTTCAGAAGTTTTTGAAAGGTGCGCCCAAAGCGGAGAAAACTGTCAAGTCAACAGATGGAAGGCTAACCATACCAAAAACTCAAAAAACAGCAAGAAAACCTGGTCAGCGAAAGAGAGTGAAATGTGCTAAAAATATAAGTATGTTTACAAAGATAACAGACCAAATAGTTGTGGCAGGAGAAAGGAACAGGACTGACCAGTTGAGAAAGGACCAGTTGAGTCCTGACCCTTCAAACAATATGTAGTTAAACTTCTATCTTCTACCCTGGGGCAGGTTAACCATTAATAATGGCGCTTAGGCACGCTTTCATGAGTTCTCTCATTTTAGTCGTTTTTATGTGGTTTGGTGAGCCTTACACCTATAAAAGTACATTACAGAGATCGATAACGGTGGAGAGACAATGTACATGGAGCCACAAGCTAGAAAATTTCAAACACTCGGCTGGTACGGCGAAATTTCTATCTCATCGATGGCCGCCTATGAAAGTTGAAAGCGAAATCTGTGTGAAGAAGATTTTTGTTGACTGGCTTTTGATAAGTTGAGTGGAACAATAAATACATTACAGCGATTGGTAACGATGAAGAGACACTACACGTGGAATTATAGATTAGAAAATCTCAACTACACGTTTGGTACAGTGAAATTTCTATCTCATCGATGGTCGCCCATGAAAGTTGTTAGTAATGGAGATGTAGAAATCTACATAAGAAAGACTTGTATTGACAGGCCATTGTTTAAAAAGCTGATTGGAATAACAAATTACGAGCCGCCTAAGAAAATAAAACTATTGTATAATAAAAGAGCTAAACTGTCGAAACGCTGCATTGCTTATTATTCCAACACAACCGCGACACGGAGAATCCTACTATTATCTGGTGATGTTGAATTGAACCCTGGATGGGAAAATGGACTCTCAGTACGTGAATCAGCCTCTTACGTTAATGCAAATAACAATCGACCTGGTAGCTCTACAAGTAATTTTAAAATCCCTGTGTGTATTACTGAAAGAAGAGATTATTTGCATTTGCATAATAATTCATTACAATGCTTTCATAATAACAACATTATAGTTCACCAGGTAAATGCTATTCCTGTGATTGTTTATACTAAAAGGCGCCAACGAGTTTACAAAGGATATGTCAACCCGTCGAACTTAATTTATGTGCCTCGCATGCCACAAACTCCAAAGTTTAAGCCATGCAAAGCCATTAGTTTCAGCTTACTAAATGTAAGATCACTAAACAACAAAGCTGCTCAGGTAAATGAATACATCGTAGACAATAAGATAGATGTGATGGCATTAACGGAAACATGGCTTTCATTGGGTGATGTAAATGGATCTGTTACTAATGAGGCAACTCCAAAGGGCTACATGTTTAGACACGTTGCTAGAGCTGGTCGTGGAGGTGGGGTTGGAATCATATTTAAAAACTCACTGAAACTTAAAATAACCGCACCAAAAAAATTCAAATCTTTTGAGTATTTGGATGCCACACTGAAATCTACAACAAAACTGCTTCGTGTTATTATACTATATCGACCACCACCATCAAAGATCAACACATTGTCCAGTGTCACGTTTTTCAGTGAATTTACAACCCTGCTGGAACTTTTGACACCTGATCGAGGCTGTGCAGAACTTTTGATAGCTGGTGATTTCAACTACCATGTAGATGATCAGAATAACATGAAGGCCATGAAGTTCCTTCAGATTCTTCACTCATTCGACCTCAGCCAACACGTTGATGTGGCCACCCATAGAAAAGGGCACACCCTTGATTTGATTATAACAAGATCTGGTGACAAGCTTGTGAATAAATTGTGGACTCTGGATGCCCAAATGTCGGATCATTTTGCTGTCAATTGTAAGATAATGATTAAAAAACCACCATTTTCCAGGGAAGTGGTAACATTTCGTAAAACTAAAGGCATAGATATAATCCAGTTTAAGAATGACATTATACACTCAGGACTATTGGAGAAGTTGCAGGAATCCCTGTCTGTTGAGGAACTCGTTAATAACTACGAGAAAACACTTACCTCATTACTTGATAAACATGCACCTGTAAAGACAAAGGTCATTATTGTACGTCCTGCTGCTCCATGGCTAACACCTGAAATTCGTAAACAAAAGATTGAGCGGCGACGTGTAGAAAGAAGATGGAGGGCAACTGGATTGACTGTTCATAGAGAGGCCTATGCTGAACAGTCAGTGCTGGTCAACAACCTTATATCCAATGCCAAAACCAAATACTATTCTGAGCTGATTGATTCCTGTGGCTCTGATCAGAAGGAATTGTTTAAGATCGTTGAAGGTCTCAATAAGGGGATCATTGAAAAGAAATTTCCAACTGCTGATTCTGCAGAAGTGTTGGCAAACCAGTTTGCTGATTTCTTTGAAAATAAGGTTAAAGTGCTTAGGCAAGACCTTCTGCGAAAAAGTGCTCAGTTTGTAAATCCTCTTCCAGACTCCAGTCTGCCAAAATGTGAAACTTTAATTGAATCTTTCAAACCTGTGAAAAGTGAAGAACTGATCCTACTGATTAAGAAAATCTCTACTAAGTCGTGTAGCCTCGATCCACTACCAGCAATTGTTTTGAAAAACTGCTTCCCTGAACTTCTCCCAGTAATAACAAGGATGGTTAATGTTTCACTGGAGAGTACTGAAATACCTAGCTGTTTGAAATTCGCTGCTCTAGAGCCACGTCTTAAAAAATTGTCCCTGGAAACTGAGGAGTTTTGCAGTTTTCGCCCGATTTCCAATCTTAAACTTGTAGCCAAGGCAATTGAAAAAGTAGTAGCAACCCAAACCTGCCAACATGTGTCAGATAATAATTTAAACGAACTATATCAGTCGGCTTATAAAGTGCACCATAGTACAGAGACAGCAATGGTTAAAGTTCACAATGACATCTTAAGAGCTTTGGATAACCAAAACTCTGTCATTCTCCTGTTACTTGATTTATCATCAGCTTTCGACACGGTCGACCATCATATCCTTCTTTCGCGTCTGAGCTCGAGATTTGGAATTACTGGCAAAGCTTATAAATGGTTCACATCCTATCTTTCCGAAAGGAAATGGAATGTCATTGTTCCAGGTAGTAAGTCAACAACACGGCCTCTTACATCTGGTGTCCCTCAGGGGAGTGTGCTTGGGCCCATTCTTTTCTATCTATACACTTCGCCCCTTGGAGACCTTATCGGACGTCATGGCATGAACTATCATCTTTATGCTGATGACACGCAGCTTTACATTACTTTTAAATCGTCCAGTCCTGATGACATGAACATGGCGAGATCTCGAATGGAAGCATGCATACGTGATGTTGACACATGGATGGCCTGGAACAAGTTAAAGCTAAATGGAGACAAAACAGAACTTCTCCTGCTGAACGCACGTCATCGCCCCCTTCCTTCTCTGGAAAACCTATTAGTATGTGATGAGATAATCCATCGAAAACATAAAGTGCGAAATATTGGTGTACTTATGGACTCATCTTTGTCTATGGAAAATCACATTGCCAACATCTGCAAGTCTGGTTTCCATCATTTGAGGAAGATAAGCAGAATCAGAAAATACCTTAGCCACAGATCTGCGGAGTCTGTAGTTCACGCATTTATAACATCCAGGCTTGATTTTTGCAATTCAGTTCTATACGGACTTCCCTGTTACCTTATAGAACGTTTGCAGAAAGTTCAAAATGCGGCTGCGAGGGTAGTTACACTTACTCGTAAAAGAGAACATATTACGCCAGTTTTGTACAACCTGCATTGGCTACCAATCAAACAAAGGATCGTATACAAATTACTGTTACTGACATATAAAGCACTGAATAGTCTAGCTCCTCAATATATATCTGACCTTATTAACATTTATGTACCTAGACGTAATCTTCGGTCAGCACAGAGTAAACAATTAGTTTTAGAAAGTTTTAATTTACGTACATACGGTTTTAGGGCTTTTTCACATGCTGCACCTTTGGAGTGGAATGCTCTGCCGCAGCAAGTGAGGTTCGCTACATCTTTATCAAGTTTTAAAAACCAACTTAAGACCTACCTTTTTGAGAAAGCATATGAACTGTAAATAATTACTTTTATTTTTAGATTTTTAGATATTTAGATTTTAAACTATTTTTAATTGCTTGTAAACCACCACAATGTAATGGTAACGGTTTTTAGAGTTTTGTAAAGCGCTATTGGGCAATGTATTTTATTGGAAATAGCGCTATATAAATAAATAAATATTATTATATTATTATTATAGAAATCAAAAACGTTAAGGCATTAATCAGTCTAATCAATTGTGTACTGTTTTGTTATAGTCTAAGGACAACAATAAATTGTGTTTTAAATAAAATCACAATATTCATCAAAGATTGTCTCGTATAAACTCTTTAGTATAAACCGACGTGTGGTCTATTAAATATTCCCCTCATGGTTTATTAGCGAAAGCAGCTGCCAAACCTCCAAACTTTTTCACGGCTTAGGCTGCAGCCATTTCTTGTTGATTTGTGCGAATATAATGCTGCAAATAGTCATTACCTTGTATATTTTTGAAACATTTAGTTTCTCGATTTTTTTAATCGAAAAACCAATTGACGAATTTCAAGGTAAGTTATAAGTACATTAAAGATTCTCTTGATCATGGAGGATTAAATTAATGGCACGGACGGTCCCGGACGGTGTTTAGTAGGACCCAATGTACTGTACTATATGTGTATACTGGGCTTGCAAAACTATCTTTTTCATATCAGGAGCACAACTAAAGTTACAAGGATTCTACTAGTACTAAGACTTTAATTCATACGTTTGTCACGTCAAGAATAGACTGTTATAACTCCTTCTATATCGGCTGCATGCTTATGCCTCTGTTGGTTGAGTTGCAGTGTTGCACTGACTCACAGTGAAATAAACTATTAATTTTAAGATCTTATTGTTTGCATATACAAGGTAGTTAATGGTCAATATACGTTTTTAATTGCAATTTGAATACTTATCTTTTTTAGACAAGCATGCTATTACCTTCCATGTATCTACAGTAACATTTTAAAACTATATAACTATTATTTATATTTTCATTTATGTCCATGTATATTATTTTTACGTTTCGAGTGGAGCCCTTCATCCCAAACGTCAATATTTTGTTCTTTAAATCTCAGCAGTTCACCACCTTCGCTTTGCTAGATGAGCACTTTTAATTCTTTAATTTATATATTTTTATTTATCTGTATTATGTGAAGTAAGTAGATTAATAATGATTTTACTACTTTATTATCTATATATGCGTATTCTCCACGAAAGGCAAAATGTTAAACGTATAGATAACGATGAAGAGGCACTGTGGTTTCTCTTTATTAATTCATTTTAAACAATTAGACAGCACCTGTCCATAAATTATGATGGAGGAATTGATTCCACTGATAGCATTATTAACTGCTGGGACCCCAATATCTTTAAAGATCTGTTCCTAAAAATAAACATTCAAAACATTAATAGAATTATTCAGAAATAATAACTATAGTTCTATATTTAATATTTAATTTATAAATAGAAATAATTCAAGTAATTAAAAATATCAAACAAATTTTAAGCCCTCGTTTAAACACCTGATCAAACGAGTAGGAGAGTTGATGAGAGCTGTAACTGATCTCACTCTCATTTGACCACTAACTCTCATCGACTATCATTGACTAATGATCAACTGTCATCGACTCTGACCAACTTTGATCAACTCTGATCAACATCAACGCTGATCAACTCTCATTACCTAGCTCTCCTTGACTATCATCGACTCTCATCAACTCAATTTATCAACTAGATCTCATCAACTCTTATCGACTCAGATCAACTCTCATAGACTCTCATTACCTCTCTCATTGACTCTCATCAACTCTCACAGACTCTTGTTGACTCACAGTTCTTATTCTCAGTCTGATAACTGGTATACACTGCAATATACTGTTCAAGGCCACAATGCTGTACTTTAACTGTATTAAATGATAATAATGCACAATAAAAAAGCATGCTTTATTAGATAAATGTACTTACATTTTTAGCATCCCAAAAGTAGTTGTAATCAAAGTTAAACACATGTTCCTGATAGAGGAATAACAAATTACATGTATCATTACATGTAAATAAATTACATATTATATATCACATCTGACTTGAAGTTAAAAAGATTTTGAACTTACAGAATTTGAACCTAATAATGTACAAACCTGTGCTGTAATTGGCTAAAAGCTGTGTTTCCATCAGGAAACATCAGAACTCAATCAGGAAACATGGAAAAGCTCAAGCCATATTACATACTGTATATATAACACCATCATGAGGAGAAATTGGAGAATTTACGTTTTTATGACATTGAGGAACATGAAAACAAGGACCCTAAACAAATACAGTACTGGGAATTATGTAATCCAGGATATATAGATATCCTGTATGTTGCTAAATTAAAGTTTAAAATACAGAATTATAGTAAAAATTTGATATAAAGACAAAGTCATTTTTAAAACCAGCTTTTATCAAACAATTTACAAGATCGAGTCAATTAATAATTGAATTGGAAAACAGTTTACCAAATTCACAGATTTATATCCAAAGTATGTTTTATATAACATAGATTTAATAATAATGCCATATTATAAGGAGAAAGTTATGTTAAAAGTTTAATCAACAAAATAAAACTTGTTTTTCATCATTTTGTGTCTTATTCTAATGTTATAAAAGAAATGGTTGATAATTTGGCATGGAAGAAAGGTAAAAAAACAAGGTCTCCAGCTTTTCGAGATTGACACCTGTTCACACAAGGATTGACTCTTAGCTTGCATAACTTCAATATCACTGGTCCAAATTTGTTCACCCTTCCTTATTCCAGTTCGGCACCTCTCCAAAGCTTCCAAATTCCTTCTCATGTCTGTTTCCTGGTTGGCTCAATTGTTGTCAACACCATTGACATCTACCGTCCACTCCCTGCACATAGACCATGGGTTCCCTGATACCCCAAGATTAACACTCAGTCCCTGTCTGCATCGCATGCTACATTGGCATCCGCCATTGCTGTCAGCCTGTCCCTCTTTGTGTCCACACCGTCTTCCTACGTACACTAGGTGCTCTGGGCAGCTTGCTTCCTGGCCTTCTTTGGTTTTCTCTGTGTTAGCAAATTTACCTCACAGTCACACACGTCTTTCATCCCCATGTGTGACAATTTGGTGGACATTAGATCTTCTTTCATGGCTCCCCTATGCCCTATAATAGGCTCACGTCAACAAAAACAAACCCATTCCACATCAGCTGCTTCATTTACATTGGTTGTTCATTGGGGGATACCATTACCAGCCCTGTCCAGCTCGATGCATGCTTACCTGTACATCATTTGCCACAGTTCATCTCCTGGTCCCTTGCTCCTCTAGGATAGCAGAACCGTTCACCCATGATGTCGATGCACACCAATCACTATCATCACAATTGATTCTACCATCTCCACTGGAATTGGTGATCCCTTGCTCCTCTAGCAGAACCGTTCACCCATGATGTTGATGCACACCAATCACTATCATCACAATTGATTCTACCACCTCCACTGGAATTCCAGACCTCCTCATCCAGACATTGGGCTGCTAGTCAAGTTTGGTTTACCTCAGGCACATGTGTACCTCACTGGAAATGATTACATGCATAATGCACCCCTGTTGAGTCAGTACTTTGGAACACTGTTCCAATGGTAACCTTTCTCCAACCCCACCATTATTTGCTTTCAGGAACATATGGGTTGGTGACCTGCATCTGCAGGCTTAGCATCATCATTCCTTGGAGCATGTTAGCTACATGTACTGACTCTGCATTCCACAAAAAAATTAGATTGTATTTGCTTTGATACTAATATTCGATGTAAGTGTACAATAATAATGATTGCCTTGCACAAGTTGAATACCATGTGAGATCATTAATTGGATACCAGTTGCTCAATAAAATTATATCATTATTAATTAATTAATTAAAATCTCATTGACAAGTAATTTTTGCAACACAGTAATTCAATACAGTATTTGTAGCTTCATTGTCTTCATACAGTAAGTACAGTAGTAACATTTAGTTGCTGTACCTTGGTTCCTGTTGTTGGTCTAGGGTTATGAATTATTGTCTTTTCTCCATTTATCTTAACAACCCTTGTGGCTGCTTGGCCTTTTTCATTTTCTATAAAATTATTAAAGGACATTAGAAGGACAAGGCAAATTATACAAACATATTTTAATGAGTATTCCCAATTGCTCCTAATAACTGGCTCTTTAACAAATTCAAATTAGAATCTTTACTCTTAAACAATGCTATAAAGACCAATTTATGTGCATATAAAAGCAGCTTGCCTGGAAAGGCACTCGATCGAGCACACGGTGGTGCACACCTCAAACATATGTGGCGCACCTCAAAACATATATGTGGCGTGCCTTTGATCGCATGCCTGCCCTTGCAATAGAAAAAGTGACATAGTCTTAACACAATAAAATGTTAAGAAATTTTCCAGATAAAACACAAAAGTTGATTTTTAATAATTTGTCTTTTGAAGACTACGATACCCACATATCTTAATCATTCTAATCTAGTGTTTCTTCCATGCAGTCATGTGTGATGACTATCACTATGAAGCCAATGGTTACATTTCAAACATGTTTTTTTTTTAGGTGCGGCCATTTCATCTATTGTAATGAGCATGGGAACTGTCAAAAAATTCAGTTATAAACTTGCACTTTTGAAATTACATGCTTAAAGTGGCTTGCAGAAATAAAATCATTTTCTTGACTTTGTAATTATAGAACCATTATGATAATCATTTATCATTTTTACTACCAATAACTTGGGAAAGATTATAGTGTTGTGTGAAATATAACACTGGGCTCAGATTTATGTTGTACCGGGTTCAATAGCACATAAGTCACAAGTGTCTTAATATGCAGGCTTAATGAATCAGTTTATTTATAATAATTCTAGACACACATAATTTATGATTTACTCTTGTTTTAGTATGTACATGAAATAGGGCTCCTTGGGTCGCTGAGGAGACTATTTTATAGAGTGTGTCTGTTTAACTTAGGGCAAAGCCTAGCTAAGATTGAGCGCCTATCATAACAAACCTGCAGTGGCCCAGTCATATAGTTTGACTGGCATTTTAGCGAGAAAATGAACTTGGTCGATATGAAGTGTGCAGCCATAATACTTGACTGAGTTTATCTCAAATTTAGTTTAATGTATAACAAAGATAATTGCTCCATTCAGTTCAAGATGAACGTAAGGGGTATGCAAGACATAAACGTAACGGAGAAGTAAGACAAATGCATGAACCTAGATGCAACTGAGATGCAATATGAAAGCAACCAAGATGTAGACACACTATTTTAAGGTTATTTCTGAGCAGTACTATAATTATTTTTTCTGTTATTTTTCTTTAAATCAATCATTAATACACATGTATACTAAGAATGACCAAAAGTACAATTTAAGACACAAGCATACTTATAATCTCCCAATTATATCCATACCGAGCATTTCCAAAACACTTTTATACCATCAATGTCGAACGTTCAAGTTGCATCTAATTAGCAAGCATTATATTCTGCCTTTTTACCATAGCTTTTGTAATCGTAATATCTACGCAATTCAGCCTTTTAGGCTGCCATGTAGTTTTTATTAAATATTAAATATCTATCTAATCATTAATACACATTACACATGGTGTAAATACTCCATGTATGGTTAATACTGCAATCTTGCAGGAATCCCTACCTGAAAAACCAGATGATCAACAAAATTACCCACCCTCAGGTTTTGCTACCTACAGTGGTTACCCAACAGGTGATAAGTATTATATGAAAGAATTGCAGAACTATGTGTATTAATCTTTTCATTGAAGATCCTATTTTATGTTTTCAGACACTATATTATCTAATTTGAAACATCGTCGTTTGGAGCCATAAATTGGCATATTGTTGTATCAAAATTATTTATACGTACAGATCAGCTCTTTCATAAAATAGTTGTTTATTGCACAAATATCAACTTTCATCACAACCATTCTCGCACATACTCACACCTCTTACACATATATACTTACACCAGTTGGAAATTGTATGCATACAAAGTTCAACTCACCATTAAATGGACGACATCGTACAGCTACTGTGATATTTTTCCGGCCACTGCTACCAGATGTCTATAGGAAATAACAACGTAAGTCGTAGTGCTAAATATGTGATTTACACAAACAAATTAGCGAGTTTTTCGTCAAAATTTACCATAGTTCCTTCGAGTTACACAGGAATGTCCAGATTGTCCCATTCGGAGATGTGTTTTGTTGTGACAACTCGTTCCCAGTGAAAAACGCCCACACGGCCGCGTACGTTGGGGGGGGGGGGGGGGTCTCTGATTACCGTATTTTAAGGGGGTGCGGGGGTCCTTCCCCGGAAAATTTTGAAATCTAGAAGCTCGGAAAGACAATTTGCAGCAATTTGAGCAAACTTTTTCATCTAATTCTACAGCGAGTATAGTTCAAGTGAATCCAAGAGTTGCCTGCTGCCTCTTACCAGGTGACGCCATTTTTGCGCCTAGTACTGACAGAAGGGTCTGGGAACCAATCTAACACTCGCATGCAAGGGTTTACGAGTTGTCTAACACTTCAGGCTACATCTGTTTGTAAAATCTCGTGTAGATGAAGCCCATAGGTAGATTACCTTAAGTAGCTTCTGTCCTATTCTATATAGTCCTATTATAATTCAATTGGGAAAAAAACATTAAACTTAGCAATGCTTGTCCTGATTTTTGGGGGGCTGAAGGCATCGACGTACGCTATATGGATATCACGCGTCAGTTGAGCATTGACCTGACGCATAGATATTTGTTTCGTCCCGTTATACTCACTCTTAGATTACCAATAATCGGCCATTGTCAAATGCTCTTAGATTACCAATAATGAGTAATTCCACAACAGTAAATTGTAGGATTCTTGAACCCAACGCCCTGTGTTGTAAAGCTCGCTAGGCGGTTTTTTTTTTACTTTGGGGTCGGTTACAATCCAATAATTTACTAGGAGGCTGGTACCAGGGCAATGTATTTGCTCGCCAGGGCAACGTATATGCTCGTTAGGGTAATGTATGTGCTTCTTCATATGGAACCTCCCACATGCCATATATGGAATACGTACAGTAAGTCCCTATCAATTCAAGGGTAGGAAGATACGCTGCCCATATATAGGTTTGAGGGGGATTGGGACAGGTTTGGGAGAGATTGCATTCGTAGTTGACAGACAGATGCGTCATTAAAGTGCCAATGAAACGAAATTTGTTTCAGTTTTTCGTTGTTAGGTATGTTTAGAACACTTGTTATTATCTACAAAAAATTTAAAAATCTGTCACAGAGACTGGGTTTGAATTTAGCTCTGATGACGTCAAGATGTTTGATAATTAGAAATTCAGATATCGAAAGAGAGCCTATTTTTAAAAAATGTCAAGTGATTCGGCAACTAGGTGTTGTTAGGAGCACCAGTAATTATGCAATATCGTCCACCATGTTTTGTAGCTTTCTCACTAATTTCTGCCATCTTTACACTATATCCATCCATCCATCGAGCGAGGGGTTATTGCGTGCACGTACTTCTAATACTTATGATAATTTCAGAAGCTGATATACTGGTATATATTTCATATTTCATATTTATTTCATATTATAGGGTATATATTTCATGTACCAGACATCTGTTTTCCACTGAAAAATTAATGTTGTGCTTTGTTTTGTTTATCAATGAATATCGGGCGATCAGTGACGGAGTCGGCAGGAAAGACTGGCTCATGAGTGATGGCCATTGTAACTGATTAAAATTTAAAATAAAACTGAAATCCAATGGAAGAACTGGCTAAACAGTGATACTGATATGTTCGTCGGATATCTGTCGTTGCGTTTCTTGATTTCAAGCAGCAGTGTGGCGTCGAATAGCGATGAACAGGAGTTATTAAAAGAAGAGCAAGTTGACCGAAACCACAGCTTAGACAGTTTGAGTTTTCTCATTCTTATTGCTTTACTCATTGCACATGTAATGACCGTATGGCTTTTCTTGCTTAAACGTATTTGGTACGTTCATCCAACTGGATTAGCCTCGTTTTATGGTAAGTTCACATGAACTTCACAGAGCAATTCACCCACAAATGTTTTTCTCAGGCAGTCTCGATTGATCGAATGGTTTTGTCTACTCTTCGTTGACCCATGAGTGTACAACTACGTACGTGGTTATGTCGGTGTGCCGTCGGCCGTTATTGTGTGGACCGTATATTGTTCATATCAGTTTCACTTACCGACTCGTGTATATGATCATGCAGTCTTTAGTTTTCAGAGATGAGTATATCAATTCAATTCTTCCGGTTCGTTGATGTTTATAATACAAAGCCAGCAACCCGTTACTTCATTATTTCGCCGACAGAATTGCACGGCCAGAAGACTCCACTGTCAGTTACAAGATAGTTTAAGGTATTATTTGAGCTGTTTTTATAGTTCCCAGAAAACTCTTGCTTACTTTATTCTCGTTCTCAACAGCTAACTGAGCCGAGGGGTCAATACACAATTAGTAGTTTGGAACGACATAGAGATTCCTTCAAGACGGCCCAGTTGGATTATTCAATTGGATTATTCCGTACATATCATTATAAATTGTTATCAATCTATAGTCTCCCTCGCAATCATACACGATTGTCATCCGGTTTCTTTAGAACATCATCTATCAATTGACCAGACGGGAAGCCTATTATTCATGGGTCTAAATATGCGTATAAAAATATTGATATTCATATTTAGATATCATCTGGTTGTTATAATACGTAACCGTTATCATCATGTGAAACAATCTAATTGCCGGGCACATACTACTACTAGCAGTCAACTGGAAAGTTCACGCGTTGATGGAATATATTGACTACTGAGAATGAGATGAATTTATAACTTTTTGGCGGAACCAAGGGCTACTTGGCTGCGTAAAAAAACACAGGTGCATGTCAACTCAATGATCACTAAGACAGCCGGTGCCACCGGTCAGTTTGTCTCTCGAAATTTGAACAATTAAGTGACCCTTTGTCGCTCAAAACTCGCGGGAGATTGTTTTGTTTTACGACTTTTACCGCTTCGAGAGAAAACTTTCTTGACTGTGCCTAAAAGTGCCTTTTGACCATACTGAGCGATGTCGGAGATCGGCCTATTTTGTGGACTTTATAGTCGTCTATAGACACGTGTAATATACTCTTGAATCTTGATCATGATCTAGCTTTGGTCCAGTACCAAAACATTACAGTCAAGGAAGTGCAATATATTAACTATGTATATAGGCGTAACTGTTTATATATTCAGATTCAGCCAAGTATAATTAAAATATTCCGTGTAGACGGGTGAAAAGCCTGGGTACGATTTGAGGCCGCGCAAAATAGGCTCTCTAGGTTTATAACTGGGTTTATAACAAGTAATATTTGGTATTTACATGTTGTAAGGATTTGTGGTGAAGGGAAATTTTGAGTGTTGAAATATATACATTTTAAGACCAAATAAATTAATTAATAAATCAACTTTATTAATGAGGGTAAACGCATGACAGTGAAACTGATGAACCAGCGGCCCTCCTAACTATAAATACAAAAATATGTTAGCAGATTCGAACAAATGGCTGCGTATAAGCATGCATATATATAGTAGGAATTCAAGATAAACTATTGGTCCAATAAAAATTTAAAATACTTTAAAACAGTCCATATCCTTGTCCATATAAAATGACAATATAAAAAGTTCTCAAAGATGTCCTAAAAATGTTTATACTCTTAATGGACTTCAGTTCGTTTGGCAGGCTGTTCCATAATCTTGACATTCTGATTGAGAATGTCCGTCCACCTTCAGTTTCTCTATTGAAACGTGGGCTGAAACTATGTTTATTGAGCCATAACGACTTGATCTATTATGGATATCTGAGTTTGTCCTCAAAGCTTCTTTAATGTAAGCCGGGCATTCGCCATAAAGACGTTTGTGTACCAAAACACACATCTGAATTTTAACTTCACAGAAGAAAGGCAACCACTTTAGTTTTTTGAAGAGCTCGACACTTTCCGCTCGCATGTCAGCATCTAATACGAATCTTGCAGCACTGTATATAATAGTGGTGGTAATGCCGGTGAAATGCCAAATATTACTTGTAATATACCCAAATCTTCTCATTGCAAATATGCCAAAATTAAAGCATAGCATTAATTTTAGTAATCCCACAAGTCTTGCGTTAATTTACAACTAAGGTGTTCTGAAATCCTGAGGTCAGTCTATATTAAATAATTTTCAAAATTCATTCTAATATTTTAAATATTTATTCTAATATTTATAAATATATACATTTTAAAAATATGTTTTATATTTTAAATATTTATTGTCAAGTAATACATTTTTTATGATTTTCTCATATTCTGTTTTTCATACGTCCTATTATTTTTTCCGGTCCGTATCCTACCAAATCCTGCTTTCTGATTGGCTAACGAGCGGTCCGTATGAGCCCATACGGACCGCTCGTACGGACCGCTCGTACGGACCGCTCGTACGGACCGCTCGTACGGACCTCTCGTACGGACCGCTCGTACGGACCGCTCGTACGGACCGCTCGTACGGACCGCTCGTACGAACCGCTCGACGTAATTTCAGTTTTAAATGCGTTTTATAAGCCGAAAAACATTTGAAAATGAACTGAAACGAGATTGAACATATTGAAAGACATATTAATAAGTGATTTTTTTATATCCAAAAAGAGACTTCAATTTTCTTTGACGAAGGTAAAAGCACAGACTTTCTTTTTTGTCCACTGACTAGAAAAAAAAACAAGCCAGGATATTAAGGAAAAAAATTAATCAATTATTTACCGTTTTCGTCTGTCCGTATTGAGAAATATTTCCCTTGGTCTCAAAAACATCCCTCGGGAAATATTTCTCCATACGGACCTCTCAGCCGGTAAATAACATGGTATATATACGTATTCATTTTGAAGTAGTCATTTCGCTATTTTTAGTATTATGTCCAACTTAGCGTATTTTTTGTGTATCTTATGTAAACAAAACCGATTTCCGGTGGAGCACGCACTTGGCACATGCGCAGAACGGACTGTAGACCATGTTCTAATTAAAAATTCCAAATGTCCTAATGTCCTAAACGGAGTACAGGGAAATAATCGGCTCGGTTTTGATAAAAATAAGAACATTGAGTCAAATTTTTAGTCTCACAAGATCGGCCTATCAACCGGATTCGATATATCAACGACTTTTTGCCGTTCCAATTCAATGAAACTCGTTCCCCTGACTTGAGTATACTGGTCGAAGTCAAAGAAAATGACTTTCCTTGAGTTTCGCAGTTTTCTGATCCAGCTAATGATTGGTGCAGTCTTTGCAGAGTATGGAGAGATGAATGAAAATTCAAAAGAAAAAGAAAAAGAGGATGAAGCTGCGAAAGAACACGAGGTCGACAGCACGTTGTTTCTATTGCTTTTTGCATTGCTCATCTTGACAGTTCTAACTATATGGCTTTTTAAAGTGAGGAGGTTTCGGTTCCTACATGAAACGGGACTCAGTGTCATTTACGGTAACTTATCCTCTTTTAAACTTTGCTGATTTTCGTTTATAATACATTTTAAATTGCAAGCTGCATGCCATAGATTTCGACTTATCTCGTAATTTTAATTCGCTTCCTGTCACTTTCCAGGAATTATTACTATTTACAAAATGTAATATTTATTTTATGAATAGTTTGTAGTAATATTATTTGTGCAAGTATGTTCGTATTAGGTTTATATTGATCACATTTAATGATCTGAGTTGAGTTCTGAAAGACTTGAGCATTAGAATATAATGCTGGATAATGGCAGCTAGGGTAATTAACTTGATAGGAAACTTGAGGAAACAAAACTGGAAACAAAGTTTGCACCTAACAGGTGTTAATGCACCTAAAGTTAATGCACCTAACAGGTGAGCCCACAAAGCTACAATCAGACACAGATGAACTTAAGTAATATTATACCATTGTTTAAATTTAGCAATAACTTATTGTAGCCACCATCAGTTGCTGCAGCTTATAATTGGTCGGCACTAGATCATGGTCGAGATGTACAGCGGACAACTTTGGCAGGACAATCGTGAGAGTCACGCACGCGTATAACAGTCAATTACTATCACACATGCTTAGCATCTCTCACTAGTCTATTAATCTAGCACCTCAAGTAGGGGAGTGGATGGGTGGCAGTTAGGGACGGGGAAAACACTGCCGGGGGGGGGGGGGGTTAGGATTAGAAAACCCACTAGGCGGGGGGTTAGGGTTAGAAAACCCATTAAGTGTGGGGTAGGGTTAGGATCTTTGTTGTGTTGGTATCCCACATTATGAATAATTAGTTTAAAATTCATCAAACTCAGATTCTGAGCTATCAGAGTTATAAAGTCTCTTTTTCTACACTGTCATCTGTTGAGTTTTCATCAGTGTAGGAGCATTCTGATGCAGAGGTTTTTGACTGGCTGTGATTTGTTATCATCCATGCAAATATTTTATGAAAAGTTTGACGTTTGAAACAGGCCTTCATAATATGAAAAGATCTGAATATCAGTATTTTAGCAATTTTCTCTGGTATCCAGGTGGGATATTAGGTTTCAACATCTGGTGTCCAAAATAAAAAACTGGTATCCTATATGCTATATACCATCATGTGGTCTAGTGGTTACTACACATGTCTATGAGCTGGGAGACACAGGTTCAAATCCTGTGTCGGACCAGCACTCAGGGTCTTAAAAATAATTGAGGAGAAAGTGCTGCCTTTGCAACCAAATAAAAAAAATTGTGTGGTTCCGGTTACCCGACCAACCCTAGCTCAGCTCGGCCGACCCTGTAAATTTTCTGACATATTTTTGCACCAAAGGACTATTAGCCATAAAAAAGCTAGGTTGTATAGTTTTTACATAGACTTTAATGATAAAATAAGTTTTACCTTGGTAAAATAGAAAAATATTATAAGATCACTACGCGACCCACCGTCGCTGGCTTTGTAACAATCGCCATTTTACTAAATTAGTTCCCAGGCCACTTGCACAACAATATAATGGAACAAGACGACGGCCTGTGTGGCAATTGACCACAAACTTTTCTCAAAAAAATAAAATCCCGACCTTTAACCTACCCTAATTTTTTTCAAGATGTAACCGGAACCACATAATTTTTTTTACTTGGCCTAATACCAGCAAATGGTAAGACGTTCTGGTCTTCTCGGATAACAACCTTAAATCGTAGGCCCTCAGAACCCCTATAATTTGGTTTCTAGCCTGTTGGGGTACCCTGTTCACCTAAGAGTGATAAATCTAATAAATTAAACTAAACAGGTACAGTGCATGCATGCTCTAATATACAGTAAAATAGACCTTTCAATGATAAAGAGAATGATGTACATGTACAGGGTTCAAAATAAAGTCCAAAAGTTTCTAGTGTTTTGGCGAAGGCTTTTTTGTCAATGCTTTTTGTATAGCCAGCTGTTTTTATTATGTGGTAACTACTGTAACATATAAATGTTAGATGTGACTTGTAGCTTGGTTATTACTCAAGCTTTTAATGCATTAACTCAGAAAAATATTTCTGCAGAGCCTTAGACAGGAATCGAACCTGCAACCTTCTGAATAAAAGATATTATAGACATACAGTATCAAGATTGCTGATTTAAGCATTACAGTATGTATGTTGCACTATAACAAACTAGTACACTACATACACTGTAGCCATCTCTCTGCCATCTCGTCTGAGTTCTGTTAGCTCGCTAACATGTTTGGTAACATTTTGAGTAAATAAGCTGTGCATTCTTTTTTGCAAGAATCAACTTGAAGGAAAATTAGAAATTGTTTTAAGTTAACAGTGTAATTTGAATTTGTAATTTAAGTCTAAATTTTTATTACTATAGGAATCATTGTTGGAGCAATCATGAAATATGGTATTAAATTGTCTTCTAAAAGTCACCACTTGACAAACTGTACCATAAATAGTACTGCAGCCCCTACAAATCTATGGATAAATGTAAATGGCACAACATTTTCCTATTATTTATCTGGACCAGTCAGTGAAGCATCCCAAACAAATGGTGTTGATAACCTAGAAGAAAAGGTACAAACATTTACTGTACAAGTCAATGTCAATTAGCAACATTGTTTTAGCACTTTGCAATTTACAATCTGATTAATAATCTGTCATAAAGTTTATAATCTGTTTTAACATACTGGTACCACATATATGTGTGGTATATTTACTATTTCCAGTCTGTAGACTCTCTTACAAATAACTACTAAATGCATCATTTTCTTAGCCTGCACCATACTCGTAGATGGGAAAACCCTCGGGAAAACCCTGGAGACTAACCCAGGGTTTTTCCATCTGTCATCTGTGGCGCAGACTACATTTTTGCACCTTAGTTGTTAAACTCAGTCTTTTGAATGTTTTCAATTTTGTTTATTGTTAGAATTCGAAGATGCATGCAAGTGTAATGCCAGCTACAGAAAATGATGCACTCTTTACTTAGGGTCTATATAAACCTAAGTCATGCACAGTGAAAACCTTGTGGCCACCGTAGGGTAATTATCTTGCTCAAAACCCATCAACCTTCAAAACAGCCTTTTTATTAACTGAATCAAAAACTATAAAATGTTGGTGTACATCTCGAAATATTGAATAGAAGATCCAATGTATCAAGCAGGCTCTGTCAGAGAGTAAAACATCAACTGGTAATTCTGGACAATATATTCTACCCTGGTAGACTAATTAGAGGTCATGCCTTAATTTTAATTCAATATTAATGACATTTTTTCAGGCTGTCTTTGATCCAGAGATATTTTTCAATGTTTTACTTCCTCCCATAATCTTTTATGCTGGATACGACATGAAGAAGGTAACATGTAATTAACAATTGATTCTATGGGGAAAATTGCAACCAAATTTTCATAGCAGTATAGAACAAATAATTTCCCAACACAACCAAAATAAATCAGACATAAATAAATAAATCAGGTGATAAATCAGACATACTGTAGTTTGACGCTACTCTGGCTCCAATGACCCAACATTTCGACACTCCAGTCTAGTGTCTTCATCAGGGGTGATCGTTGTAAAGTTAGGGTACCTATTTATACCCTCATAGAACCGCGATGATGACGTTTAACAAGATGCAAATAAGCTTCTGGTAATAAACCACTGTCATCGCGATTCAATGGGGTGTGGGCGCTATTGATATGCCAAGCCTCCAGACAATGTCTGAATAAATCTTTATTAGATGAATTAATACTTAGCATACAGACGTGCAAGTTTACATTAATACAAGATAGAAATATTATCTAAAACTAAGATAAAGATAAAAATAAAATGTAGTCTACTAATATAACTAACAGTTAGACAAAGTTAAAAAGGCATCTATTTGTACATAGCAACGTTTAAAACGTTCAGTGCGGACCCGCGGAAGGATGTCGTTATGCCCACGGTCTCGTAGGTTCCTTTTTCGCTGGGCAGGAAGTAGGTCATACAGACAGTGTTTGGGATTAGATGTAATCTTTTCCCATAGGTTCTTGTCTCTAGCACTAATATAGCCATAATGTTTACACACTCTAAGTATGTATATTAAAATCGTGAGCAGTGGCTTTATGAGTCAAAATGAGTGTCCCAGTTACAGGGGTCTTCGTTGAATGTAATGCCCAACATTGCTCGTTTTCCCCCTAACAACCATCTCCCAGGTTTTACTGAAGTTGAGTGTCATCTGGTTTTCTCTGCACCATCTTTCAGTGCTCTCAACTTTCCGTATGGCGAGGTCTGGAACATTTGATTTTACTGGCATGATATCATCAGCATATTTTATTAGTATGAGTATGATTTATTTTGAGTCGATCACGCAGGATAAGGTTGCTCTATTTATCCGAGCCAGAGACTCATGTTTTAAACGTTCGACTATTCAGTTTATCACTCTTAGGTGAACGGAAAACTCAACTGATAGGGATTCCGAGGGCCTACGATTTAAGGTCGTTTTCCGAGAAGACCCGAAAGTCTTACCATTTGCTGGTGTTGTTGCAAATTAGGCAGCACCTAACTCCTAAATTATTTTAAGACCCTGAGTGGTGGTCCAACCCAGGATATGAACCCGGGTCTCCCAGCTCATAGACATGTGTGGTAACCACTATAGACCACATCAGCTGGTTAACCACTAGACCACATCAGCTTCTTGGGTTTTCAGCCGTTATATCGTTCACCATGATAGAGAACAACACAGGACCAAGAACAGTTCCTTGTGGCACACCTTTATTAATACTAACAAAGTCAAACTCTGTCAGCACTCCATCTACTACCACTCTTTGCATCCTGTTGCTTAAGAAACATATTATCCAGTTGACAATGAACGGGTTAACATCAAGAGACTTCAATTTATCACACAATATTTGGTGTGAAACTGAATCAAAGGCCTTACTGAAGTCAAAAGAATATACTTTAACAAAGTCTGCATCTTTCTCCAACCAGTTCAGCCAATGATGTTGACACTTTAGAAGAGCTAAGGTCGTATTGTGTTCTTTCTTATAGGCAAACTGATCCAGCCCGATGAGTACCTTCAGAGGTGCAGATAGTTTGTGTCTACAGACAAGCCGTTCAAAAATTCTCATGATGATGTTGGTCAATGATATAGGTCTCAATTGCTTATGGGCAGATAGTGGGATCTCCTTAGGAATAGGGGACACATTATCTAGTTTCCATAAAAGTGGTACAGTTTGTTGTCTGAGAGAACAGTTAAAGATTTTAGTAATTACAGGAGTGCGAGCATAATCTCGCCAAAGCCAATAGGGGTAGCTCATCCGGACCTGATGCTGTACGCTTTTGATGTATAGCAGGAGTTGTCTCACAGAATGCTCATCAACTGTTGGAACCTGTGTCCCATCCAGAATCAGTAGGAGATCAGGGCTAAATACTCCAAATCAGTGTTTACAGACTGAAAGTAGGCATTGATGTCCTCTGGATTAAATACAGTACTTACAATATTGCTTGCAGTTTTCCTACTGCAGGTAATCCTGTTTGCTGTATCCCACCAGCCTTTAGATCCTTTATACTTTCTATTCTCATTGTTGACAGCATTCCCCTGATTTTGACGGATAAGCCCATTCTTGTTTGTAGAGCAAAGTCCTCAGCTTGAGTTCTCTTAATTATGATTGTCCCTGTTTCTGATCTTGCAGAGATGTTTAACAAGCGGTGACATATAAGGCGGATCTCTTGATGAGGTTTTCACCTTAATATGTGGAAAAGACTCATTAAACATTGTCTGTGAAGTATCATTCAGCATCGTCCTTACAGCTTCATTTGGGTCGTCTGAGATATTAATATTACTCCAGTTCTGGGCCTTCAATTTCCTTTCCATGTTAATTTTACAATGCTCTCGCACATCCCTAAAACATACATGTTTTCTGGAGGGTAATTTCGCAGGAATAAAAGGCAATACCATGACAGCTAGGTGGTCAGATCTTACAAGGCTTTGAAATACAGTTGGTGGCTTCCACAGAAACGGGCAATTAGTCAAAAATACATCCAGAGTTCGCTGTCCTCTAGTTGGAGCTTTGATGATTTGCTGCATGGCCTGCTGACTCATAAGGTCCCTTTAATGCTCAATTGGTTGATGTCACCAGCAAATAATAATCTTAGCATTAGGATCATATCGCTGCACACAATTTGATCACAAGTATCCGACATGAAGTTCAGCAAATATGTTGCATCATAAACTGGATCCGGTGGATGATAAACAGCCGCCACATGAAACTCTGAATTGGACGTTATAATCTTGCACCATACACATCCCTAACAAAAAAAGTCTATAGGCTTGCCTATAGGCAACCTATAGGATCCTATAGGAAACCTATGGCTTCTATAGGCAATTGGAACATTTTCTATAGGCAACCTATAATGAAACCTATTAGCCTATAGACGCCTATAGACGCCTATAGGCTTCTATTATAGGCAATTGGAACATTGCCTATAGGCGCCTATAGACTTTTTCTGTAATATATTCAAAGTTTCTCCCTGTATTTAACACCTTGACTTGCCAATCATTCCTACAAATTATAGCTAACTCCCCTCCGGCTCTCCTCAGCACGATCTTTCCTTATAAGCATGTAACCTACTGGGCAAATCAGGTGTGTTGGAACTCTATTACTGCATCGGGCTTCGCTAAAGAGCGAGCATTCAACACCATACATTTCGGAATGATCTTGGGTGCAGTGGGTCCTTGTTTATCACTGATATTTACTGCAGTAAGTGTACGAGGACGATTTATACCTTCAATTTTTGCCTGATGACCACTCAAGCATCTGCAGCCCCGTGAGGAATGCCAATAATTACCGGGATTTTCAGGTTTTTTCGCCGCTCTTTAACTTTTCTACCGCTTCTCAGTGGCGTAGCCAGCCGTACTCAATTACCAGGGCACTACCCGGGCACCACGCCAAAACTTTGATCGCGCCGTGCAAGTGTGAAGTCTGAGGCCAGCTTGAAACTCTAGAGTCTCTGAAATGGTATTTCCAGCATTTTGAGAAAGCAGAATATTTTATTTCGCGTTCGCAAGAAACGATGACACGATAAAATTTTTCGGTTGGACAAACTTTGTTCTTTAATTATTGCCAAAAATAAGGGAACATGGGAATCAGAGTTTTATATAGAACATTAATTAGACAAAAAACATTAGATGGTTATTGTTTAATATATGCAATGATAGTTTTAGTCAGGAAGGATGGTCCATTTGTACAGGCTCAGGATTCACTGGTATGGGAAGACAGGATTGGTATGGTGTTCTTTTTCAATAAATTACAAATAAATAAAAACGTACTTGAAGTATATCATGGCATCACGCGCTTATAAGATGATCGGCGAAGGCGAAAAAAGGCGAAGGCGATAAAGCTCATCCCTTGTGTAAACAATATACGCCATGTGGTTGACAAATTTGCATGTGAAGAAGCGATGGCTGTATAACTTGGCGTTCCAGAAGACTCAGTTAAGTCAATTGGCATTGAACGTCTAAATTACCAACAGTCGGTGTAACACCAGGTCCAGGGTTTCTCTCGATGTCGACATAATGGTTAAATCAGACTTGCATGGAAGAAACAAGGAAATATGACCTCGTTTGTTCCATATACCAATCGGGCGAGACGGCAAGTTGGAAATTCTAATTTTAACGCTGTTAGACCAGGAACATCTTGTCAATATCGTAGGTTGCAAGCAGTAAACCTCTTATATAGAGGCATTTTGGTTTTCCAATAATGTTATAGTAAGAAAAATAGTGAAAATTCTAATAATGGAAGCCATACTAGGCGCATACTAGTACATACACAGCCATACTAGTCTCTGATGGTACCACGGATTTAGTGGTAATAATTTTGGAATTTTCCCACGCAATCTCGTGGTAGGTTAAACACGCGTGTTCCGACAAAGCAGAATTTTCCTTTTTTGAAAAGAAAACCGCTTTTTGTGTTCTTTCAAACGCGTGCGAAACTGACGTAATTAGTCTGACCGATGTACTCCTGATCACAGTCATTGCACGGAATGGAATAAATAGCGTCTTTCCTCTGTTCCTTCGCAATACGATCCTTAGGTTTTGCGAAAATATGACCCAACGGAAATGGTTTTTGAGCAACTTTTACATTGAAACTACTGTACCTAAGATTCTTTTAATTGGTTCCGTAACCCCTTGAATATACGGAACAACCGCAAAACCCATCACCGAACTTTCGTTCTCAGAGTTTGTACATGGGGGAGTAACTGCAGGTTTTAAACAGTTTTTTAGAAAATCACTAGGATAGTGATCATCACTAGGATAGTCATCATCGTTGTAAGTCGGCTAAAGAACACACATATAAAACGTTAAGCCAATTGGTGAATTATTTCCTACATTTCTATTTCGGTGATTTTTGACTCACTTTGCATAAAGTATTGTGTTTGTGGTGTATAAATAGCTTGCGTATATATTTAAAAGTATGAGCTCCGAACGAACGTCTGCGAAGGAGGCCTAAGGTGGACCGGTGCGATCTCTGCAGAGACTCTGCTCCAGGTAACCCTTATACCGTAACCTCTCGTTGAGAATTGGGTAGGGGGAGCAGAGGAGGGAGTTCATTTTTTCTCACTGACCATTTTTACTTTGTTAAACTGTTATTACATTGATTATTTTCAATTCAACATTTAATAAACTGCTTTTCCTTTGACGCTTTTTCTTCGATTATTTTCAATTTACCTGTTATTACTGCTTAACTCTTTCCTGTCCGGCTGAAAAACATCTAAAATTGAACTACCTCTTTGTTCTATTGATATCTCTGGAAATATCCATAACTGTTGCGAAACCTATACCTTTTCTGAAAGCCCATGCAATAAACCGGCTGTTACCAATGGTTTTGAATTTTTGAATTTTCCGAACAAGACACATGTTAATATAAATTAGCATTAATTATCATAAATCAAGTTGAAAAACCTCCATTTTTCTAGAAAAGGCCATCTTGTACGCCCGCGTAGCATCATGAAAATTCAAAATGCCACCAATCGCAGAGTTGTTTATGAAATCAAATCAAACTTGGCATGTGAGTGGATCTCATCTTGGCATTGCGTTAACGTGTGCCGTGTTTTTCGATTGACAACTTCGGTCTTCTGTGACCCCTTTTGACTGGGCCGGACAGGATAAAGTTAAAGCGTCGAATACATGTTTTCGCTCACTTTCCGTTGAATCGGAACTAGATGGTATACCTTGAGCTCTCAAAAACAAAGTTCTAGGAATGGACTTCTTATGGCATATGGGGTGGTGAAAATCAAATGAAAGATATTTGTCAGTGTGTGTTGGTTTTCGGAATACAGTATAGCAGTTTCTAATTTCCCGTGGTCTGTTCATTTGACGACTGAATCCAAAAATGATAAACAATCATTCTTTTCACGTTCTACTGTGAATTGAATTGAAGGCTCTATTGAGTTTATTACCAGAAGCTTATTTGCATCTTGTTAATAGATAACGTCATCATCGGTTCTATGAGGGTATAAATGGGGACCCTATAAGGGACCGGTCATTATTAAAAATGGGGGGTGGCACCGAAGAGAAAATGGTTGGGTAAACAAAATTTTGAGTAAGTCATAGGTTGGGTAAATAAAAAACAAACCAACTCAAAGGTTGCAGGTAGAAAAAAAATGTAATGTATATTTCCAAAGCATGACTCACTCAAATATTAAAGACTATGTAAGAAAGAAATATATGCCAATACAATAATTATGTCAATCAGTCAGAGTCACTATCTTGATCTTTTTCAGATTCTTCATGTAACATCATCACCATCAACATCATCATCATCATCATCATCATCATCATCATCATCATCATCAACATCATCAACATCATCATTAAAGTTTTGGGGTGGGTATTTATTTTTTAATTGATATCTGAGGTTGGGTAAAGAAAAATAGTGACCTTTTAATGGTTGGGTCGGCAACATTTTTACCAAGAAAAACATTTCTCTTCGGTGCCACCCCCCATTTTTAATAATGACCGGTCCCTAACTTTACAATGATCACCCCTGATGAAGACACTAGACTGGAGTGTCGAAACGTTGGGTCATGGACAGTAACTTTTAAGTTACGTTGAAAAAAACACTTTTAAAAGCCAGAGTAGCGTCAAACTATGTCTGATAGCAGTAGAACTTTAGCAGACATCTCATATAGTGTGTACCTATCTGATGAGCTTGTAGCTCTTAGGGTAAATGTAATGAACAAATATGGTTTAAATAAAAAATATACCTATCTGTGGTCCCAATAGCCATTGCTTTAGTAAAATACTGTATTTATAACCCATACTGTATATCAAGCAGACAGTAATTACATGGAAGCTAAGACACCTTCATGTATCTTGAGGTCCCAATAAGCGGAGTATCTGTACCTCCCTTAAGCAGACAGATTTTCAGCCATTGCTGAATTTTGTGGCCTCAACGACTGCTTCTGTGAGCCTTGAAGCAAACATTTATTGATACTTTCTTTAAACTTTTTTAATGTTTTTAATGAATCTAATGACTGTTAAATTTTATCATATAATTATTTTGAACTCATAAATCCAAACTATAGATACAGAAAGCATATTTTTATCACCATACCGGTCCTACGTACTGTGGACACCTGCCTTGAGTGAACACCTAGGTCATGTTGTAAATGTGTCTGCTTAATAGGGGTTCACCTGTTGCATGTGTATATACTGTACTGTACATCTTGAAGTCTTCAGGAGTGATGTTAGTTTGTGATAAAATCAGATCATTATAGTGAATTACATGTCCAAATGATACTTCCAAATGATACGTAAGTCTAAGAATGCCTTTTGAGAATGCCTTAATTTTCCTATATCTCCCTACTTTTCCTATATTTTGTTTTGTGAAATCAGTTTGCTTTTGTTTTGATACTGCCAGGACAATGTATATAAGTGCAGTGTTTATTTTTTCCAGGATGTAGATAGTAAGTCACTGAATTTTATTTTTCATGAGGCATGCACTTTTGTACATTTCCTGAGGTTAAATTGTATTTTTGTTGTAGTCCTTTCAAATTAATCATGAAAAATTCCTACTTTTGTACTATTTTTTGTATGTTTTTCTACTTTATTCCTACTTTTGCCAGAAAGCGTGAACAATTAAATTTCTTGAACAATTTTGGGAGTGTGGCTGCGCCGGCTCTCTGCGGGTTGGGGGAGGGCAGGAGGTAGGCTGCATCCCCAGACGGCTGCTTTATATTAATGATCCTAGGCAAATGAATGTTAGCTGCTTCAGGCAATTTGTAATCCTGTATTTTTCTCTGTTATAGCGATTTTTCTTTCGTAATATTGGTGCTATAATTTGTTTTGCATTCATTGGAACCACAATTTCATGCATAATATTTGGGTAAGTGGTTAGTATAGACACACTGGTAATTGTAATAAATAACTTATTTTATTCATCTGAATGGGATATGGCTAATATGATAAGATATTTAAGTTGAGGATTCATTATTGCCAAGAATGCAAAGGTTGCAAGCCTAATATTGCAAGACAAGACTTAAACATTTTTCCTAAACAAAATAGGTTAAAAACAAGAACAATTTAAATTAATCACAGTAGTCTTGACTCTTGAGAAGTATTGGTGTACTGTATTCTAGTGCTGTGCAAACTCCGGTTTTTTTACCTCCGGCTCCGGCCAAAAAAACTCCGGCTCCGGCAAAAAAAAACTCTGGCTCCGGCAGAAAATTTCAAGCTCCGCATCCGAGGAAAATTCGAAATTTAATGGAAATTTTACAGCAATTTCACGTTTCAAAGTGGAAGCACAAGCACTATCTTTGTTTTTGATTTTAATTTCAAAGTGGACAGTACGGGATGCTATCCAGTGAGATCAGAGAATCTCTCCCACCATGAAGAGCAACCTCTATTGTTTGTGACTATCAAGTATTGAGGCTCATAATATGTCTCAGTAACTGCCATCCACATTCTGTTGATGCTGTTTGGTGAAGCTGGAATAAATCTTCTCTTTTCACAACTTCGATATAGGAAATATGACAAAACTATAATGCTGCGTTGGCTGGTTGAAGCGTAAATACTGTAGGAAGTAATAGTACTGTAAATAGTAAATAATAGGAAGTAGGAAATAATAGGAAATAGGAAATAATAGTAATAAAAAGGAAATAATAGTAAATTTCGTAAACTGTCAAACAGGTAACGTCAATCACTCTGATGAAGAGCTTTACGTCACACAAATGTTACGCTAAGTTGTAAAATGTTACACTAAGTTGTAAGACGTTACATTAAGTTGTAAGACGTTACACTAAGTTGTAAGACGTTACACTAAGTTGTAAGACGTTACACTAAGTTTTGAGATGTTACGCTAAGTTGTAAGACGTTACGCTAAGTTATAAGACGTTACGCTAAGTTGTAAGACGTTACACTAAGTTGTGAGACGTTACACTAAGTTTTGAGATGTTACGCTAAGTTGTAAGACGTTACGCTAAGTTGTAAGATATTACGCTAAGTTGTAAGACGTTACACTAAGTTGTAAGACGTTACACTAAGCTGTAAGATGTTACGCTAAGTTGTAAGACGTTACGCTAAGTTGTGAGACGTTACGCTAAGTTGTGAGACGTTACGCTAAGTTGTAAGACGTTGCACTAAGTTGTAAGACGTTGCACTAAGTTGTAAGACGTTGCACTACGTTGTAAGACGTTGCACTAAGCTGTAAGATGTTACGCTAAGTTGTGAGACGTTACGCTAAGTTGTGAGACGTTACGCTAAGTTGTAAGACGTTGCACTAAGTTGTAAGACGTTGCACTAAGTTGTAAGATGTTACGCTAAGTTGTAAGACGTTGCACTAAGTTGTAAGACGTTACACTAAGCTGTAAGATGTTACGCTAAGTTGTGAGACGTTACGCTAAGTTGTGAGACGTTACGCTAAGTTGTAAGACGTTACGCTAAGTTGTGAGACGTTACGCTAAGTTGTGAGACGTTACGCTAAGTTGTGCGACGTTACGCTAAGTTGTGAGACGTTACGCTAAGTTGTGAGACGTTACGCTAAGTTGTGAGACGTTACGCTAAGTTGTGAGACGTTACGCTAAGTTGTAAGACGTTGCACTAAGTTGTAAGACGTTGCACTAAGTTGTAAGACGTTGCACTAAGTTGTAAGACGTTGCACTAAGTTGTAAGACGTTACACTAAGTTGTGAGACGTTACACTAAGTTTTGAGATGTTACACTAAGTTTTGAGATGTTACGCTAAGTTGTAAGACGTTACGCTAAGTTGTAAGATGTTACGCTAAGTTGTAAGACGTTACACTAAGTTGTAAGACGTTACACTAAGCTGTAAGATGTTACGCTAAGTTGTAAGACGTTACGCTAAGTTGTGAGACGTTACGCTAAGTTGTGAGACGTTACGCTAAGTTGTAAGACGTTACGCTAAGTTGTAAGACGTTGCACTAAGTTGTAAGACGTTGCACTAAGTTGTAAGACGTTGCACTAAGTTGTAAGACGTTGCACTAAGTTGTGAGACGTTGCACTAAGTTGTAAGACGTTGCACTAAGTTGTAAGACGTTACGCTAAGTTGTAAGACGTTGCACTAAGTTGTAAGACGTTGCACTAAGTTGTAAGACGTTGCACTAAGTTGTAAGACGTTGCACTAAGCTGTAAGATGTTACGCTAAGTTGTAAGACGTTGCACTAAGTTGTAAGACGTTGCACTAAGTTGTAAGACGTTGCACTAAGTTGTAAGACGTTGCACTAAGTTGTAAGACGTTGCACTAAGTTGTGAGACGTTGCACTAAGCTGTAAGATGTTACGCTAAGTTGTGAGACGTTGCACTAAGTTGTAAGACGTTGCACTAAGTTGTAAGATGTTACGCTAAGTTGTAAGACGTTGCACTAAGTTGTGAGACGTTGCACTAAGTTGTAAGATGTTACGCTAAGTTGTAAGACGTTGCACTAAGTTGTAAGACGTTGCACTAAGCTGTAAGATGTTACGCTAAGTTGTAAGACGTTGCACTAAGTTGTAAGATGTTACGCTAAGTTGTAAGACGTTGCACTAAGTTGTAAGATGTTACGCTAAGTTGTAAGACGTTGCACTAAGTTGTAAGACGTTGCACTAAGCTGTAAGATGTTACGCTAAGTTGTGAGACGTTACGCTAAGTTGTGAGACGTTACGCTAAGTTGTAAGACGTTGCACTAAGTTGTAAGACGTTGCACTAAGTTGTGAGACGATACGCTATTAAAGTTGTAAGACGTTACGGTATAAAGAACATTATTTTTTAGCGTATGTCCGATACAAACTTATTGAAGCTGAACAAAAAAAAAGATCACCAGGCCTGGTGGTAGCCAGGTTCCTTTAAGCCTACCAGAACGGTTTTGAATGCTGCACCTAATTACTTGTATTAGTTGTTCTGTCTGTAATTGTGAATAAAGTAATTGTAATGTAAGTATATCGGATATTATTTTGATTTGTAGATCAATGATGTATGGCTTTGTGCAGTTTTCTGGAATAGAAAAATTTGATTATGTAGAATGTCTTCTGTTTGGTGCTCTTATATCAGCTACTGATCCTGGTATGTAAATATTTTGTATTTTTTGCACGAGCCTAGTGAGGTACGAGCGACACAAATTCGAATTCTCGAATTTTCTTCGAACAAATGTCCACGAACAATGGCTTGAAATCGAGGTTGGATATGAAAGATAACAATAAATACTGATTACGATCTCATTGTCAACCTCAACTTGGTGCCATTGTTTTGTGGGCAGGGTAGTGAAGGAAATTGGGGGAGTGTCATTGACCCACTAATGAACATGTAAATTATTAACAGATTAACATACAAACGATTATTATATGACTGAGCTCGTCTTCAGGTCCGTTTGCAAAATAACGCATGCTGATTGGTAAATTAACCTCGTTTGGTCGATCTGTACGGGAAGGAAAGTATTTGAGTTTTTTTCTCACAATTGCCCAAGCGGGTAATAATTAACAACTTATTGCCCGCTCGGTAGACATTTTAATTTATCTAAGCCCACGTGACCACAAATCACCAAGGGGAGCGGAGATAAGGCCCTGGGAACGAGGTTGGGGAAACCACAGCTATATAATAAGTAGTAATTATTATTATATGGCTTGGCTTGTGAGTGGTATTAACGCAGCTTTTCTGCAATGTGATTGGTTGCTTAGCGGTCTTTACAAACCGGTAAAGACCGGTCATTACATAATAACTGGAAAGTTTTAAAAAATTGAGAAAAAATTGAGGAAATATGAGAAATTTAATAGAACCATATAATGAAAACCTTATTAACATCGTTTCGTCGGTCTTTACGGCATAATTATCCTGCTCTTTGGTCTTTTCGCACAGGATAATTTTTCCGTAGAGACCTCCCCGCTCAGTCAATAAGTTTTTAATTACATACACCAAGCAAAAATCGTATTGTGACAACTGTGGAGACAGGCTTTCAAGCACTGCTTTGTGTACCATATACTGTATGTACAGTCTCGTACTGTACCATATACTGTACAGTCTCGTACTTTACCATATACTGTGCAGTCTCGTACTGTACCATATACTGTACCATATACTTTACAGTTTCGTACTGTACCATATACTGTTTTGCTTTTTTATATATTCTTATTTTTTGTATTTTCTTATTTTTGTATTTTATATGCAGTGACTGTGTTGGCCATATTCTATGACCTTCATGTTGATGTCGATCTTTATGCCCTTGTCTTTGGTGAAAGTGTTATGAATGATGCTGTTGCTATTGTTCTTTACAAGTAATTATAATACATGAGACTGTTTTCCATTGTTTTTAGAAGGTCGTTATAAACATTGCAAATACTGTAGTGGAGATACATACACATATACACACACCGACAAACACGTATATATACGCACACATATACAGTACATACAATTTATTATAGCTCCCTTATAACGGGCTCGGCTCCCGCTACAATTTATATAATATAACTATATAAAATCTAAAAATAGTAAGTAATATAGTAAGCAACAAGTAAAGAACCTGCAATGTCTCAATATAATATTTACAATTTCAATAAATACAAGTAAATCTTGTACTTGCGCCCCAAAAGGCAAAGGACCGTTGGCCAGTAGTTAATCTACATTTTGGCAGGTTTAAATCCTTATTAAATCTAGTATTTCTATTAATGTATACTTGAACATTTAGTATATTTCTTACAAATGTAACTGTGTGCCCAGTTACAGTATTAATACATTTGCCTGCACCATTACATGGATAAAGGTCATAAGAAGTGAGGTGAAGATTGTTTCTGAAACGGTAAAAACCCGCATAAAAGAACCACTATTTTTTGACGTCAGCCTGAAGTGGTTCTTACATAATGGGTACTTAGTGAGAAATCGGGCCGAGATGGTTCTTAACTGGTTCTTATTTCTAGTCCAAAACAATTGTTCCTGGTTTAGTGTTTTAAATGATTTGTTTCCTTAATTAGTGAGCTGTTGACCCTGGAAGGTCTTGTATTCACATAAATTGAACATTAACATCCCAATTGTATTTCATATTGCCAAACATATTTCATATTGTATTTCGTATTAAAAGCCTCCAAATTTGATAAAATGTATCCTCGTTGAGCACTAAACAGCAGATTATGTTTTTGCATTTGCAATAATATTAAATTAAGTATGTACCTGCCTATACCTGCCCTTAGAACATGCTTTCTACTTCAGCTAAAGTACAAAAGTTAAGGTTTTTTTAAGAACTAGTCTCATTTGTCAGCCTGCAGTGGTTCTTGTATTTTGGGTGCTTAATTGCCTAAATTTCAGGCTGATGGTTCTTAATCCACTGGTATGAAAAAAATAAAATGGCGGAATGTTTTGCTAAAAGTAAATGAGCAAGAAATTAGGTATTTGCTTGATAAAACAACACGAAAAATAGCTATAAGTTCATATATATATATACGACGAGAGCGAATCATGGTACAATAATTATTAAAGTGGAAATGCATATACCCAAAAAATAAATTACTTTTAAATAAAAGGGCTTTAAGTATAATTATTTAGAAATGTTATAATAGTTTTACGGTATCTACTCTTGTATTCGAGAAATAACGTTTTCATTCCCGTATTTCATGAAAGATTGATTTACAGAGGTGGTTTTCTTTTCAATGTTGACGACATTGAGTGCTTGTCTTTTGTTCCTTGCACTCAAGTGACGTTAAAATTGAAAAGAAACCCCCGCTGGACCTCGAGTCTGAGCCGTCGAGCAAACTCGAAAATGGCGGCGTACAGAAGCATAAAATACGAGAATTAAAACGTTATTTCTCGAATACAAGAACAGATATCGTAAAACTATTAACATTTCTAAACATTATACTTGAAGGCCTTTTATTTAAAAGTAATTTATTTTTGGGTACAGTGTCCTTTAAGTATGATTTTGGGCTATTTTGCAGAGACCGTTATACGAAAGTTTGATCACAATTACATTTTGAAATACATGGCTGAGGTTTTCAGCACATAAAACAAACAAAAAACGCTTGCACGTCCTAGGTGTAACTAAAACAAAACATAAACTGAAAAGCGTAATCTTGAAACTCGATATTCAACTCAGCTTTGTAAAATAAGAAAATTTGGGCTCTCACTTCGTCTACCGAACACAGAATATTACATCATTGAAATATTTAGTTTAAAAGTAGGGTTAGTATTCCTTTATTTCAGGGTTAGGACTAGAGTTTTTAGTTGGGTTATGGGTAGGGTTTTTGTTCTTGTAAAGCTTCTGAATCTTGAGAAAATAACCTTGATATGTCTATGACGTAGTCTGTGTCCATTGTGTGTCCGGTACACAAAGGAAATGCCCAAATTTGCCTTTTTTCTCAACTTTGATGTTAAGAACTTTGTCAAATATGCAATAAAATTTAGCTAATAGAGACCAATTACCTGTTATTTGAATTTCTATCATGGTATGATGTGAAAAAGCTGATAAATTATTTTTTGTAATATTTTTTGTAATATTTTTGTAATTTAATGTAATAAAATAATATGCAATGTATACTGAATTATCTCTAATGCTTTGCATTCTAGATCAATTAAAAGTTATTCATCTGGTGGTGGAATTTTCAAAGGTACCTCTCTGGTGTCCGCCATTGGTGTTTTCCTTGGTGTTTTCAGCGGATCTTTTGCAATCGGTACCTTAATGGCCTTACTAACCTCATTAGTATCCTTTTTGTTATGTGTTCTTTGACTCATCAGTAATGTGCGTGAGGTGTCAAAGAGATATCTAATGTCTTAATTGAGGCACGACGATTCTTCAAATTGTCCTGATTAATTAGTTTTAAGCCCTGATTGCATTATGCATGAGTCAATTCCAAAATTGACCATCCCCCGGGAGACCGCGGGGCATTTGGTTTTTACAGTATTCCCAGGGGTAGGGAATTTTCCTGCTAAGCAGTGCACGGGGGCCGGACATTATACGAGCGCTCCCAAACCCCCAGGTATTTGACCCAAGCTAAGACCGCAAAGGACTATGGGTGTAAATGTTTCCTCGTTAATATGGATGAGTTTGAATTACCATTACCGGCATGAATATGGATTACTATCACGATACACTTCAATTTACGGTACAAAATATTACAAACAAGTCCGATTTATTTTATTTCATCACACTTTTACTCTGATGAAGGGCTCCGCTCGAAACGTCAGTATTTCGTTACCAAAAATTACGGCAGTTCACCACCTTTTCACTTTACTATATCTAAATCATTGTCTACGCAGCACTTGATTAATGTACTGCTACATGTCTTTGAATACAGCTGTAGTTGTATTAAGACTTGCTCGCAATCAAGTTACAAACAAGTTACTCGACCGACAGATTTCAGAAATTAAAGAAAAGACACGCTGAACACCTACTTCGAAGACATGAATCGTCATTGGGCACTATTAAACAACCGTAACTACCGAAAAGTCACGCTTTCATAAAATTGCTGCCGTATATTTGCAATCGGTCTACTAGGTTCCTTTTATTTCTTTTTGTTTATATATTATGTTAATGATTTGCATTGATGTTTGATTTTTATATACATTTTTGATGTTGACTGATGTGTGCTCCCAGGGGTGGGGAGGGAGAGGGGAAATGGCCCATCCGTTTTACCCCGTGGCCGGGAATTAGCACTGTATTTCTTAAAAAAATCAAATACCCGGGTCCTTTCCCGGGAGGGGATGGTCAAGTTTGGAATTGACTCGTGCATTATATACGAAACCCGGATGAGTCGCTGTCCGGGCTTCGTTATCCCGGTTAAGTTATCCTGGCTTTGAACACCCGCCCTCCTGAATAAGTGAAATGTTTATAAATAGAATAATTAGTATTCTATGCTGTGTGAAGAGTAGTCTAAAGAGTTCTTTCAAAATGTGAACTAAACAGCTCAACTGAGAAACAAAGAAGCAGAATATATTTTAATCCAGAATGTTTCTAATTGACTTTCCAACAACTACTGGCATATAATTCCGGCGAAAAAGGACAGTGGAAGTACTAAAGGGCAAATGATATGGTTTGGAAAGCGGAACTGAAATAAAATGGAGTAAGTTGCTAAAAAAGCACATTTAGTTAGGGTGGACGTAAGAAAAAATAAGTATACATTGTGAGATTTGAGGTATAGTTGTAGTGAAAGATAGACCCCTAGGGATGACTCAAAAGAACCTTTCTGTTTTTGTATTGATCTTTATTTTTGGTTAGGTTAGGGTTAGTTATGGTTAGGGTTAAGTATAATATCAAGATCAAGGTTAGGATTAGGATTGAGATTAGGGTTAGAAATGTGAAGGTCCTTTTGAGTCATCCCTTTTAGCCTTCACCTAGAACCTATATGGCAACATTTGTAGCTGCGACGTCTGAATGTGCACGTAAATAAGCGGTTGCTATTAATAGCTCAAAATGCGGACAAACAAACCAAATTTGACTCTGAGCTATTTCTTTTGTTATGACCGCAAAAATTATGGGTAAATGTGGACAAACATGGCTATAGACGACTTTCACGATCATGCGCAGTAGCAACAAATATTCAAATTTTCATCGTAGGTAAAAACAACTGTTTCAGCTGGAAAGAGCATATTGAAAATAGTAGAAGTGCAAAGTTTGAAAGGAATTGTGTAAAAAAGGAAGAAGTTTACACAAGCAGAAAGTTGGCCATTTCAAAAGGGATTTATTAGTGATTTAATAAGGATTTTGGCTTGGCGGGCGGGCGTTGCACGCCAAGCCAAAATCCCTATTAAATCCATAGTGAAGAGCAAAACTTCCAAAGTGTGTAGCTTTCGCACTATTTGCCCGATTAGTTTCAAACTTAGCACTTTTACTATTTTTAATATGATCTTTCTAGCTAAAACAGTTGTTTTTACCTCATGAAAATTTGAAATAAAATTGCTACTGCGCATGACCCTGAAACTCGTCTATTGACGTCATCTCCTGAAATTTCTTCATTAAATTTCCTTAATTTGGAATACAGTTAACAAAATTTACAAACATTAGAGAATTCCCTATGCTTGAAACCGCACTGTTCTTTTTGATGTCTTGGTGCACATTTCTTATGGCTGAAGCAGCTGGATTAACAGGTATTGTACTCTGATGATACACGGATGACCGTCAAGCTAAATAATCCTCAGAAAAAATTTTCTGATTTCCACGGTGAGACGCCTTAACCTTCGAGCTGCCGAGATGGAGAGCGAATATTACAATAATGTACTGGTCCAATATTGAAGGCCATTATACGATATTATAAAATAACCGGAAGTAAATGAGCGAGAACACGCTATCTGATTGGTTACTGAGCTCAAAAAGCGTGCATTATAACTCAATAAAGCATAAGCGCGTAGATTTTGTCGTTTTTGACGGATTTTAAGTAGTTTAAATCACAAAAGAAAGTCAAAGAATACCTGGATACAAGGTTAATCAAGGTACTAACACAACAGAATGTTTTAACTGCAACGTTGAGTGAATTTTCATCGCTAAAATCGCCAACGTGTTTTCATCAAAGGCTTCCTAGCAACGCACATAGCAACGTCTCTTATAACAGGTAAATCTACATTTTTCATGGCTTTATTGTTAATTTAATGGTGTTCTTTTATAAAAGAAATAAAAAACTTTGTCTTGTGTGATTATCGAGTTATAAAGCCTGGTTTCCATATGGTCGCTACGCTGTCTTTACGGTCGCAGCAGTGAAGCGTGTTTCTTTTGTCATAACAAAAGAAACACGCTTCACTGCTTCACTTCTGCGACCGTAAAAACAGCGCAGCGACCATATGGAAACCAGGCTAGTAAAAGCACGAAGCTAGTAAAACACTCGGCTATCGCCTCGTGTTTTACACGCTATCTCTCGTGCCATTATAACTCGATAATCACATGCACGCGACAAACAAAAACTTGAAAAAGAATGAAAGTGCATGAGCTAATAATAAAAAGTTTCACGCAAACTAAAATAACAAAAAACTTGTAGGAAATTAAATAAAAGAAAAACGTTCGTTAAGACCAAGAGGATGTGTGGTGCCAAGTTTAAAAATAGGTCCGCGACGCGAACATGTGGTTACCGCTGGGTTTGATTTCTTGGAATTGTAGGTAAGCAATGCGCACGTTTGTAGCCTCGTACGCAGGCTCTTTACTCCCCCACTCCTTGAGTAAAGACCCTGGTGAAGGCTGGTCACGTGTCTGCGCTTGTTCTCGGTTCTCTCAACTCCCTCCTACAAGTAAGATTTTGTACATTTTATCCTGACTAACTGACATATCCTTCGGCCTGCTGCAGACGGAAACTGTTTACATTTGCACCGAAAGCATTTTGGAACGAAGCATAAAATACAATTAATGCACTAGAAACTTTGAAGTAAACATATCAATCAATTTTCAAACAAACAATTTTTATTGGTTACTCCACTTGTCAAATATTTCCTTTCGTATACCGGGCATGAAAATTCATGAAAGAAATGTTTCTGCGAAATAGCCAATCACTAACAAAGCGGTTTTTTCTGCATGACTCAATTTTGAATAAACGTGACCGAAATGTCGCAATGATTCACCGTTTTTGCCGTTTACATTATAATCGGAGCGTCGCGCAATAATCGATGCGACACGGCACATACCACTTCGGACAGCAGACCGCCGCACCGCTGCTTCGTTGCAAAAGTCGGTACGATACCATCGTTTTATGTGTAAATGAGACGCTTTTCTTGCCGTTTTCGGTTATCGTTACCACCTGAGATGGGAAGGATGACACAGACTTTCATGTCTGAAACCAAATGGGTAGAGCTGTTGAAATGGCGGGCTACAGGTTTGTCAACATCATTGTTCCTCACGGAACGAAAGATGTTCAGCAAACCTGTGTGAAAGGCGTCGCCCAGTTTCACCGATGTAGATTTTAGGGAATTTATTGCAAGAAATACAATAAATGATGTTGGTGGACGTGCATGAAAAAGTATGACGGATTGTGTGGTCGAATTTGGAGGCAGTAATAACTGTAATGGTATTGAGAAAAGGGAATGTGTAGCAGCGGGAACGGCCGCAAGAAAATGTTCCCACTGGTGCCGAGGTATTTTGTTTAACTCTTTCCTGTCCGGCTGAAAAACATCCACAATTGAACTTTTAGTCTACCTCTTTGTTCTATTGATATCTCGGGAAATATCCATAACTGTTGCGAAACCTATACCTTTTCCGAAAGCCCAATAAACCGGCCGTTACCAATGCTTTTGAATTTTCCGAACAAGACACATTATGTTAATATCAATTAGCATAATTATCATAAATCAGGTTGAAAAACTTCCATTTTTCTAGAAAAGACCATCTTGCACGCCCGCGTAGCATTATGAAAATTCAAAATGCCACCAATCGCAGAGTTGTTTATGAAATCAAATCAAATTTGGCGTGTGAGTGGATCTCATGTCCCTGCATGGCGCTTGTCTAATTTCAATTTTTAATCTTGCGTTACCGTGTGCCGTGTTTTTCGATTGGCGACTTCGGGGGTTTTGTATGACCCCTTTTGACTGGGCCGGACAGGAAAGAGTTAAGGGCACTATGTACTAAGGAATCACGAATGTTTTTATTACGGCGAAAAATACCAAAGGGTTATCGGTGAAAATGGCTGACGTCTCAGAATCATTTTGTAAAATGTGAAAATTCCGATTGATAACATTTTTAATTTTAAAATTGAAAGGATGAAATGTTCGAACTAGAGGAATTTTGTTGTTTGAAACTTGTTCCAAAGGTGGTTCAGGGTGTCTAAACGGGGGACGAGAAAAGCTTTCTGAACGGCGAGGTCTAAAAGGTTGGTAGGCTAATCACGTTGAACAAAAAAGATCTCATTTCCATTGCTTTGACTTGAAAATCTTGGTCGTCGCTACATAAGCGGCGAAGACGCAATAATTGAGAGTGAGGGATGGATTGCTTAGTGTGGTTGGGATGAGAGGATGAAAATAGAAGGTAACTATCGGAGTCAGTAGGCTTGTACGGGACAGACGTTTTCAGCGAATCACCATTAATCGAAATTAAAATATCAAGGAACGACACACAGGTATCGCTGATTTCCCACGTGAACTTCAGAGCAGGATGAAAATCATCAACAAAGTTGATGAACTGCTCTAAAAGGACACGTGAGCATGACGCTGTTCCTAAACAGTCATCGATAAATCTGCCAAAGAAATCAGGCAAGGGACCTGTGTATCGTTCAAAGATCTGTTTTTCAACATAACCAACAAATAAGTTAGCATAGCTTGGACCCATTTTGGTGCCCATCGCAAAACAAACGTGTAGCTCGCCATTTCAACAGCTCTAACCATTTGGTTTCAGACATGAAAGTCTGTGCCATCCTTCCCATCACAGGTGGTAACGATAACCGCAAACGGCAAGAGAAGCGTCTCATTTTTAAACTTGTCACCACACACCCTCTTGGTCTTAACGAACGTTTTTCTTTTATTTAATTTCCTACAAGTTTTTTGTTATTTTAGTTTGCGTGGAACTTTTTTATTATTAGCTCATGCACTTTATTCCTTTTCAAGTTTTTGTTTCTTACCGCTTTACTATCGCATAATCCCCTTGAGTATTGGACCTGTCATTTGTCTCCCCCCCCCAGTCTGTTTGCTGATTGACTGTAAAAATAGCAAATGATTTAACTTTTCGCATCTCATTTTTAATTTGTTTATCTCCCGTGCATTTCATTGGCTATTTTCTACTTGTGACACCCTTTTGGCATATTATAAGCCCTATTTATTATATTTCATGTCATCTTACTCTGATGAAGAGCTCCACTCGAAACGTCAGTATTTCGTCACTAAAAATGTTTAACAGTTTACCACCTTTTCACTTTGCTATATATCCAAAACACTGTCTACGCACTATATATCCAAAACACTGTCTTACTACTGTTGTATATATACATTGCTGTAATGAATTTGGGAGCTTTGAGTCTATTTCAACGTACTTAGCTACTCAATGAATCAACGTAATTAGATACTAAAACGTACTGGTTGGTGTATTAACGAAATAGCGTGTAAGTATAGTCGCTCGAAACGTTAGACAACTTCCCGCTATTTCGGCAGTACACCAACCTTTTTAGATACTTATAGGTACTTTCTTGTTGAGTTATGAACCTAATTATACAACATTCTCTCCTCTGTTGTTCTACTTATAGGAATTGTTGCAGTGTTATTCTGTGGAATATCGCAAGCACATTATACTTATGACAATTTGTCTGACGAATCTAAAGTGCGCACGAAACAGGTTAAAATTGTTTTGGTTTTCTTTGCTTCGCTCACTCGTGAGAAATATTACCAACACTCGAAGCAGGGCTCTGGAAGCTTTCCAAAGTTGTGGGTGTCGTGCGTCTCACAGAATTTCATAAACAAGACCACACCCTTCAGAGAATATAATAGATAACTTTATTATATGACAATGACGTAATTCTTCCATATAAGGGCACGAGAACAGAACAAATACCAGGCCGTATTGCATGGTAAAATCCGTATTTCTCCTCTTCTATACCAGTTAAACCGGTTTGAACAGAACAAAAATACGGATTTTTTTGCGGCTTTAAACCAAAGCCTAAAATGGCGGATGCGAACTGTCTTTTTAATTTTGAAAATGTAAGTACAGACATGAACGACGCCTTATTATTTTCGTTAAACTCTGACGACTTTGACGATGAATTTCTCAAAGCAATGGACAGTTTAACAGAAACAACGTCTGACAACGTATCACAAACAAACGAGGAAATGAAATAAATACAAACTTATTCAATTTCTGCAAGTAGTCATATAATAAAAACCTCATTGAATGGTTTGGCATATAATACGGCTGGGAATTTTACTCGTTTCTCGCATTTTTCCTCGCCGGCCGTAAAATACCCGGCCGTATTAACATAACATACAAGATAACATTACAACAACTTCAAGAATTTTTACTATTGAACAATATACTGAACAATTTGAGAAGAGTTTCAGATAGTTTCCACAATGTCTCCGTCGCTGTTCACAATATTAATTATGTAAAATAGTTCTATATAAAAAACCGAGATGTACTTGCGTCAACAACACCAATTATCAATTTGTTTAAAATTTGCTAACATTGTGGGTGTCCTTAGGACACCCACAGTCCAGAAAGTGCGGGTATCCGGACACCCGCTGCTTCCAGAGCCAGGGCCGCCGAGAGGGGGGGGACAGGGGGGGGCAAGTTGCCCCGGGCCCCCAATTTGAGAGGGGCCCCCTAAAATTTTTGAACTTTTGAGTTTTGGACATGATTAAAGACATTATCGCAATCGACGGCAACTGGATGGTAGTAAGGGTCCTCGAGCACTGTGGAGCAGGAGCCGCACAAGGGCCCCCGACCTCAAAACTGACAACAGGTAATTTATTAAGGGGCCCAGAAAGTTCCGCATCACTTCTTGAAACCTATTTTTGAAATATATCATACTGTATATGTATGGGGGCGGGGGGCCCCGAAGTGTTCCCAATCTCAGTAGCTCCATTACGTACTGATTAAACGTGTTCTAGTTCCGTGATTCAATTATTTATCGCCAAGGTGCCTCTTTTGTCTTTTATTTATGGCGCCATAAAAATAGTACATTCATCAAGAATATTTTCTTAAAAATAATGGGATATACTACAAAAAAAACGTGATCCAACGTCTTTAGATTTTGCTCAAAAATTCCCTAAATTCAAAAACTTTCCGGGGGAGCAGATCCCCGGACCCCGCTAGAAATGCGGTCACTAAATATTAATGTGCGTCCCTCCTTTCAAGAAACCCTGGATCTCCCACTGGACATTATGACGTCATCAGGGCCCGCAAAACGATATTTTGCCCCGGGCCCCAAAGAACCTCTCGGCGGCCCTGTCCAGAGCCCCTGACTCGAAGATAAAATCATATATCCGCATGGTCATGTAATATCCTCTATTTAAATGGTTGGCTATTATAGTAATTTTGTCGATAAAATAACTGAGTTTTTGTTGTATTTTTTAGACGTTTGGATTGCTAAATTTCTTGGCCGAAAACTTTATTTTCTCGTATATTGGCTTGTCCGTGTTCACGTTTGGTCACCATAAATGGCATTTTGGGTTTATTTGTTGGTCATTTGTATCCAAAACACTATAATTTCTAATTATCTTTAACTCGTTAATTTTAGTATATTACTCGTGAGCGGATCAAATCTCGGGTCAGCGTTAGAATGATTAGATCATATTGAGCTAACGCGGACACTACTCGTACAGTGACGTCTTTGGGTCGATGTTTTTTAGTATCCGCGAGAGGTACGTTTCAAGATGGTCGCTAATATTAAGATTAATGTTGGGGTTGGTATTATCATTAGTATTAGAGTTATCTTTTTAGCTTTTCTGTCTAATACTTCTTCCTAGCTAATACTAACCCTAATACGAACTTTAATACTAACTCTAATATTAACCCTAACATTAATCTTAATATTGGCGTCCATCTTGAAACCTCGCGAATACTAAAAAACATCGTCCCAAACACGTCACTGCGTTAGCTTAATATAATTTAACGCCGACTCGAATTATTGGCCAGGGCCGTAGCCAAAATGTCATACCAACCCAAAATTTGCCAACCCAAAATTTCCGAATGAAAAATCTCCCCCCCCCCCCCCCCCAATTCTTGCAATAATAATCACAATACTTTGCTAACTGAAACCGAACGACAAGGACAAAAACCATTTTTATCCCAGTTATGGTAGTGACGGTACTGCATTTTACCAATACATATATACTAAAACTATTACACAAAATGTCACCAATTACTTCCATTAGCTAGATTAAGTATAAGACACAATTACAATGTTCGTCACACGATATCTGCATGTTAACTTACGTTCAACTGACAAGTTTTCTGTTACCAGTACATCTAATGTACATTTAAACAGTATATTTTGACATAATCTCTTAAAATAGTCTTAAAGAAAACAGGTCCCAATTTTCCAAATAGAAAACGCCCCCCCCCCCCCCCCCCCCCCCCAATAACCCTTTCGCAACAGCACTGTTCTTGGCATTCATTTAATATGATTGGCTTTCGGAGTACGCGCGGGTTTTTGCTATATTTGGCCTGCACGGTCCCACTAACACGAGCTCGCAATACATCACCCTGAGACTCATCATTTCAAGTTTCTTTTTTGTTTTTCTTACTGTAATCTTTACCTAACTCAGCTTTGTTAGTCTTTTACTTTTTGCAAACAAAATATAACATGACAATGGCGTGATTTTTCCTAATGAGACTAAGAGAACTGTTCAAATCCAGAGCGGAATACACAGTAAATCCGTATTGCACACTTCTATACCAGTGTAACCGGTTTAGAAGTCTGCCTTATATGGAAAATCCAGTCGTGTAGTAAATATCCCATTGAATGATTTTACCGATAATACGGTCGGCCATTTTACTCGTTTCTCGCATTCTTCCTCGTCCTTTTAGGGCTCGAAAAAATACATCCGAAACTCGTAAAATACCCGACCGTATTACCGTTCAACCATTCAATAAGATTGGAAATTATCCGATTTTGGAAATTATCTTCACTGGATACCAAGAACGACACTCGGCGTTGGACCGTTGGGATATCTGGGAAATATTTTTCTTGACGGACCTCAAAGTTTGCTAACTCAGTCTGCAAAACAATGCACGCAAAATAATGCACGCAAAATATTGCACGCAAAATAATGCACGCAAAACAATGCATGCAAAAAATGCACGCTGATTGGCCAATTAGTTTCCTTTAGAAAACGTTAGACCTCCTACACACTATTTCGGCAGTGCACCAACCTTTTAGATTTGTAGTTCATAAATTTGTTTGTTATTCACTTCTGTATTTTTTTTGTATTATCTATTCTTGACTAATCTCAAGCTAGCATTATTTGTATCACGTTTTTTTAATGTCTATCCACTGTCATTTTTACTAAACCTGGGCAGGAAAAGGAAAATTTCACGACGTATTCAGCACATGATGTTTTTTGCCGGTGAGTGAAACTATGGGGCGCCGTTTGTTTCAATAATACTTCTGTCACATATATAAAACTTAGGATCATATAAAACTTCTCTTACTAAATATAATACTTTTTCGTAAATATAAAACTTCCATACACGTATATAGAACTTATTCGCAAATATAAAACTTCTCTTACTAAATATAATACTTCTTCGCAAATATATAAAACTTCTCTTACTAAATATAATACTTCTTCGCAAATATAATACTTCGTCGCAAATATAAAACTTGTTGCGCAACAAGAGCCCGCAATATCTGATCGATTATAGGATCCATTACATCAAGTACTGCAACATGCCTTGCCTTGCCCATGTTTTCAACATAAACGGTTCTAGACGAATTTACGACATTTCTCTCTCGGTTGCCTCAGCTTTGCGAACAATTGCGGTTAAATCAATTTGCTCAAGAATTGGAAATTGCTGATAATTTGCTTGCAGCTTCGGAGCCAACCTCGTACCCAGGGTCTTACCTCCGCTCTCCTGAACGCCCCCGCCCCCCCCCCCCCCCCCCCCCCCTTCGGAGCGGGTATGTTCTTGGGGTGTTCTTTTTCTTTTTCTGTTTGAATGTCGCGAGGATGACATTTCTCATGAAATAGTAGAGAAACTGCAAACACTTCTTGGTCAATATGAACAATTCACAAGACGCTACATCGACGTTGTTCAAAACCTCCAAGAACAAGATACGGACAACAGATTTCGCTGTCAAAACGAACTGAATAATGGTGAAAACTTAAGAGGAAGACCACGATTTCGTGTTACAAAAGCACAAATAGAAAGCCTTCGAGAAATTGTTTTTTCGTGGACTAAAATACCACTGTAAAGTACGCCGTCGATTCAGCCTTCGATCAGCGGGTTAGTACTTGGATGGGTGACCGCCTGGGAATAGTCCGTGTGAACCTGACTGCTGTTTGGGCAGACGATACGCTTCGACTTTATAAAAGTACTATTTTCTATGGCGCTATTCTATATGATTTCTTTAAATTTAAATTTAAATATGTTGCCGAGAATTTAATGCTCTTCCTAACGGTAGTAGTCGCTTGACTCGATCGCGCCTAAGAAAGATTCACGCGAACGTTAAACATGACCGGCTTTTGGTCTCGGGCAAGAGAGCTAATTGGTATAGTGTAATTTGTTATTTCCGACTAACTCAAATAGAATTACTATTTTAAAACACTGACAAAAGCCGGTCATGTTTAACGTTCGCGTGAATCTTTCTTAGGCCTGGTCCAGTCACGTAACTACTACCGTTAGAAAGACCATTAAATTCTGTGCAACATATGTACTTCAAACACTCATTAATAATTCATGAGGAAAAGACAAAAGAAAATCACTACCGTATCGTGTCTTTAAATGTGATAAAGATTCGTCCTGATTTACATAAACTTTATCTTTGATTTTCTCGGCTTAGACAACATCGATTTTCAAAATTACTACGCCAATGACTGGAACTTATCAAATGGGTCGTGTTTGAAGCCGTTTAATAAACTCGCAGCACGTGTTTTATCAGATCTAAAACACTGCTGCTCGTTTATTAAACAATACATTAAAAAAAAATTATAGAATAGCGCGCGAGAAAATAGTGATTTTATGCGAGATAGTCGGAAATAACAAATGCCATTAGGCCAAGTAAAAAAACACATATGTTTCTCGTCCCCGCCCGCTTCCTTTTTCTTGGCCGCTTCCTTTCTTTTTTTTTTTTTGCTGGTTTTCCTCTACAAATTTCGCTTCATGTTTTTGAACTTTATTTTTGATAACTTGAAGTATTAATCTGGAAACTACTGCGGGCTCATTCAAAATCCTATCCGCTGACCAAATTCAACACCTTCACGAACTCAAATTAATTCATGAATGTTTTTTGTTTTAACCCATATTTAAACGATGGTTTTCGTTTGCTCGAGGATCAGAACGGCAGATAAAGTATTAAAACCATGGTATGCGTTATTACGTTACGAGACATTAAAAAATTTAGTTACTTAAATAAAGCCTTTTGTAGTTCACGTTTTATTGCGTGTATTTTCCTTAAATAAACTGTATGAAAGCTTATTACTTTGGCTAAGAAAAAAAAAAAAAATGCCCCGCTTCCCTGCTTTTTGGCAGAAATCCGGACGAGAAACATATGTTGTTTTTTTACTTGGCCTTATACCAGTTAGCGCTCTTGCCCGAGACCAAAAGTCGGTCATGTTTAACGTTCGCGTGAATCTTTCTTAGGCCTTGTCCAGTCACGTAACTACTACCGTTAGAAAGAATATTAAATTCTGTGCAACATATCTACATTAAAAAAAATTGTATAGAATAGCGCCCGAGAAAATAGTAATTTTATCTGAGTTGTTGGAAATAACAAATTACACTATGCCGTTGCTCGATACTTGAAGCGCCGTTCATGTTTAACGTTCGCGTGAATCTTCCTTAGGCACGATCGAGTCAAGCGACTACTACCGTTAGGAAGAGCATTAAATTCTCTGCAACGTATTTAAATTTAAATTTAAAGAAATCATATAGAATAGCGCCATAGAAAATAGTACTTTTAAGCGTATATCGTCTGCCCAAACAGCAGTCAGGTTCACACGGATGGCTACCCGCCGACGGCTTTTAGTCCACGAAAAACCAATTTCTCGAAGGCTTTCTATTTGTGCTTTTGTAACACGAAATCGTGGTCTTCCTCTTAAGTTTTCACCATTATTCAGTTCGTTTTGACAGCGAAATCTGTTGTCCGTATCTTGTTCTTGGAGGTTTTGAACAACATCCATGTAGCGTCTTGTGAATTGTTCATATTGACCAAGAAGTGTTTGCATGCAGTTTCTCTACTATTTCATGAGAAATGTCATCCTCGCGACATTCAAACAGAAAAAGAAAAAGAACACCCCAAGAACATACCCGCTCCGAAGGGGGGGGGGGGGGGGGGGGGGGGCGTTCGGGGGAGCGGAGGTAAGACCCTGGGTACGAGGTTGGCTCCGAAGCTGCAAGCAAATTATCAGCAATTTCCAATTCTTGAGTAAATTGATTTAACCGCAATTGTTCGCAAAGCTGAGGCAACCGAGAGAGAAATGTCGTAAATTTATGTTGAAAACATGGGTAAGGCAAGGCATGTTGCAGTACTTGATGTAATGGATCCTATAATCGATCAGATATTGCGGGCTCTTGTTGCGCAACAAGTTTTATATTTGCGACGAAGTATTATATTTGCGAAGAAGTATTATATTTAGTAAGAGAAGTTTTATATTTGCGAATAAGTTCTATATACGTGTACGGAAGTTTTATATTTACGAAAAAGTATTATATTTAGTAAGAGAAGTTTTATATTTGCGAATAAGTTGTATATATATTGTGTATGGAAGTTTTATATTTGCGAAGAAGTATTATATTTAGTAAGAGAAGTTTTATATATTTGCGAAGAAGTATTATATTTAGTAAGAGAAGTTTTATATTTACGAATAAGTTGTATATATGTGTATGGAAGTTTTATATTAGTGATCCTAAGTTTTATATATGTGACAGAAGTATTATTGAAACAAACGGCGCCCCATATGAAACCTTGCAGTTGTCTGATCGTCTTTGAAAACATTCGCATGGAAAATGGATTATAAACGTAATTGGAGGTGTCGATGATAACGACGACGACGATGATTATGACGATGTTCATGTTGATGACGATGTTTATGATGATGTCTATGATGATGACGATGATGATGACTATGATGATGACTATAATTATGGTTATGATCGACTGTTGTATAATGCTCCTAAAACGTCATTATTATTATTTATATTATGACGATGACAATGATGATTATGACGATGTTGTAATGTTGTTGATGATGACGACGATGATTATGACGATGTTGATGATTATGAAGATGATGGTAATGACGATAACGATGGTTTTGATGATGACGATTATGATGATGGTGATGATGACGATGATTATGACGATGATGATGATGATGACGATGGAAACGATTGTAACTATGGTGATAATGTTGATGATACATATATACATTTAAGAAATAGTAATTACATTTTCCGTGTTTTCATAGAGTTATAGAAACACGAGTGGACGTTTGGGAGAACGAGAAATGGCAGTGGGAACACGAGCCCGCAGGGGCGAGTGTTTCCACGCTATTTTGAATTCTCCCAAACTTTCACGAGTGTTTGTATAACGTATGGGAACACGGAAAGATGTTTTCTATTTCTTTTATAAAATAACACTGAGGAAATAAGTAGTAAGACTCTCTTATTAAAATGATGAAAATATACATTCTCCTTACTCACTAGACAGCGTCGTCGACTGCTCAAATGAACATAAACGCTCTTAACTGTGAAGAAAAGCATCCAATCTTCTCGTTTTTCTTCTTGTTGACTGTCACAGAACATATTTATCGATATTTTAGCTGTTTGTGAACAAAGGTTCGTCTTACAGTCCATCAGTTTATAAAAATGGCGGGAAAAATCCATGTTTTCCATCGAGTTATAGAAACACTGCTTTCAGCCAATCAGCGCGTGCGTTTTTAATTTGTTATTTTATAAATATATATAACATACATGTATGTGATGTGTATGTATATGTGTGTGTATCTGTTGTTATAAGGGGCGGACCATTAGAAAAGTGATGGCGGGGGTGGGGGAAAAACCAAAAAAAAATTCGTGCAAGGCAATGTGCTCGGAAAAAAAATTCGTACACAAAGAAAGTTTGAGAAAAAATATTCGTGCAGAGCCTTCTCATGATGAAAACTAGAAGTCAAATATCTTCTTGATACTGAAAACCATAAGTCAAAATTGTGTATACATCTATTAGTGTAAATCACTATACCATAGGGATTTACACTAAATTTAAAATTGCAAGAATAAAGATGCATAAGAGTAGTATAATTTTATACACATTTTGAAAGTGATTATTATTTTTATATTTAGTGTTTATTTCAGGCACTATTAAATAAAGGAGCAAACAATAGTGGCATGGATATTGATATTATTAATGTCATCATCTGTATTCGACAAAATTATCAAGAACAATAATTGTAGCTACAGCAAAACTACAGTATTGTACCAGGACCATGGACACCTGTACTATTAAACATCCAGGGTACTGTTTGCACACGAACACCACATAAATAATGCATATTGGTCTATAACATTAAAAACAAATAGACCAGTGCACATGAATAGGTGTTAAAGGTTGGTATGTGTAATAAAAAAAATTCGTGCAAAGGATTAGACAATAAAAAAAAATCCTGCACAAGCAAATGATAAAAAAAAAATTCGTGCAAGCTGAAAAAGTCCCACCCCCCCCATCACTTTTCTAATGGTCCGCCCCTAACGAAATTGTTTTACTTTGGTAGGTCTACGAGGTGCTGTAGCATTTGCCTTAGCCATACGCAACACTTCATCTCCAGCAAGAGAAATGATGCTTACAACAGTTTTAGTAATTGTGTTGATCACTGTAGTTTTTAATGGTGGAGGAACTATGTCTATGCTGACTTGGCTGAAAATAAAGTAAGTCTTGACAAGTTATTCTTTGGAAAGAAACCATATTTTCCATCCAGTAGAAAGTTGCCCTTCATCACAGAGAAATTTATTTTTAATTTCAAATGTCATATTTCACTCTGATGAACAGCCTTCGCTCGAAAAACAGTGTTTCATTTCTCTATTTTTAGTAGTGAAAAGTTTCACTACCATTCTCGTTTTCGATAATTTATTACAACATACTGCCTACAAGAACTGGATAGGAAACCAGCTAATACTAACATCACTATATCCATGGTTTTACTATCCATGGTTTCTCTTCTAACCAATTCCTAAATCGTATATGTTTTTTTATCATGTGGGAAACAGTGTTTAATCTTATGTTTTTAGAGTTGGCGTGGATCCTGCAGATGACGAATCTACCGAGGACGAGACAAGTTTTCAAGCGGTTTGCAGTTCTGTAGGTTTATTTTTTACAATAACCACAGCGGGTCGAGCAAACATAATGCATGCCGTGAATGTGAACCGTAGATTGATAAAGAAGTTTAAAAATAATTTTCTGATGGGAAAATCGATATGGAGGGCATATTTTGGTTGTGGTATCAACTATCAAGTGTGTATGGATACATGTTAATTGAACAAATTGATGCATTCCGCAATATAATTGATGCATTCTGCAGTGTATGAAAAAGGTCAGTACTTTAATGCAAAAGAATTCCACCACTGGCACGATTTTTTACAAATTTAGTCATGTTTGCTCGACTGTATGTGATTTTCGTTTATGATTTATGAAATCAATCACCTTAATTAAATGTTAAAATCTGATAAATTAGATTTAAACACTAAACGTTTCTATTGCGGTCAATTAAAATGGCATAATTAGGCTGTACTTTGTAATTACGTCCCGTATTTAAACTAAGTGTCTATCTGTTGTGATATGTAACAATGATCAGGAGTTCATTTTCTTAAACGTCTTAGGAAACTTGATATTGTTTGACATATCTAACCAACTGGATAGATCAGTGGGTCTGATGAGTTGATTCAAGTTATGAGGTGAACGGCTGCCCTTATAAGCTAAATTAATTTATGATAAAGTAATCATGATAAAAAGTCTATAGTGCATGATAAAATAATCATGATCAAATGTCTTATAGTGCATGATAAAATAATCTGTTTAACAAAACATGCTAAAAAAAGCATTAAAAGATAAGCCAGAAATATATAAATTTCAAAGTTTAATTTTCATTAAACACTAAACAGCTTAAGAATGTGTCATAAAATTACACACTAAATTTTTTTAAAAAGCTATTCATAAAGATCTCTAAAGAGATCTTTTTTAAATAATTTGACTTTTTAACTTTTTAAATAATTTATTTAATAAACATTCCTGTAATTACGCTGTGATTATTATGTATAATTATACCAAATCTTGTTGCTGTGGTTATCGTGATTTTAAAATTGTGCCAAATTGTAGTCGCCTAACGGCTCGTGCAATTTGGCACAATTTTGTATCGTCCATAGTGTATAAATCGTTAATTGCATTCGCTATCTATAAAGCGTTCACACTCAATCCCCAGAGATTCATATGATAATGTTGGTGAACTGGTTCCGAAGCATTCTATTGTTACTTGCTTGCTTGCTTGCTTACTTACTTACTTATTTATTTACATACATTACTTGCTTACTTGCTTGCTTGCTCACTCACTCACTCACTCACTCACTCACTCACTCACTCACTCACTCACTTTTACTTGCTTACTTGCTTGCTTACTTGCTTATTTACTATACTTCCTTCCTTCCTTGCTTCCTTCCTTGCTTCCTTCCTTCCTTCCTTCCTTCCTTCCTTCCTTCCTTCCTTCCTTCCTTCCTTCCTTCCTTCCTTCCTTCCTTCCTTCCTTCCTTCCTTCCTTCCTTCCTTCCTTCCTTCCTTCCTTCCTTCCTTCCTTCCTTCCTTCCTTGCTTGCTTGCTTGCTTGCTTGCTTGCTTGCTTGCTTGCTTGCTTGCTTGCTTGCTTGCTTGCTTGCTTGCTTGCTTGCTTGCTTGCTTGCTTGCTTGCTATACTTACTATACTTACTATACTTACTATACTTACTATACTTACTATACTTACTATACTTACTATACTTACTATACTTACTATACTTACTATACTTATTTACTATTAAGTACTTATTAACCGAGCGCGAGGTCCGTACGGGAAAATATTTTGCTTTATATAATTTGAGTAAAGAACGAGCCCGAAGGGCGAGGTCTGTACTCAAAAAATCGAAAGCAAAATATTTTCCCGTACGGACCGAGCTTGTGAGGTTAATAAGGAATTTATTATATGTCTCGACTACAACGAGAAATAATTTAGAGAAAACATTATTTAAAATGGCTTGCTTTTTTTCTCTAGTGTACTCTGTCTCCGTAGCATTTAAGATATCATCTTCGTCGGTTAGTTCCTCCGGATAATAGAGTTGGCCGTGCATTTTTTGTTATTTCGTTTAATTTTGCTGTAGTTTGTTGTTTTTGTGCGGGTCCGTACACCGAGTCCGTACGGTAAAGTACGGACCCGCACGTTAGCCAATCAGCGTTCAAATACGCCAGTTCGGACTCGCAAGACATATAATAAACTTACTTACTATACTTACTATACTTACTATACTTACTTACTATACTTACTATACTTACTATACTTACTATACTTACTATACTTACTATACTTACTATACTTACTATACTTACTATACTTACTTACTATACTTACTTACTATACTTACTATACTTACTATACTTACTATACTTACTATACTTACTATACTTACTATACTTACTATACTTACTATACTTACTATACTTACTTACTATACTTACTTACTATACTTACTATACTTACTATACTTACTTACTATACTTACTATACTTACTATACTTACTATACTTACTTACTATACTTACTTACTATACTTACTATACTTACTATACTTACTATACTTACTATACTTACTTACTATACTTACTATACTTACTATACTTACTATACTTACTATACTTACTATACTTACTATACTTACTATGCTTACTATACTTACTATACTTACTATACTTACTATACTTACTATACTTACTTACTATACTTACTATACTTACTATACTTACTATACTTACTATACTTACTTACTATACTTACTATACTTACTATGCTTACTATACTTACTATACTTACTATACTTACTATACTTACTATACTTACTTACTATACTTACTATACTTACTATACTTACTATACTTACTATACTTACTATACTTACTTACTATACTTACTATACTTACTATACTTACTATACTTACTATACTTACTATACTTACTATACTTACTATACTTACTATACTTACTTACTATACTTACTTACTATACTTACTATACTTACTATACTTACTATACTTACTATACTTACTATACTTACTATACTTACTATACTTACTTACTATACTTACTATACTTACCATGCTTACCATACTTACTATACTTACTATACTTACTATACTTACTATACTTACTATACTTACTTACTATACTTACTATACTTACTATACTTACTATACTTACTATACTTACTATACTTACTTACTATACTTACTATACTTACTATACTTACTATACTTACTATACTTACTATACTTACTATACTTACTATGCTTACTATACTTACTTACTATACTTACTATACTTACTATACTATACTTACTATACTTACTATACTTACTTACTATACTTACTATACTTACTATACTTACTTACTATACTTACTATACTTACTATACTTACTATACTTACTATACTTACTTACTATACTTACTTACTATACTTACTATACTTACTTACTATACTTACTATACTTACTATACTTACTATACTTACTATACTTACTTACTATACTTACTATACTTACTATACTTACTTACTATACTTACTATACTTACCATGCTTACCATACTTACTATACTTACTATACTTACTATACTTACTATACTTACTATACTTACTATACTTACTATACTTACTATACTTACTTACTATACTTACTATACTTACTATACTTACTTACTATACTTACTATACTTACCATGCTTACCATACTTACTATACTTACTATACTTACTATACTTACTATACTTACTATACTTACTATACTTACTATACTTACTATACTTACTTACTATACTTACTATACTTACTATACTTACTTACTATACTTACCATGCTTACCATACTTACTATACTTACTATACTTACTATACTTACTATACTTACTATACTTACTTACTATACTTACTATACTTACTATACTTACTATACTTACTATACTTACTATACTTACTTACTATACTTACTATACTTACTATACTTACTATACTTACTATACTTACTATACTTACTATACTTACTATGCTTACTATACTTACTTACTATACTTACTATACTTACTATACTTACTATACTTACTATACTTACTTACTATACTTACTATACTTACTATGCTTACTATACTTACTATACTTACTTACTATACTTACTTACTATACTTACTATACTTACTTACTATACTTACTATACTTACTATACTTACTATACTTACTTACTATACTTACTATACTTACTATACTTACTATACTTACTTACTATACTTACTATACTTACTATACTTACTATACTTACTTACTATACTTACTATACTTACTATACTTACTTACTATACTTACTATACTTACTATACTTACTATACTTACTATACTTACTTACTATACTTACTATACTTACTATACTTACTTACTATACTTACTTACTATACTTACTATACTTACTTACTATACTTACTATACTTACTATACTTACTATACTTACTTACTATACTTACTATACTTACTATACTTACTATACTTACTTACTATACTTACTATACTTACTTACTATACTTACTATACTTACTATACTTACTTACTATACTTACTATACTTACTATACTTACTTACTATACTTACTATACTTACTTACTATACTTACTTACTATACTTACTATACTTACTTACTATACTTACTATACTTACTATACTTACTATACTTACTTACTATACTTACTATACTTACTTACTATACTTACTATACTTACTTACTATACTTACTTACTATACTTACTATACTTACTTACTATACTTACTATACTTACTATACTTACTATACTTACTTACTATACTTACTATACTTACTTACTATACTTACTATACTTACTTACTATACTTACTATACTTACTATACTTACTATACTTACTTACTATACTTACTATACTTACTTACTATACTTACTTACTATACTTACTTACTATACTTACTATACTTACTTACTATACTTACTATACTTACTATACTTACTATACTTACTTACTATACTTACTATACTTACTATACTTACTATACTTACTTACTATACTTACTATACTTACTTACTATACTTACTATACTTACTATACTTACTTACTATACTTACTATACTTACTATACTTACTTACTATACTTACTATACTTACTTACTATACTTACTTACTATACTTACTATACTTACTTACTATACTTACTATACTTACTTACTATACTTACTATACTTACTATACTTACTTACTATACTTACTATACTTACTATACTTACTTACTATACTTACTATACTTACTTACTATACTTACTTACTATACTTACTTACTATACTTACTATACTTACTTACTATACTTACTATACTTACTATACTTACTATACTTACTTACTATACTTACTATACTTACTATACTTACTATACTTACTTACTATACTTACTATACTTACTATACTTACTATACTATACTTACTTACTATACTTACTATACTTACTTACTATACTTACTTACTATACTTACTTACTATACTTACTATACTTACTTACTATACTTACTATACTTACTATACTTACTATACTTACTTACTATACTTACTATACTTACTATACTTACTATACTTACTTACTATACTTACTATACTTACTTACTATACTTACTATACTTACTATACTTACTTACTATACTTACTATACTTACTATACTTACTTACTATACTTACTATACTTACTTACTATACTTACTTACTATACTTACTATACTTACTTACTATACTTACTATACTTACTATACTTACTATACTTACTTACTATACTTACTATACTTACTTACTATACTTACTTACTATACTTACTTACTATACTTACTATACTTACTATACTTACTATACTTACTTACTATACTTACTATACTTACTTACTATACTTACTTACTATACTTACTTACTATACTTACTATACTTACTATACTTACTATACTTACTTACTATACTTACTTACTATACTTACTATACTTACTATACTTACTATACTTACTTACTATACTTACTTACTATACTTACTATACTTACTATACTTACTTACTATACTTACTATACTTACTATACTTACTATACTTACTTACTATACTTACTTACTATACTTACTTACTATACTTACTATACTTACTATACTTACTTACTATACTTACTTACTATACTTACTATACTTACTATACTTACTATACTTACTATACTTACTATACTTACTATACTTACTTACTATACTTACTATACTTACCATGCTTACCATACTTACTATACTTACTATACTTACTATACTTACTATACTACTTACTATACTTACTTACTATACTTATACTATACTTACTATACTTACTATACTTACTATACTTACTTACTATACTTACTTACTATACTTACTATACTTTACTATACTTACTATACTTACTATACTTACTATACTTACTATACTTACTATACTTATACTTACTATACTTATACTTACTATACTTACTATACTTACTATACTTATACTTACTTACATACTTACTATACTTACTATACTTACTTACTATACTTACTATACTTACTATGCTTACTATACTTACTATAGTTACTTACTTACTATACTTACTATACTTACTATACTATACTTTACTTACTATACTTACTATACTTACTATACTATACTTACTATACTTACTATACTTACTTACTATACTTAACTTACTATACTTACTTATACTTTACTTACTTACTTACTTACTTACTATACTTACTATACTTACTTACTATACTTACTATACTTACTTACTATATACTTACTATACTTACTTACTATACTTACTATACTTACTTACTATACTTATACTATACTTACTATCTATACTTACTTACTTACTACTTATACTATACTTACTATACTTACTATACTTACTTATACTATACTTACTATACTTACTATACTTACTTACTATACTTACTATACTTACTATACTTACTATACTTACTATACTTACTTACTATACTTACTATACTATACTTACTATACTTACTATACTTACTTACTATACTTACTATACTTACTATACTTACTATACTTACTTACTATACTTACTATACTTACTTACTATACTTACTATACTTACTTACTTACTATACTTACTATACTATACTTACTATACTTACTATACTTACTTACTATACTTACTATACTACTTACTATACTTACTTACTATACTTACTATACTTACTATACTTACTATACTTACTTACTATACTTACTATACTTACTTACTATACTTACTATACTTACTTACTATACTTACTATACTTACTATACTTACTATACTTACTTACTATACTTACTATACTTACTTACTATACTTACTATACTTACTTACTATACTTACTATACTTACTTACTATACTTACTATACTTACTATATACTTACTATACTTACTTACTATACTTACTATACTTACTTACTATACTTACTATACTTACTTACTATACTTACTATACTTACTATACTTACTTACTATACTTACTATACTTACTTACTATACTTACTTACTATACTTACTATACTTACTTACTATACTTACTTACTATACTTACTTACTATACTTACTATACTTACTTACTATACTTACTTACTATACTTACTTACTATACTTACTATACTTACTTACTATACTTACTTACTATACTTACTATACTTACTATACTTACTTACTATACTTACTTACTTACTTACTATACTTACTATACTTACTATACTTACTTACTATACTTACTATAACTTACTTACTATACTTACTATTTTACTTACTATACTTACTATACTTACTTACTATACTTACTATACTTACTATACTTACTATACTTACTTACTATACTTACTATACTTACTATACTTACTATACTTACTTACTATACTTACTATACTTACTATACTTACTATACTTACTATACTTACTATACTTACTTACTATACTTACTATACTTACTTACTATACTTATATACTACTTACTATACTTACTATACTTACTATACTTACTATACTTACTATACTTACTTACTATACTTACTATACTTACTTACTATACTTACTATACTTACTATATACTTACTATACTTACTATACTTACTATACTTACTATACTTACTTACTATACTTACTATACTTACTATACTTACTATACTTACTTACTATACTTACTATACTTACTATACTTACTTACTATACTTACTATACTTACTTACTATACTTACTATACTTACTATACTTACTATACTTACTATACTTACTTACTATACTTACTATACTTACTTACTATACTTACTATACTTACTTACTATACTTACTTACTATACTTACTATACTTACTATACTTACTATACTTACTTACTATACTTACTTACTATACTTACTTACTATACTTACTTACTATACTTACTATACTTACTTACTATACTTACTATACTTACTATACTTACTATACTTACTTACTATACTTACTATACTTACTATACTTACTTACTATACTTACTTACTATACTTACTATACTTACTATACTTACTATACTTACTATACTTACTTACTATACTTACTATACTTACTTACTATACTTACTTACTATACTTACTATACTATACTTACTATACTTACTTACTATACTTACTATACTTACTATACTATACTATACTTACTTACTATACTTACTATACTATACTTACTTACTATACTTACTATACTATACTTACTATACTTACTTACTATACTTACTATACTTACTATACTTACTATACTTACTTACTATACTTACTATACTTACTTACTATACTTACTTACTATACTTACTATACTTACTTACTATACTTACTATACTTACTATACTATACTTACTATACTTACTATACTTACTTACTATACTTACTTACTATACTTACTATACTTACTATACTTACTATACTTACTATACTTACTATACTTACTATACTTACTTACTATACTTACTATACTTACTTACTTACTTACTTACTATACTTACTATACTTACTATACTTACTTACTATACTTACTATACTTACTTACTATACTTACTTACTATACTTACTTACTATACTTACTTACTTACTTACTTACTATACTTACTTACTATACTTACTATACTTACTATACTTACTATACTTACTTACTTTTACTATACTTACTATACTTACTTACTATACTTACTTACTATACTTACTATACTTACTTACTATACTTACTATACTTACTATACTTACTATACTTACTATACTATACTTACTATACTTACTATACTTACTATACTTACTATACTTACTATACTTACTTACTATACTTACTATACTTACTATACTTACTTACTATACTTACTATACTTACTATACTTACTATACTTACTTACTATACTTACTTACTATACTTACTATACTTACTATACTATACTTACTATACTTACTATACTTACTTACTATACTTACTTACTATACTTACTTACTTACTTACTTACTATACTTACTATACTTACTATACTACTATACTTACTATACTTACTATACTTACTTACTATACTTACTATACTTACTTACTATACTTACTTACTTACTATACTTACTATACTTACTTACTATACTTACTTACTATACTTACTATACTTACTTACTATACTTACTATACTTACTATACTTACTTACTATACTTACTATACTTACTACTTACTTACTATACTTACTATACTTACTTACTATACTTACTTACTATACTTACTATACTTACTATACTTACTATACTTACTATACTTACTTACTATACTTACTTACTATACTTACTATACTTACTTACTATACTTACTTACTACTTACTATACTTACTATACTTACTATACTTACTATACTTACTATACTTACTTACTATACTTACTTACTATACTTACTTACTATACTTACTTACTATACTTACTATACTTACTTACTTACTACTACTTACTTACTTACTATACTTACTATACTTACTATACTTACTTACTATACTTACTTACTATACTTACTATACTTACTATACTTACTTACTATACTTACTTACTATACTTACTATACTTACTATACTTACTATACTTACTATACTTACTTACTATACTTACTATACTTACTTACTATACTTACTTACTATACTTACTATACTTACTTACTATACTTACTTACTATACTTACTATACTTACTATACTTACTTACTATATACTTACTATACTTACTTACTATACTTACTATACTTACTTACTTACTTACTTACTATACTTACTTACTATACTTACTATACTTACTTACTATACTTACTATACTTACTATACTTACTATACTTACTTACTATACTTACTATACTTACTTACTATACTTACTTACTATACTTACTTACTATACTTACTATACTTACTTACTATACTTACTATACTTACTATACTTACTTACTATACTTACTTACTATACTTACTATACTTACTTACTATACTTACTATACTTACTTACTATACTTACTTACTATACTATACTTACTATACTTACTTACTATACTTACTATACTTACTTACTATACTTACTATACTTACTTACTATACTTACTATACTTACTATACTTACTTACTATACTTACTATACTTACTTACTATACTTACTTACTATACTTACTATACTTACTATACTTACTTACTATACTTACTATACTTACTATACTTACTATACTTACTTACTATACTTACTATACTTACTATACTTACTTACTATACTTACTTACTATACTTACTATACTTACTTACTATACTTACTATACTTACTTACTATACTTACTTACTATACTTACTATACTTACTATACTTACTTACTATATACTTACTATACTTACTTACTATACTTACTATACTTACTTACTATACTTACTATACTTACTTACTATACTTACTTACTATACTTACTTACTATACTTACTATACTTACTTACTATACTTACTATACTTATACTTACTATACTTACTATACTTACTATACTTACTATACTTACTATACTTACTATACTTACTTACTATACTTACTTACTATACTTACTATACTATACTTACTATACTTACTTACTATACTTACTATACTTACTATACTTACTTACTATACTTACTATACTTACTTACTATACTTACTTACTATACTTACTTACTATACTTACTTACTTACTTACTATACTTACTATACTTACTATACTTACTTACTATACTTACTATACTTACTATACTTACTATACTTACTTACTATACTTACTATACTTACTTACTATACTTACTTACTATACTTACTATACTTACTTACTATACTTACTATACTTACTATACTTACTATACTTACTTACTATACTTACTATACTTACTTACTTACTATACTTACTTACTATACTTACTTACTATACTTACTTACTATACTTACTTACTATACTTACTATACTTACTATACTATACTTACTTACTATACTTACTATACTTACTATACTTACTTACTATACTTACTATACTTACTATACTTACTATACTTACTTACTATACTTACTTACTATACTTACTATACTTACTATACTTACTTACTATACTTACTATACTTACTATACTTACTATACTTACTTACTATACTTACTTACTAAATAACATGATGCACCAGGATACGAAATCGGAATCTTTGTAACGTATACCTTTAAGGCTTAAATCTTCTCACGCTTGTAAACTGAGCTCAATATTCAGCTATTAAACTCGAATTACTGTTCAAATCATTGTTGTAAAAGTGTGACCTGAAAATAATACTGCTTTATTTATATTTGTTTAGGAAGATGATGCTGATTTGGTGGAAAGGTGCAAGTACTATGAAAGAGCGTGGCTGTTTCGTATTTGGTATGATTTCGATAAAAAGTATCCTTTTGTTGAAGTTTACTTGCTCTAATAGTATATCAAAACATTGTGAACTTTTCAATTTCCATACCCTACCCAGCATCTTATTTAATTATTTATATTTTTACTCGAGCTACTTGTGGAGCACGAGTCTAGGTTTCGGCTCTGTTTTGTCTGGTTGCTTCATCCCCTCAGGCTTTGCGAAACTCAGAGATAAATATACTAATCTTCACGCGTGCTTTTTTCGCTTTTTTGATCGTTTGATCAAGCTGTTCGAAATCAAGTGTTCTTTTTTGTACAAGTTAAACATTCACAGACATATTTATTGGTCAGTAATGTCGCTGGCAAGTATCGTGGTTTTATGTACGCTCATATGAATGCTTACAATTGCACACGCCGATCGCGGTAGACCTATGGGTAAACGGGTTCATTGTCCGCGATCTCAACGAATTTACAATGAATACCAAATTGTTTATTATATCTGACAACAACCTATTTTAATAGTTGCCCGAGTTAACGCCTACCTGGCGTATTGTCTTAAGTGAAATCCATGTGATTGTTTCAAGTATTACATTTATACTGAAAACTTGTTCACTTTTACGTTACATCTTTGACCATTACATAATTATTACCATATTGACACTATTTTTGGTTCGATTTCCTATAAGATAAAAAATACAGTCCCTTAAAGGGAAGAAAAACCCACAACCAGCCGACAACTTTAAAAAGGATTATACAAAACAAATTCAAAAAATCTCGTCTTGAATATTCAACATTCGAATACAAACAAGACAAAAATTAATTAAACAGTAACATTTCGACTTTATTACTTTGTTATAAAGTCGAGATATTACTAGATTCGTTTATTTTTTCTTGTGACTCGAATCTAGTTACGAAGATGATATTTTTGAGATTTATTTTTTATTATCTTTTTTGAAAGGGAATTACTTTTGTTAATCGTGCGTTTCATTAGCGGCGTCGCTAATTTTTAAAAACCCACAGTGGATTTAGGCAAAATGAAATAAAAGTATAAGCAAGATATTGGTTAAACGTTTGTAGATGTCATAAGGGATTCGGGTAATTTTATAAAATTATATAGAATATTCGGGCAAATTTAACTGGATCCGCATCACCGCTTGGTTTCATTCCGGCCAAGTTAACTTTTTTTGAAAGATTCTGGTTTACTTTAGTCTTATTCGTATGTTTAATCACGGAGGCTTGTAGGCATCAAATCCCACAAATTCAATTTAGCGATTTTTTTAAATTTAGCGACTTTTTTTTAGTTAGCGACTTTTTCAGATTAGCGACTTTTATTTAGCGATATTTTTTTCACATTAGCGCCTTTTTTGCCGATTTAGCGACATTTTTTTTCAAATTAGCCACTTTTTCAATTTATAGGAACGCATGTGTGCCATCGAACGATTTTGATTGGTATATGGTTATATGTACACGCAGATTGGGAAAACTACCGCAAAACGAGGAGCAAACCCTGACAAACACGCTTTACTTGACTCTGAAGATGACCGCCGCTGAGGACGTCGAAACGTCAGTCACCAACAACAGTCTTTCTCAAGACTACAACAACCTGGACGATCAACTTCACACATGTAGTTAGTATAAGAAGAAAGCGGTACAAGAACACTTAAGAAAAGCGGTACAAGACAAACGCAAACATTCAAACTCAAAAAGTCGCGAAATTGGAAAAAAGTCGCGAAATTGAAAAACAGTCGATTACTTAAAAAAGTCGCAAAATAATATTTACGGGATGGTGTTATACCTACAAGCCTCCGCGTGTGTAATTATCCATATAAACAATATTTTTCTCTGGTACTTTTGAAAATATTAAGAGTGTTCAGTTCGAATTGTCAAGACTAGCACACCAGAAGTCTCGGTGATTGTTTTGAATTAACGGTGGTGAACTGCCATGATTTTTAGTATTTCGTTACTAAAAATCTCGGTAGTTCACCACCTTTTCACTTTGCTATATATCCAAAACACTGGCACACTGCCTACGCAGCACTCTACTACGTTTTTTTACTAATCCTGGATTAGAGTTGTTGAAACCAAGATGTTTGGAAAATCTTTTCACTTCAACGTTCAAATTTAAAAATATAATTGACCTTGGGAAGTCTAGACTAGAGTTACTGATCTCCGAGATCAGGTTTAATCTTGGATTAGCGGTAATCGGCCTTTGGGCGAGCAACAAGGTCAAGGAGACTTTTGATTGGATTTTTTATAACATTTTGTTGCTTCAATGTTCTTAATCTCTTTATCTTCTTGATTTCATCGTCTCCATAGGAACATGTTTGCATCACTTGCGTCCTAAGTTGTTCCTTAACTTTATCAAAGATACATGAAGCCGCTGTTCACCAAAGCCGCACCTCCTCTCTCTGAATCATTGCCTGCTTGGTGTGGTGCTTTTGCGGCGTGTTTATCCAAACCGAACCTCGCAGAAGCTAAAAAGCAGGTAGGAATGTGTTCTAAGTCGCCCCATTTATGTACACAGCTAAAAATAGCACAAGTTGTGTATAACACATGTTACAGCATGTTGACTGAACAATACTCGGTAACAACGCGACTATCATGGTTGAACAATATTGTTGAATAAACATGTTTTTTAACATTTGTTTGTTCAGCGTTGTTTCAACAATGTTTTTTAGCATTGATGGACCAATAACCGTTGTTCACGGTTGTTGGAACAGGAAAAAACAATCATGTTATTACATGTTCGTTATATTGTCATCATTGCTGCTCAAGTTAACAAGTTGTATCAGTTAAGTTGTCAATATTCAGAAAAACTCTGACCTCCAGACAGGACTCGAACCCGCAACCTTATTGCTAGCCAGACGCTCTAACACAGCTTATACACAGCAAAACCTAACTTCAAGCTGGAACTACCTAACTTAACAGTAAGCTGTAACAGTATTGATGACTGAACAGTGCTGTAATAACATTGTTATCATGGCTGAACAACCTTGTTGACAACTTTGTTCAAGGTTGGCAGCACAACATTGCTCACGCCTATTGACAACTTGCAACAGATTGTGCGCTCTTACGCGTCAGTACGAGGGAATCATTCGTACATGCACGTTCTTCGTATAATATTTTGTTTTCGTGGGGAGTAATCACCGCCCCTTGAATCACATTCTCACTTCAAATTCAGAGAGTATCTATAAGGCTTCGTTAGCCTTTTTGATCAATTGTCGAGACCGGGATCGAAAGGGTTAATGTTACTTTAAACAGCAGCATCAATCGTCACGAGTATTCGGAACTTCTCTGGGATTAGACATACCATCATGAAAATATTGCTCCTATATCCCCCCTCCTAATGGCCGGACGCTAGCGCACCCTGTTTTTCTCACAACCTTTCTTTCCTTTTACTCCATGCATGACATAACAAAATTTGCCGGTGAGACGCTTTCATCATTGAGCTACCGAGACTCAGATGAAGAGCGACGGTTACAATCATGTGTTGATTTCAGTGGTTTGATATATGTATGCCGTTACAGGTTATATATATATTAATATAATATAACATTGAACAAAACTTGCCACATGGCATTTACAAATAAGTATTTTGGTGCAGCAGTATTGGAATCGGAGTGAAATCATTTTATACAAGTGTGACAGCGGATAATGTCTGCTAGCGGATAGTATCAACATTTATTATATAGATATCGGTGAATAATAGCTTTCAATATAATAAACAAAACATTACATGGCCACTTGTAGATCCCGTGATGATAATATGTCTCACTCGTTCTCTTCGCTCACCTGCAGTGAGAGATATTACCAACACTCAAAGATAATATTCGTATCTCTCCGCACGGTCATGAAATGTGCTCTATGTTGGTGTTTAGAAATTACGGAACCACTGAGTAATCTTAATCAAAACAACGGTAACGAGCAGCGATAATGAGTTACTATTGGTAACTTACTAATGAGTAATGGTGTTCAGTATTCCCTGAATCACCTTATGGGGTCCATCCTAATTTGTCCCGCCTATAATTGTCCTCTGATAAAAATGAGATTTGTGAACAAGGATCCGATCCATGCAAGATTTCTATGGTTTTGTACTGTTTAATAAACGAGCAGCAGTGTTTTTTAGATCTGATAAAACACGTGCTGCGAGTTTATTAAACGGCTTGAAAAACGACCCATTTGATAAGTTCATTGGCGTAGTAATTTTGAAAATCAATGTTGTGTAAGCCGAGAAAATCAAAGATAAAGTTTATGTAAATTAGGATGAAATTTTATCACATATAAAACCTACGACACGGTAGTGATTTCCTTTGTGTTTTCCTCATGAATTATTAATGACTTAAAAAACTGACGAACAATAATATTTACGTAATTGTACCATATAGCATCGTACGGACTCACTGATCTCGAAAGAAGACTGGATCGAGAACTATTGTTCAGAAAATGAAGCCGAAGTCCGCCATTACTAAGGGACCAACTGAACTGAGGATCCTATGAGGTTTTTTGTTGGATTATGTGCTCTTACCATCGACAAAATAAAATAATTTTACTATAAAGAGGACCAGAAGACATTTTTCAAATTACTGGGTAAAACGATTCATGGCCTACCTACTGCGACTTTGGCCGCTGTTGGCTCTAATTATCCAGTGAGAGAAGCCTAATATGAGACGTCAAATTGGGTTCAAGATTTTATGCATTTAGTGTTAACAAAGAAACTATATTGGCCAGACACTAAACCTATTTCGCGAGCGTCACAGTTTGATTTGCTTGCAAACGCGGAGCTTCTAATGATCTCTCGCTTCTAATGATCTCTCGCTTCTAATGATCTGTCGCTTCTAATGATCTCTCGCTTCTAATGATCTCTCTCTTCTAATGATCTCTCTCTTCTAATGATCTCTCGCTTCTAATGATCTCTCTCTTCTAATGATCTCTCGCTTCTAATGATCTCTCGCTTCTAATGATCTCTCGCTTCTAATGATCTCTCGCTTCTAATGATCTCTCTCTTCTAATGATCTCTCTCTTCTAATGATCTCTCTCTTCTAATGATCTCTCTCTTCTAATGATCTCTCTCTTCTAATGATCTCTCTCTTCTAATGATGTCTCGCTTCTAATGATCTCTCGCTTCTAATGATCTCTCTCTTCTAATGATCTCTCGCTTCTAATGATCTCTCTCTTCTAATGATCTCTCTCTTCTAATGATCTCTCTCTTCTAATGATCTCTCTCTTCTAATGATCTCTCGCTTCTAATGATCTCTCTCTTCTAATGATCTCTCTCTTCTAATGATCTCTCTCTTCTAATGATCTCTCTCTTCTAATGATCTCTCTCTTCTAATGATCTCTCTCTTCTAATGATCTCTCTCTTCTAATGATCTCTCTCTTCTAATGATCTCTCTCTTCTAATGATCTCTCTCTTCTAATGATGTCTCGCTTCTAATGATCTCTCGCTTCTAATGATCTCTCGCTTGTAATGATCTCTCTCTTCTAATGATCTCTCTCGCTTCTAATGATCTCTCGCTTCTAATGATCTCTCGCTTCTAATGATCTCTCGCTTCTAATGATCTCTCGCTTCTAATGATCTCTCGCTTCTAATGATCTCTCTCTTCTAATGATCTCTCTCTTCTAATGATCTCTCTCGCTTCTAATGATCTCTCGCTTCTAATGATCTCTCTCTTCTAATGATCTCTCTCTTCTAATGATCTCTCTCTTCTAATGATGTCTCGCTTCTAATGATCTCTCTCTTCTAATGATCTCTCGCTTCTAATGATCTCTCGCTTCTAATGATCTCTCTCTTCTAATGATCTCTCGCTTCTAATGATCTCTCGCTTCTAATGATCTCTCGCTTCTAATGATCTCTCTCTTCTAATGATGTCTCTCTTCTAATGATCTCTCGCTTCTAATGATCTCTCTCTTCTAATGATCTCTCTCTTCTAATGATCTCTCTCTTCTAATGATGTCTCGCTTCTAATGATCTCTCGCTTCTAATGGTCTCTCTCTTCTAATGATCTCTCGCTTCTAATGATCTCTCGCTTCTAATGATCTCTCGCTTCTAATGATCTCTCGCTTCTAATGATCTCTCGCTTCTAATGATCTCTCGCTTCTAATGATCTCTTGCTTCTAATGATCTCTTGCTTCTAATGATCTCTCGCTTCTAATGATCTCTCGCTTCTAATGATCTCTCGCTTCTAATGATCTCTCGCTTCTAATGATCTCTCGCTTCTAATGATCTCTCGCTTCTAATGATCTCTCGCTTCTAATGATCTCTCGCTTCTAATGATCTCTCGCTTCTAATGATCTCTCGCTTCTAATGATCTCTCGCTTCTAATGATCGCTCTCTTCTAATGATCTCTCTCTTCTAATGATGTCTCTCTTCTAATGATCTCTCTCTTCTAATGATCTCTCGCTTCTAATGATCTCTCGCTTCTAATGATCGCTCTCTTCTAATGATCTCTCTCTTCTAATGATGTCTCTCTTCTAATGATCTCTCTCTTCTAATGATCTCTCGCTTCTAATGATCTCTCGCTTCTAATGATCTCTCGCTTCTAATGATCTCTCGCTTCTAATGATCTCTCGCTTCTAATGATCTCTTGCTTCTAATGATCTCTCTCGCTTCTAATGATCTCTCTCGCTTCTAATGATCTCTCTCTTCTAATGATCTCTCTCTTCTAATGATCTCTCTCTTCTAATGATCTCTTGCTTCTAATGATCTCTCTCTTCTAATGATCTCTCTCTTCTAATGATCTCTCTCTTCTAATGATCTCTCGCTTCTAATGATCTCTCGCTTCTAATGATCTCTCGCTTCTAATGATCTCTCGCTTCTAATGATCTCTCTCTTCTAATGATCTCTCTCTTCTAATGATCTCTCGCTTCTAATGATCTCTCGCTTCTAATGATCTCTCGCTTCTAATGATCTCTCTCTTTTAATGATCTCTCGCTTCTAATGATCTCTCGCTTCTAATGATCTCTCGCTTCTAATGATCTCTCGCTTCTAATGATCTCTCGCTTCTAATGATCTCTCTCGCTTCTAATGATCTCTCTCGCTTCTAATGATCTCTCTCGCTTCTAATGATCTCTCTCGCTTCTAATGATCTCTCGCTTCTAATGATCTCTCGCTTCTAAATCAGCTCATCAGATACAATAGAAAGCTCAATCCAGTCCTAATTTTGAGATCAGTGTACGGACCTTTTTCATCTGGCGGCCAGCATGGAAACGAGGCTCGTGGGTGAAAACAAACTCGGAAAACGTTTACATTGGACGCCAGCGAGGACTGTTTGGATATAGAAATGACGTTTTGCCTCACGGTTTGTACTTTTGAATAGTGTTCCTTGAGTTTGTCCCACAAGCTTTATGAGGTGACGTTTGTCAATCTGCCACTAACTTTTAATTTTGGACGTTATATTTGTAAGCTGCCGAGGTTACATCAGTTGAGTTTTTAAGTTCGTTGTGCCTTTGTTTCTACAGAAATCAGAAGAAGAAAGTGTGGAGAGTTTCACCAGCATCGATAATCCATCGACTTATGAAAGAAATTTGACTGGTGAAGAAGGCAATGATAGTGATATCGTGGTGAGACAGCCAGTTTTCGCGACAGACTCGCGTGATATTGAGCTGACGGATGGTGATTTGGGATTGGGAGAGAGGACATTTAATCCAAGAAGTTAATTGTCTAGTTATAATAATGAATTTAAACAACGAGTACGAGTTTATTTCATATTCATATTAGTTCATGAAAAATATTCATCAAGTAGGATCACGTTGTGTGTTCGAGATTTCACTCAAAACTCGATGTTGCAACCGCTGACCTCTATAAATACAAAAAGTGTTGTAAAAAGGATGACGTCGCTGGAGTCCTTTTCCTTTAAATTGTATAGATGTTTAGATAATTGTATAGTCGTCATTTCCATACGTCAGTCCGACTGTTGACAAATGTTGAAGATTTTTTGGAAAGTTTTCTGGTCATAAAGAACATCTGTTATAGTTTATTTTAAGGTTTCTAGCGAGTTTAGTTTTTGAAGAGGAAAAATGCCGCGCTGTGTTGCTTTTTAAAATAGGAACATGCGACACTTTATTAGTCGTTGGTAATGGTCCCCACAGTCCAGTTATAGAAAGAGGTCAGTGGGTGCAAGACCGAATTCAACATTTCGATTTCGTACTCGTCGTTGTTGCTTAAACTCTCTAAAACTGAGTCTTCTCAAAACACGGCTAGAACCTCTAACCTCTAAAATTCTTATCTAGGGCTGCTTATACAAAATAAATCAGCGGTATCAGTTGCGAAAAAGCAACATCGATAAATTGGCTTTCCGGCTGGAATTTAACTGCTAGTGCAGTGCTCTGACCAGCTGAACTACGGAGGGCGTTGCCGAGAGCCTAGTCACGAGTTCTGTATATGGTGGTGGTAATGCCGGGAGAAGATTTGGGGTATATTATAAGTTATATTTGGCATTTCACTCGATTAAACTACGTGTTCTAAGGATTTATGGCGAAGACATAAAAAATACATCGAAATTTTCCTTCACCATAAATCCTTAGAACATGTAGTTTAATCGAGTGAAATGCCAAATGTTACTTGTAATATACCCAGAATCTTATCCCGGCATTACCACCACTATATTTTCAGAACTCGTGACTAGGCTCTCGGCAACGGCTTACGTAGCTCAGAGCACTGCACTAGCATCGCAGTATCGGTGGGTTCAATTCCAGGCGGAAGGCCTTGAAGTTGCATTTTTCGCAACTGGTCCCGTTTTGGTCTTAAAATGTATATATTCCAACACTCGAAATTTTCCTGCTCCATAAATCCTTAAAATATATCAGCGGTATAGCTCGCCAACATCGTACGACATTTTTGGCGTTTACTTGAAAAATTGAAGGTTAGAATTTCGTGCAGCTGTAACGTCTAGACGAGATTATTTTCCCAAAGCTGATTAGACGGGCTGATCCGCTTTGAGCACTTATTTCGTATGTTTCAGGGTGACTGAAAGTCTGATATTGTGTCAGCAATGCTCTAGGCAGTTTTGAAGGTCGATTGTTTTGGCGTATCCGAAATTGTAAAAACGTGATTATTATTTGTGTCTATTTTTCCTTGGCTCTTTCAATCCATTTTTTATCTTAAGTTAAATTTTATTAGTATGAGAACACCAATTGTGTTGGTAAATGTTAGTTAACATGAATTGTGAAATTAGAAACGATTGCTTCGTAATTTATTTCAGTCCATACTCATTTAATATGCTTGTTATTTAAATGATCATTTAGTGTAAAAAAACAATCAATTTAATTAAGGTAAATTACTGATAGATAATATAGTTTCACCTTTCATTTTCATCGAATGACATGGATTCGAAATAAAGTTACATTGTGAAGCAACTCTGTAGCTATACTTAACAGTCGCATAAAATAATGTATGTTCTTATTTATAGTCGGGGTAAGGGCCGAAGAGAAATAGGCCAAATAGATTTGGTGCTGAAAAAAAATTTACTCAACCAAATTAAGATCAGAAATGTTACCGTCCGAACCCTTTATGGGTAAAGAAAAACGTATACCCAACCCAAGAAGAAAAAAGTTAGATAAAGCTCAATTCCCGGCATATCGTCGATACAAGTTTTAATAACAAACCCAAATAGATATATACAGACAGAGAGGAATACAATAACTATTAACAAAAGCTATGATGAGATTCCAATATAATATTTTACTCAACTATTTAGGTCTTAGAATTTTCAGTTATTCGACCATTTTCTCTTCGCCATAATGGCCGGTCCCTAAAACAACACAAAAAAACAACAACCGAATGGATCATCTCATCTATGTCGACCTCTCGGACGAACTCCAGCAATACATTTTTTCCAGGTGTCCACGATCTTTCATATCCCTTTCCAAACAACCAACATCTTCGCGATAAGTGTCGTCCAGAAGGGTGTCAACGAAGGTTGTCTTTCTCCTGCCTCTGTTCATAGAGTTAAACTACTATATTCCGACCAGCTAAGTCACATACTTTGATTTTAAATATACTCTTATTTTTTGTTGCCATGTCTAATAGTAGCGACGAGACGTTTTTCGAAACTTTTTGAGAAATAAGGAACATAAGTTAGTCTCTACTAAAACAATTAGACTATTCTCTCTCAATTTCTATGAGGTGATATCATGATAGCTAGTTAACTTGGACTTCGTCCTCGTTACTATATCACATTAGAAATTTCGAGCTCATAATCTAATTGTTAATTAGACCTACTGTATAGCAAGTGGAAAGGTAGCGTGAAAAGGTGGTGAACTGCTTGGCATGTTGTAAAACATGGACTGATAAAACATGGACTGGTAAAACATGGAGGGTTAGGATCTTTGTTGTTTTGGGGTTAGCGATTATTTGTTAATGTAGACATCTCATATACATTAACAAATAATCGCTAACCCCAAAACAACAAAGATCCTAACCCTCCATGTTTTACCAGTCCATGTTTTATCAGTCCATGTTTTACCAGTCCATGTTTTACCAGTCCATGTTTTACCAGTCCATGTTTTACCAGTCCATGTTTTATCAGTCCATGTTTTATCAGTCCATGTTTTATCAGTCCATGTTTTATCAGTCCATGTTTTACCAGTCCATGTTTTACCAGTCCATGTTTTACCAGTCCATGTTTTATCAGTCCATGTTTTACCAGTCCATGTTTTACCAGTCCATGTTTTATCAGTCCATGTTTTACCAGTCCATGTTTTACCAGTCCATGTTTTACCAGTCCATGTTTTACCAGTCCATGTTTTATCAGTCCATGTTTTATCAGTCCATGTTTTACCAGTCCATGTTTTATCAGTCCATGTTTTATCAGTCCATGTTTTATCAGTCCATGTTTTACCAGTCCATGTTTTACCAGTCCATGTTTTATCAGTCCATGTTTTATCAGTCCATGTTTTATCAGTCCATGTTTTATCAGTTCATGTTTTATCAGTCCAGTCCAGTCCATGTTTTACAACATGCCGCATAGAGCATGCAAAATATACCAATAACTAAACTTTTACTGATATGGAGAAATTAAAATGTAAAAAATTTGATCAACACGCAGTCGCGTCATTGTACCTGCACTTTGGTACACAAATATAGCGGCCGAAAAACTACGACACAAATGAAAATTTCAACGAAAATTTATTAGTTTTTTAATATATCACTTTTTTATCGCTTAAAAATCAAACGTATATAACACCTGAAGTCCGCTATCATATAATTCAAAATTCTGTAACTGCAGAAGGAATTAGTTATATTGACTTGATGTTTTCGACAAAGATTCATACCAATCGGCAGGTTATAGAATGTTGCGATATAGATTTTAGGATTTTGGTGACGTCACGTGAAAATCACTACTGACCAAGTATCCGACTGATCATATATATGTACATATATTTGACCATATATGTAAAACCTTTATTTAAAGTGGCTCCTACTGTACTGATTTTTCAGGTTACGTAATCGATAGGTATTCTTTGAAAATATAATTGGAAGGTCAAGAAACAGTAAACAGTAAGTCAGCTACTTAAAGGGATACTCCACGCCAAAAACATATGTTGCTTAAATGAAAGTTCTTTGTCACCTCACGTGAGATTAATTGTCTTCTAACGGCTTTTTAGTTGTAGAGAAATTTGGCTTTGTTTATCGTATTTTTGGTAAATTAAAGGCCGGTCGCTCTCGTTAATTTTTGACGTCATTGAGTGAAGAAACCTTATGAAAAGAAATCCTTCACACAATGACGTCAAAAAATATTGGGATCGATGCAAAAGGTGACTATTCAATCTTCGTATTTCACTGTTGATAGTAGCTGCGTGCAGACCCCACCCGATAATGATATTATTATACTGTTAATATCATTATCGGCTGGGGTCTACGAGGCTGATGTTGATAGCCGTCGCTTGAACGCTTCCTTAGTCAACGTGCAGACGTTCCACCCGCCAAGAATGCACATTTTCGGCGGGTGGAACATCTACCAATAGTAATTACAAACTTTAGCAGGGGAGAAAAGGCATCAAGATGAAACTCGAACTGCAGATGAAAGTATTAAAGTTGCCCTAACTCCCAACAGAAATAACTCCTAACAAAAATAACTCATCAACAGAAATAACTCCTAACAGAAATAACTCCTAACAAAAATAACTCCTCAACAGAAATAACTCCTAACAGAAATAACCCTATCAGAAACACTCGCGAAAATACAGCAATATTTTGGGTTGATAGCAAGTGTCAAAGATTATAAAATATAAAAAGCCCAATATGAGCTACTAGTTAATACTGCATCTTACTGGACATCGGCGTGTTATGTGAGGCTCAGTATTATTTAAAAACAACTAAATGCATGAATGGAAAAATTCAAATGATTTCTATATAAATATCCAAAATGGGCGCATTCAAGGTGGTCATTGTCTATAGTCTGCGTGGCAGCTGGGCGTTTCATTTGGGGGCGGTCGAGAGTTTAGTTTGGGGACAGAATCGTTTTATTGCCGATATAGATAAATGGAACAGCCAGCTTTCCGAATATATTCACAATCTCCCATTTCCTCTATTTAAACAAACTATAATGCTCTAACTCTCTTAATTATTTTTAGGCTCTATTTTTGTATCTGTATTTGCAGGGTCACATACTAAAAATCACTTCTCTGAAGAACTGTATAAACTCTCTCAACTAGAGCTCAAAAAAATTCATAATTCTGCCTCAAATGTCATGTAATTGTCTCATAGTTTCGCTATAATGCAGATTTTGTCTAAGAACTGGGTAAATTTCAATTATACAAATCAGTTTATATTATGTTAAAAACATGTTAAAACCAGTGGATTTTGCTCAAAGATGAAAAATGTGGGAAATCGTGTTAGAGAGACCTTAGAATTTCAAGCATTTTTCGGGACAGCATGCCCCCGCAATCATGCACCCCCTTAGCAGAACGTGCCTTTACCACGCGTGCCAGTGATGCCACTATACAGTATACACGCCCAATATAATCATTGATTCATCAAGCTTTTACAGTTTGGGTGAATAGACACTTTGGATCAGTGATAGATATAACATTAAACGTTACGATCTCATTGCCAACATCGACTTTGAGCCATTGTTTCGTGGGTATAGTGAAGAATTTGAAACAGGATCGGGAAGTGTCTATTGTCGCGGCCTATACGCGGTACTGTGTCTAATCACAATGAAACAGGTACGTAATATCGCCGTGGAGATACCGCTTGTTATGTTTATTGAGGTTATAATCAACTCTTGTGCTGATGGGGATCTGCTTATCATGATTATTAGAAAAACATTGGAGACGTGTATTTGTATGTAAACACAACCCGCATAAACACAATCAGGTTGTGCCGTGGGCAATAAATAAATAAATGTAATTTTTATTACACTGCTGGAGACCAGTGAATCATGAGTTTTCGCTGAGTCAACCTTTGAACTTCACCTTAGAACTTCCATAGCTATATTCGGCTAATTAAAACATATATACCTTGCGCTTTGCGAGTTGCCGAGTCTTATTCTTTATTTCGTACCTTATTTATTTTAACTTGTATGAAGTTAAACGACATTCTTGGCCATCATTATCCAGCTTAAGCATGTTGGGCAGCCTAATACGGATTACGGTGTACACAGTTTATCTGCAGTATCTCTAAAGATAACAAAGATAGGCAGGAAACCAAATACTTATGGGAACAAAATGCACGAACATGTTACTCATTGACATAAATAACATCCAATTGACTTGTTAACGCCGCTTATAGTATTTATAGTGGATTATAACCTATATAGTATAGCTCAAGCTTCTCTACGGGAAGCTCAAGCTTCTCTACGGGAAACTCTAAGGCTCGATCGGTATTGATTCAGATGATTAGAACATTTCTTTTAGGGGCGACGTATAGTTAATAGAGAACTATAGTAGAGGTTTTGTAGTGCGCACGGACCACGCAAACTGATTATTATACGCGCCGCGTGTGTACCTTCTGTTTAATGCTTGAAATTTAAATGAAAATCTAAAATGCTTGAAAACGTGTCGAGCATGCTATACAATGCCCCCGACTCTGCGTGCACCACTGGCTAAGGTTAGGTGCATGCGCGTACTATTGGCCGGGCAATTTCGTCTGTGCGCATTTCACAAAGTTTACATGAGTCTGTGCTTGCCCAACAGTTTGGGGTAACCACTTTTAGCCTTAGTCATTCATAGTTTATTATAAGCTTCGCCAGTGTACTTACTGTTATAGTTTAGAAAACATACAAATAGCCATGACATTTACAAAGTAAATATAGATGAATAAATAATTACGGAAAGTAAGGTAAATAACAAAATAAGTAAATAGATATAAATAAATACGTAGACTGCGATACGCCCTAACAGGCCGACATTATTAAATTGGCTAAAGACAGTTGTTGCGAAAGCTGTTGTGGTATGATACCACAAGGCAACAACAGCTTAATTTCGCTAATTTCATACTGTGGACTATAATTGTGCCCGTTAGGGCTTAGCAGTATGGCGTATAGGTTACGGTGCGCGTATTGTGTAGTTAGACATGCAATGTGAAAATATTAATTGAATAAAGTGAAAATAATCAGTTACACCAATATAAGATACGTGTCATTGTGTTGTATCGTGTTGAACCTGATTCAACTTCTACAACAGTCGCCGATCGATCGCCGATTGAATTACAACTTTCCATATAGTTGTAATTATTGTAAGACTTGATCGACGATATAGTCGGCGACTACAACAATTACAACTATATGGAAACCAGGCTTTAGAATGTTCTTGGACAAGTCTCACATGATTATTATCGCATGAGGTCAACCATATTTTCTGGTTGACATCCTGTATACACTGCTATCATCAATCAGCATCTCAAGTCCTCAAGTGTTTATAAAGTTTCAGTTATGTAATGCAAACAATATGGTGATACACGTGCAGGTGTTCATATGTGAACATTGACCTGCTGTCAAGTAAATATACTCAGGAGGAATTGAGTACTTCATAAACATCCTGCAGGTCATCAGATAAACTTCATATCTGCTCTGACCGTCAAACTATAATAATATATATTGAGCCTACACATGTGGCCGGGTATATACATGCATGCATGCGCGTGCCAGATCTGATGGTGAGTCAGTGACTCCAGTGAGAGATGGTTAATACATTTATCACTCCATGAGCTCGTTGTGCTAATGTTGAGAGCATCGAGGCTTAAAGCTCTCAAAGGATTACTATCTAGTATTTCATTTAAGGTGGTCGTTTTTATCTCCGATAAATCTGCTTCAATCTCATGCTGAGATCATAATTGAAATAATAACACACTCTTTTCTCGTACCGTGACACATACTATGCAGTAAAGACCCATCCCCATGGTACCATTTGTTTTCCTGACAGACGAATTTTGAGGTGGCACAACACAAATTCGTCAGAATATGTAAGCATGAGTTCCAAACAAGCAGATAAGACTAAACAACAAGAATAACGACAGCAACAACAACAACAACATGTCAGGGTTGCGGCCATGCCAGTCATCACAATGTTCAGAAAGCGGCTTTGTCCATGCAGAGATCGATAGGAGCAGGCTCTGACATATATGCAAAGATAGAAGACGAATGGGTCCTACGCCAATTATACTGCGGTCCCATGTGACCCCTCACCCTGTCTATCAAAGCCTTCCAAGAAGACTATAGAAAGAGCGATTACGTTTTTGTTAAAATTATATTGAAATATAATATATAGCTAGATTTGGTCCTGAAAAAAACATTTTACCCAATCAAATTAAGATCAGAAATTTAACCGACCCAACCATTTATGGGTAAAGAAAATCTTTTACCAAATCCAAGAAGAAAAAAGTTAGATAAAGCCCAATTCCCGGCATATCGTCGATACAAGTTTTAATACTGTAACTTTCAGATTATTATCTCCCTATACAGAGCACTGGAATCCAAGGAAAACAAGGAGAGGAATACAATAACAAATGCTAATGTATAATGATGACTATATATAAGGAGAACTGGAGATGATAACAAAATTTTAAATGACCAACTCTTAAGTTTTTTTTTATGTAAATAGTCATGAATATTTTGCTAACCAACCCTTCAGAGAAGTCATTATTTTTTACCCAACTATTTAGGTCTTATAATTTTCAGTTGCCCAACCATTTTCTCTTCGGCCCTCACCCCGGCCATATATAATGACCGGTCCCTTATACAGTGAAAACGGATGCATGTTCTTTTGTTACATCAATGCATTGCAATATTCCGACGACAAATTACAATATTGACTGACAAGTTAGTTTAACAATAGCTCATTTTAATGCAGCATTCCGAAAGTCTTTGGAAGTTCAAGAGAACTTGTCAATCAATATTGCAACGTTGTGCAGTGGGAATGTTGCAATGTATCCCAAAGAGAATATCTGATATCAGAATCATCCAGAGTGTATCATGAAAATTTATCGATGATTAACCTACTCTACTGAGTTGACGGAAAATTGTTGACTTGAGCGAGATTTGAACTGACCTTCGGGATTCCGGCCCGCGCTGCTCTATCAGTTGAGCCACCGTGTCAACTGCGAACAGTGTGCTAATTTTATCTATTTAAGTCATGCACAAAATATTTTCGCGACAACTTAACGCTTATCATGATCATCTGTAAGGATCATGTCATCATGTGTAGTCAGAATCATCCTCGGGGTAATATGATGATGATCTGTTGTTCCAGAAACGTTTTGCCGTATCTGCGTAGATCCCGGGCGAATCAAGAGTTATTACTATATCGCCTCATAGGAAATTGATAAAATAAGGAAACTGATAATTGTAGTATGTCCGTTATTTAGTGAATATTTGACCGTTTATACGGAATAACTTGAGAAAAAACGAATTTCAAAATATCCCGCTCGCTTGACTTTTTGTTCACTGAAATCTAAGACCGCTAAAACTATAATAGTAATATCCTTTCGACATTTTTCAACACGGTTTTACATCAACTGGATAAAATATATTGTTTTACAGTATTAAAGTGTAAGGAAAACGGATGGCCTAAAATTTGTTGTAGACAATCGAAAGATGCATTTAGAATTGCTTTTATGCCGGGCAAGGAGAGGGCGTTTGAAGAAACTGTTAATAGAAAAATATTTACTAAAACAATTAGACAATTCATCCTCGTTCTCTATGAGCAATAGCCAAAATAGGTGAACTATCAGATTAATAGTAAACTATTGTTAGCTAGTAGCGTAGCCAATAGGATTGCAGCATTTGCAATTAGACTAAGTAAGTTTCTACTAAATATACATATATGTAAATATATATATATATTATATATATATATATATATATATATATATATATATATATATATATATATATATATATATATATATATATATATATATATATATATATATATATATATATATATATATATATATATATATATATCTATTTGCTCTAACTATATGTTGTTGAGCACTCTTTGCATTTCGTAGACCAAAACCTACACGTATATATATATATATATATATATATATATATATATATATATATATATATATATATATATATATATATATATATATATATATATATATATATATATATATATATATATATATATATATATATATATATATATATATATATATATATATATATATATATAGTCGAGTGCTGCATAGGCAGTGTTTCGGATATAGTAAAGCGAAAAGGTGGTGAACTGTCGATCGATTTTTAGCAATGAAATACTGACATTTCTAGCGGAGCTCTTCATCAGAGTATAAAAAAGAGTAAAACGTCAGTATTTCATTTATTTTATATATATATATATATGTATATTTATATATTTATTCAAATACATATATGGAAAAAGTGACTGCCCCAACCGGGAATCGAACCCTGGTCTCCGAATTCGGATGTAAAATATGTAAAATCTGCGATACCTTATAGCCAGGCAGTTTTTAGATTGAAGAGGATTTGTAGTTCTGACCCCAAGTCTTGTATGGTTCAGCGTCACTCGGAGTAGCCATTTACATCATTATTTAATTCACCACCCGAGTTCATAATCCTCATAATATTTAAGGCTAATGAAATTGAAAATTGGTTTTGTAAGAAACTAAAGAAAGCACAAATCGGTAGAGCTCGTAATTGTAATCGGAAAATATAGAAATATGTTTTCAAGTGGTCCTCCAATGGTTTCTTTAAGAAGCCTATGAGATATTTTAGTAAGAGCGAGATTACCCAAAGTTAATATGGAGATTGTTAGAGTTAATGATATAATAAAGTGCTCATGCGTAGACAGTGTTTTGGATGTATAGAAAAGTGAAAAGGTGGTAAACTTCCAAGATTTTTAGTAACGAAAGTAAGACCTGACTTTGATGAAGGGCTCCGCTCGAAACGTTATATATATATATATATATATATATAATCATAATATGTCATAATATGTCACCATCTGCTCGCATTACACGCGCGTGATCTTAGTCTTCACCTCTTGTTATGTACAGACTAATTTTTTGGATGTTACCAATGTTATGCATACATGTCGAAAACCCTTGGTGGTCTGTACATCAACTTATAATTTGTGATGATCTATATACGTATGTCAGCGCGCAATGAATGGACCGACAGGCATAATAAAGAAACCTTATATACCTTTAAGTCTTTTGGTCTGTTAAATGTTTCAAAGCACTCATAGTTAAAAGGTGCATGTTAAAGAGATTTTCGTTGGATCGCGCCACTTCTGGAAAAACGTGTTTCCGGTTGAGGTCAACCAGATATGGGTCAAGTTACGGCAGGTTGTCATTTATTCAGTTTAACTGTGTGTGTTAGAACACGAGAGTTACAGCAAAACGCCTGTGCAAAGGTAAACACTTTGATTCGTATATACCGTTCTAGTTTGATTCATCCACTCTGTAGGACGACGAAAATGCCTTATAAACAATCCTTAGTGGACGGTAATATTCTTCTACCATAACTAAACTCACGCTGGTCGATGGTTGTGACGAGCGACGACGGTTATGCAAATAAAGGTAAGAGTGATTAAAAGTGTTGTGCTGCGTAGGCAGTATAGAAATAGTCAAATCGAATACTCTAACTAGATTGATGTACTCGGCCCGGCCGAAATCCAAACCTCTTAGGCTGGCTCTTAGAGTATCTGGCTTTCAAAAAGGGAGAGTGATTCATATGAGAATATGGTTGTTTGTATGATCAAAAATAATATTAGACATACTTCGGTGCTATTGGTGAAACGCTTGACGCGCGGGTAAACCTCTCATGCTGGAACGTATATATAGAGCATTAGAGGGAACCCGCGCCATTATAAAACTAATGTTGTATCCGCATTTCCACGTGAATTTATGAATTCTATGACGCACATCGACCATGCATTGACTAATCGATGTTTTGCCACCAACCTATCGTTAAATTCAAGTTGAAAATGTCAAAGTTATCGCGCGCAGATACGTTATACAATTTAAAATATTATGCGCATTCTTGCTTGAGGTCTACCATGAAGCGATCGAGTCATTCGTGAGTCATTCGAGGAATTAAATGCGGTAACTCAAAGGACAAACACACTTGGTATTCTGTTATAATCGGTCTCGCACCTTATTTGTTGGCACTTTCATTAAATCTACCATCACCGCAGCTTAGTAATTTTGAAGCACCATTCAAGATAGAAGAAGTGGGGGGTGTATATGGTTGATTATATATATTTCAAGACAAAGCGATTTTCACGAGTTGTGCCATTATGCCGTAAAATGCGCCCAGAGAAATGGAAGAAACCGTATTTGAATGCCTGTAGGGATGCGCAAGGAGGTTCGCAGCTATTAAGGTGATGAAACCATGTGACAGGAAATATCAACAGGGAAAGAATTTCAAGCGTCTGCTCAAATGAGATAAAACTCTTTGAACTCTCAACGTCGGGCTAAGGGCGCATTCTTGTTCGAGTAATCTTTTACGACAATTCTAGTTCCGAGATGCGAATAAAAGATTACCAAGCTCCAAAAAAACGGAATAACACTTCTTCGTCATATTCCAATAGAGGAGCGTGCGGTGATCTGGATCCTAGTGTAACTATTCTGAGTATTCTAATACTGCGAGCCATGTGCGAGCTAAATAGCAATATCATGTCATGTCAGTGACGTAATAGTCCCAAATTATGCACCCTAAATCTCACAAGTTTTCCGTTTGAAAACTAGTTTAGAGATAATCTGCGTAAACAGAAATAGGTTAAAGAACTTTATTAACGCTGTTAAAGATATACCATGCCATTATTGCATGAAGGTGTACCTTACAATTGCAGTTTCTCCAGGCATGTGATGAGTGCATTTTTTTCATCTTTTGCGGACAAAACGTCTGTCGTTGCGACTTAATTTAATTACAGCATAATAGCATTAAAAGCTTTCATATGGAATTAAAAATCGATCTAAACTTCATAATTTCCTTGTTATCTTTTATCTGGTCAGCGAATTTAGGATGCGAAATCAGACCAAGTATGCAGGTCATTGTATCCCGCGCCAAAAACCGTGTGATATCTCGATGGGTGAGAATACGTTCGAAGTGTTAAAAGAAGAGCATTACAGCTGACTAAGTAATTAACTGTTCTGCTTCAGTTCAAATTATGTATGTTGAGACGTGTATTTTTACTCCAATACTCAATAGCATTCATCACATTGTTTGGTCGTCATTTTATACTTAAATTTGAAAAGGCAATTGAACAATTGTCTGCTAGACGCAGATGACGTTAGAAGCAAATTCTTATTGGGGGACACTCAAAATAATTCCTTAACTATTCGTTGAAATCTGTCGTTTGTAAAACTATAGTTTCTTGAATTCAGAAAAACATTATTGTTTATATGACATGTATTAAGGGACCGAGGAGAAAATGGTTGCGTAATCAAAATCACTTCACTGAAGGGTTGGGTAGCACAATTTCCTATAATCTATATTAAAAAGATTAATAATTGTCGATTGCAATCTCATCATCACTTCTCGGTCATCCTTGCACATTAGCTTTTGTTACAGCATTTCTCTTCTTTTGCTTGGATTTCTGCTCTTTTAACACCGTAGTTTCTCCGTATTTGAACACGGGATGCGAAGTTCGTACATAGTCACGCACTGACTTCCCCCTCTGCAACCGCCCCCCACCCGCCACTTCTGACGCCCTTGAGCCTTGGACCACGGGTATAATGTCCAATGTCCAATGTCTCGCTTAGAAATCCGACATTATTGGCAAGAACAAAAGATAATCAAATAAGTAACTTAATGTCATTGTTGAGTTTGTTCTCAAAAATCATTTGAAATTCAATTGAATTTGGATGCATTTCACAGTTCACATCTACAATTACATCATATGCTTTACACAAGGAGGATCAGGGATGATTCGTCTTGAACTAATCTTATCACTGCATGCAAATGGCATGCCATAGTTGGAAACATGGCAACATGCCACAAATAAAATTACTAAGAAATCGGGATTGTTGCATTTTGGGCCTTGGGAACACGATGTTATTTTAAGTTATCGTAATACCGACAGGAGCCATTTTCATTAGCTGGGGAGTATTCACTATTTATGGCTGGGGTTGGTACCGAAGAGAAATGGGTTGCGAAAGCCAAATATTTGTCCGTAAAAGGTTGGGTACACATTTTTTTGTTGCATATAAATTTTGGGTAACAATTTTTAAAACAAAAAAAATAAAATAAATCAGTGTTTAATGTCTTTTCATTGTTATAATAATAGTTGTACAATATTGTTCAAAGACATTGTCAGGTAAAACCTCTAGTTTGCTGAATAATATTTTATATAGACATACATGACAAACTTATCACATAAATATCGGATCCAAATTTTAGGATAAGAGCAACGAGGAGACAGTATGTCAGTAGGCAGCAGGCATATATATACATATACGTGTATGCAGTATAACATGTATATGGTTGTATAATCTAGTGATGGTTGGGGAGAATTCAGTGTCTGGACGGTTGGGTAAAACCTTTTTTTGTTTCAACTTGTTTCTCTAAGTCTTCGGTTACCATAAATAATAATATGCTCCCTTATGCGAGTCCAACATGTTTTAATACAAATTTATTTTGGTCACCTAGATGTGTATTCTGATTTATATATAGAAGATCAGATGAATTAATATAAGATTTGTCACATGCCACATGGACTGGAAAATTACAACGTTACAACTTTAATTTTTCGAATATTTCACTTTTGATTCGACCTTTCATCTGTCGTTTTCTCTTATATCATCTGTGTTCATTCATCCACTATATCAGTCAGGAGTCTATATTTATTTCGCATAACGTAGATATCATTTACACGATCATCCATGTCCCAACCAAGTTCATGACCAAGCATAGTTTAGTAATGTAAACCTATTCTAAAGGTTGCGTCTAATCACTCCTAGCTATAGGACCTTGCGAGAACCTTGCTAGCTTTGTAATACATAGCAATGTGTTCACATTTAAACTGAAAACATCTGTAATGAATCTAAAGTAATTTATACCACAGTTCTGACTTCTGATCGACATGGAAGTAGCTAGATTTGTGAAAATGATGCGATGTTGACCAATGCGATGTTGACCAATGACCTCCACTATGGCGTTTTTTACGGACAAAAATACGAAGACTACATTCATCGTTGTTCAAGCACATTCATCGTTATTCAAGCCTATCCATCAATGTTCAAACACATAGATCGTTATCCAAACCACATGTATTGATGTTCAAACACAAGATCGTTAGAAACTATTTGACATTATGCAGTGACGTATACATAGATATTTGAAACAACCGGAAGAAATTAAGGCCCGTTTCAAACGTTGAACTTTTCTTGTGCCAAACCTAATGTAATAAGCAAAACTCTTTGTTCAAGCTCAATTGTATTTTGCATTACATTCGACACATGAAAAGTTCGACGTCTGAAACGCGCCTCAGTTTTAATTATGCCATACAGCAAGGTGCCGTTTATCGCTTTTTTATCACCAGATATAATTTAAGAAAATATATGGTATATGTACACTTTAAGCTTATAATCCTTTTGAAACGATCTGTGAACCCAACGGGTTGTTTCATATAGTTGTCGTAAGACATTGAATGTCGGTATATTATGTATCCACTTATAATGCAGACTAAATATCATAATTTGGGACACTATGTCTAGGCCGGTACCGTAGTGTGAACGCGGCTCTATAATATATATACGCACGTCTATAGGCACACTATTGAATAACGTAATAAAATTCAAGGGAAATATTTGTTTGGTATAAATGAATGGCATATATGACAAATGAATGGCAAAAATGACATTTATTTGTTGTGTTGAAATATTCCACGAGCGAGCGGATATTACAGAAATCCAGCAATGATCGATATTTTAAATATTGCTATAATTAAGTTGAGTTTCTGTCAATGCTCAAAGTATGGCGCATTATCTCTCTAGCACCGGATATGAGCCTGTGGAGGTCAGTGCATATTGACTGCTCAATATACAACCATTCTCTCCAAATACTTCGGTTTCTATTTTCTCTTGTACTTAAAACGTTCAATTTTCAGAAGTAAAAATTGTGACGATATAGCTTATACCTGTATAGCTATTAAGAGGAAGATTCATGTTGACCTCTCTCTTTAAATAATCTTACTCTGTCCTTCTCTTTGTGTTTGTGTTTGAGTATTTGTCTAACAATTCTTAGACTGAATCATTATCATTGGGATGAAATGTAAAAATTAGTTTGGGGTTAAATCAGGCACGATTTTCACATTCCTGCATGGAGTAGGATCATCAAGTCCATCAACACATCGTTGTATGAACAAAATATCATTTTCTGCAATAACATGTTTGTTTTTATGTCAGCATTTTCCCACATTATCCATCCCACTTTCTACCTGTGGAAAAAGGTAGCGTTAGAATCGGAAGTCTAAAAAATTGAGATAGAGGTTAAGGCTGGCGTTTACACTAGAGCAAAAGTTATCGGATTCGTATTGATTTTTATTCCCACGAGGATGCAAAACAATATGAATCCGGATACTTTTGCTCTAGTGTAAACGCAGCCTAAGAGAACTTGTATTGGTAGTAATGAAACGATGGGAAGAACAATGTTCACCATGTTCGCGTGAAACTTAACCTATATTTTAGAGACAGGCTAAGGATACTTATTCAAGGAATTACGGTACTCAGTCCATGAGTTTTACGGGGGTGGTGGTTGGTTGGTTGGTGGGTTCTGACATGCAGGTTTTATCTCCCACTCATGCATGTAATTTTTTTACGGATGGATTTAGTCTGAGCCCCGTGCTGATCGGCGGACTGCTCGTTATCTTATCAGATTAAGCATGATTTTCTACGATTACGGATATGGAAATATCAACTAGAAGTTTCTATTAAAAGTACTGAAAATTCTTCCGTATAGGCACATGTAATGCGAATGAATGTAGAGATTAGAGAAGATGTGATATATAATTATAACTAAGTATTATGAAAACTTCACATTAATCAGTGCCCCAGTGGCCCAAGCAGTGATTAATGGCCCAATCTTATATGTGATCACTTGATCTATAACAATAAATAATATATGTAGCATATAAATATATTCAGACGAGTGAAATAAGCGCGGCATACATGAAATAGAAATATTATATACTCATGAGAATTTTTCAAAATATATATATTAAAGCCCAGAACTGAATTTTTTAAGAAAGATTTAGATTTAATTTGATCAACAAAAATGCCAGCGGTATTTTAAATATAGCGGTGCCATGTTGTGGAATGATCTTTCTCGGGAAGCTAAATTGGCCGATACGATTGATTGTTTTAAAAGGAAGATACGCCCAACTTAAAATATGATGCTGTGATCAAACCTACTTCTTGACTATATTCTATAAATAAATTTTTATTTCTTTCATTATTTTAATGACTTATATTTTATTCATATGACTATATTACTTGTACATATAATAGAACTTTTGTGTGTTAATTTTATTCTTATTGCATGTACAGTGTGTATAAAAAAAACACGGTCTTATACTCTGGGAAATTAAAAACACGGTCTTAATACACCTGCTCGTGGAAATCAGCTAATGTTGACGAGCCTATAGCCGCTAGCGTGTTTAAATAAAGTTTTACCTACCTACCTAGTAACCTACCTACCTACCAGACGGCAGACACCACAAAATACTGAAGACCCAGAATACTGAATACACGAACTATTGCATGGCGAAGAGAAGATACGGCAACGGCGGTATATTTAAGACCTCTGAAAGCTATATTATGAAAACTCGAGTTTTATTTGTAAGAAATAGACATAAACTATTTGCAACCAAGACTCACTACATTAAGATAGGCATCTTGGATGTGTTATGGTACAAGATTAAAAAGAAAAGTTTATCTAAAAGTTAGCCCTATAGATTTTACTAGATGCCAATGAAAATAATAATAATAATAATAATAATAATAATATAAAGACGTTATAGGAGCATTATATACAATAGTCTCAATGCTCTTAAATAAATTCTTAAAGTTACTTAAGTTACTTATAAAATTAAGTACATTTCATTATAAATCAAAACTACTACAAATAAAGCTATGATATATAACTACAAAACTATTAATTGGAAAAAAGGAACGTCTGCTTAACTTATTAAGTGCTACAGTCAGTTCTTCTAATTTGCTCTGCAGGTAATGGTTTCTATAGTTTTGCAGCGGCATTAGAACAGCACTATAGCTATAAGCTAAAGCCTATTAAGAGGTTTATTTTTGTTATGTTCTTTAGTGTATTGTGTGTTTATTTTGGCGGGCCTATAGCCTCTTGAAATGTTCAATACGACGATGGCGAATATGACAGAGTGATGATTAATTTTATTGGCTTTTATAAAAAAACAAAAAAACAAACATTTATATAGTGCATTGGTTTTTCTGTGGCTACATTGAGAATAGTAAATCAGGTTTTTTCTTCATTAAATAAAGATATTCAAACCATTTTACCGCCAAGACATTTGTTGGCTTAACTTGTATTTGCCACTTGGCCATGGATTAGCCAGTTTATAATTTTTCAGTTTATAATTTTGTTTCCTGACCGACCACTGTCCTTCTTCCGTTAATTAAGAACCCAACGGGAGAGTTTCAGACAAAGAAATTTCTGGTTATCTTTCGAAAGAAAGAATAGCTTCACATAAGACGAAAATAAAGCAAACTGAGACACCGTGTGGTTTAGGCAGACGCTAGGTATACATTGGAGACAAATGTCTTGACTATAATCTACATAGATATATTCTTCTCAGCGTGAACGTGATTTTAAAACGGGGGCATCCGAGGGCATTAGCAATGGTATTTTGAATATTGATATGTTATAGCAGCATGGACAATTGTAAAGGTTAGAAAACAGTAATTTAATGGCACAGGGTCTATACCAAACATATACCAGCATGCCATCATGGAACTTCATTCAAATATATATATAAATCTAAAAATAAAAAATAAACTCTATAGTAGAAATCAAAGCGGTTACGACAAACTGTCAATTGAAGTGTTTGTCTGTCGGTCTGTCTGACTGTGTATTATAATCCCATTATATTGCCAGTTGCTTTGGTAATCATCAGAAAATATATTTCGGGTATTGTTTTCGCTGCAAAGTAATGTTTTATAAATGTATATTTAATGTTTTAAGAGTAACATATGAGCTACAAATTACCTAGATTCTTATCGAAGATGTGACCAATTAACTTGTTTGAACAAGTCATCAGGGGGTTTGCTAGCTTGGTTATCAGTTCAACATGCACAACGGGAAAGATGACCATATTATATGTAGCTGATGAGTCACTGAATCTGCAGGTTTTTGATGTTCAAAACTCTAGGGACCCTACCAAAAAGCGATAAAAATAACTCCGTAACTACAAAGTTATCCGGTATTGTGGGTTGTATTGCAAAGAAATATGTCTGGAATGCTTAATCAGTTTTCAGTGAGTGGCGCCGACCGGATAGCCTTGTTCAACTATCGATAGATGAACCATTATCACAAAAACTCAATCTTTGTTGCTTTACAATTATTCGACGGTGCTTCTTTGTTAGTGCGAATAAAACGTTCATTTTGAAGTAAAATAATCTTGAACCGACAAAAATGTTTATCATCAAATTTACCCACAATGTGTAATGATAATTAGATTTATGGTTTGCATGAGTTATTTGTCATTTGCGATAACCAAGCCTTCAAGTAGACTGCCCGCGACAGTTAGCTTTATTCAAGAATTTATAGTACATGCCACACATGGCCTTGGCCAACAGTAAATAATCTAGGAGACTTATTGTTATTTAGTCAAAATTATTACACCAAATTTATTAATATTAGATGTATTACTATACTATCAATGTCTCCAAATCGATATATAGCAAAGCGTAAAGCAAATTTTAAAGGTGATGAGATTTTTAGTAAATTATGAGATGAATCAGATGATTTTAGTTCTAAAAATATATAGAGTGCTGCATAGGCATGGTGTTTTGGATATATAGCAAAGTGAAAAGGTGCAGTGAACTGCCGAGATCGGTTTAGCAACGAAATACTGACGTTTCAAGCGGAGCTTTTCAACGGAGTAAGACGAGATGAAATAAGATAAATAGACAGATAAATATACGTAGATAATGATCACGTTTTACTCTGATGAAGGACTCCGCTCGAAACATCAGTATTTCGTTCCTAAAAATCTCGGCAGTTCATGCACGACCTTTTCTCGTTGCGCGATTTTAGTTATATACTTATCTAGTTTATTGACTATTTATCAAGTACGCAGTTACAGTGTTACACCCAATCCGTCTCAAGCAGAGTCATGCATTGGCTGCTGGATGCGATCTGCAGTATACTGAGTCTTTGCCTCAACTAGTCAAACATATTGAACAAAATCACGGAAATGCGAGGCTGCCAAAATAACGCGAATTCATAGTGAATTCAATGCTTTACACAATGCTACATTGAAAACATTTCCGTAATAAAAACAATGGTTGATGATGCGCCTGAAATGAGAGAAAATAATTTTCCTTTGAAACAATAGTTATTATAGTTGTATGACTTGTATCAGTATTTAGAATCAGAAAATCTTTTTACTGTGTCTAAGTTCTAAAAATCGTGATGTTACATCAATACTGCAGTAATCATGGCGACATCAATGTCGAACCATGCATATATGCTGCATGATGCGCGCTTTAGTTCATCAAAATGCACTGAAGACTCCGATTGGCCATCTAACATCTTAATTTGTTTCCTGTGGACTCAGTAGGGAAAATGCAAAATATATGCAAATTTGTCTCTTGATAGCCACTTACACAATCGACAATGTTAAAAGAATCCGTGGTAGGATATCATTATATGAATGATTCGACGACCAGCTTGCATGTTGTTCATTGGTGTTGTGCGTCGCCACTGACTTTAGCATCGTATAGCGGTAGCCGAAGGTCACTTTGCCGAAGATACCATAACTGAAGAGTTATCACGAAGAACATATACACTGTACTTTCACTCACTACATCTGAAGCGATATTGAAAGTTAATTCAGGAATTAATCATTGCCTTGCCGCCGTTGCCCGCGAGTATGGAATGTGACTGCTGAAACCAAATCAAATGGCAAATAAGTGAAAAAGTCATGTTTATGTCTCGTCAAACAAGGTAAAGAAAGAGAATGATGTTACTGTTAGACAAACGCGTTTTAAAATAATAATCAAGTCGCAAATATAGTTAAACATTGTGGGTTATTAAAATAGCTGCAAGTTCGCTATTCACGTAGACGTATAGTAAGTGTATACACCGATGCTCGTGAAGTCAATTCCCATTTGGTCATGGTACTTTATAACCATGATATAATATGAATACTTTTCTACTTATTTACCGGCATATGAGTTTAAGTAAAATGTGAGTAACAGTTAAACGTTGAGTCTTAAGAACAATTAGGGCAGTCTGAAGAGCTTTATATTAGACCATTCATTTACATTAAATGCTATAATATGAAAGCGTATATATATATCTATATCTATTCAGAATTTTCTAATCTGGTTTTGCTAATCGTCGATTGAACATGGGATAGTTTAATATTTTAGGGTTTGGACGTTGGATGATGAATTTTCCCAATATAAATTACAAACCATAAGCCTGATCAATGCATCTATGATCTGAATAATAACAAGTGTCTTTGTTGAAATCAAATGCCTGGCTAGCTATAGTATAGCACTTGATGTTATATCTGGCAATCACTGACTATATATAAAGTGTATCAGAACAAGAAATTCTCAACAATTAATAACGTATAGAGTTTGCTTCACTCCTCATGGTCTGTTATATATTTTTGTAGTTAAGTTAAGCTCTAAAGGCTTAGCGTTTTGATATTAATGAGTGTTGCCCCACCGCTTTGATAGAAAACGATCCTTATTGAAATTTAGAAAAACCTTGTCGGCAACCCTACGGAGAAAATGATTTCGAATCTTAGCAGGGTGTAACGTTGTCAAATTGATTCATGACATAAGCCTGAGTATATGGACTATATGGTTCATGTGTATATCAAAGTTATCTATTTTACTTGATTTATAGAATATTGTTAATGGATGATCTAAAAGAATCTTATATAGTCTTAGAAGAAAGGTTATAGAATATATATGCGAAACAGTTCTTACAGCGACACCGTGTGACTTTAAGCATATGCACATTATTTATTAATGTAATATATACAGTCGTAATTATGTTTTTCAGTTGCTTTAAAAATCGTTATTTGCTGAGCCATATTCGCTTGGTTTTATATTAGCGGGGCAGGGCCAATGTATTTCTGGCTGCATTAGGGGGTAAATAACGGTTGCAGAGGATTCATTACCTCACAGCTGGACTTAAAATTCATCGACGGAAAAGACTTTCTTTCGATTTTCAAAAGGAGAGATGCTGTTTCTCTAGTGCGGTGTTTACAGGATATCCAGCAATGTGAGCGAATAATGTAGCTAACGCAGTAAATTTAATACAACGTGAAGTCAATATGCACTAAAAATAGTCATCTCGTTTATTATGCAATTGCACGCAGGGACAATTTGCAAACGTTACCATGATGGGCACAGCTTTTCCTGTATGTCCTATGGAGTATTGTATCCAAACATTTTCAAGGACAAGGTTAATGTTTTATGTTGTTTTGCATTTTTAAACTCGACCCACACGACTATGAGCAAAACAACATAAATCTTGGGCTACGTTCTTGTATCTCTAATTGTCTCCAACCGTCGAAACATTATAATGGTCATGTGCGCCAGCGTATATCGTCAACACAAGAACAGTCGCTTGTCAAAACTAAGTGAAAACGAAAAGGTTGTTATTCAAACATCATGTCAAGACCAGTAAAGAGTGTAATTATTTTTCCTGAAAGAACGCATAATTTTAATGCATGACTACGCTATAAAGGACATAACTCTTTCTTGAAGTTATAATTCACTGAGATTCATTCAGTAATGCCATTACTCTTAGATTTCCAAAGATAAAAAGTATAGGTTATATAGTGTATACTACCGGCATTCATTGCACATTCAAACCACTGGCACAGCGGTGCTTCTTCATAATATGGCAATTCACAAAACATAGCTGCTCGCGCTTTTCGTTAGCTAAAAACAAGTATTGTAAACCGGTAAACCCATTTAGAAATTTATATTTTAGACTACTTCGTTATGAGTTGTAGGTAAATCGATCGTTTGGTCTGAACAACGTTACCTCGAACGTTACGGTGCCATATATCATATAGACATGATATAGTATATATCAGTGTGACTATATGTACATGTACTTAAAGTCATACACCTACATCATTCTAAGGCAGATTGCAGTTATTGAGATGTGTTGTAATTGTTTTCTATCACGGACCAGCCATAATTATAGTTTGTAATTTTGCGTGATATACAAATGCCTCACATCAACGAAATGTCGAAATTAGATTATCGGATAGATCCACTCAAAGAGAGAGAGAGGAAAAGGTTATATTTTAGTGTTAACACAGGAAATGATTTTTTTCCTGAAAATAGCCCTTTAATTAATATCAGATTTTCACTCTTGGCAACGAAGTAATTATTTCGGATAGCTTCGACCATATAGTCACGAAGCTGCCATACATTGACACTTCAATGAAGTACTGTATGAATCTAGCCAAAAATGTTCTTTTCTGTATATGTTTCTTACTTTCTTCAGTTTTTGTGAAGTTAAACGGCAACAACTACAGTATAACAACGGATAATTTTCATATTCTTTCCTTATAACGATTGTATTTTACACATCCTGTTGGTGTATAACAGCAAATTAAATTAAATCATTACTCTAGAGAGTTTACTCTTCTAAAGTCAAGACGGCGACGGTATTCTAAACAGTTTATAATGAGACGCGGGGCTAGCCCCGTTAGAAGTTCTTATCACGGCTACTATAAACACCTAACATGATATTTCAAAGCAGAACTGGCTTAGTTTGGATGTAGGAAGAGCATAAAGTTAATTCAAATAATCCCTTTGGGTCAATAAAACATTTTCGTGACACAACTTAGCCCGGATATAATTTTTTGTGGTGAACTGCCGAGAAATCTCGGTAGTTCGCAGCACTCTAGTCTCTACTCGTTACCATTTAAATAGCCCATTTACAACGTATATTTTCTGACATTTTTTATGCTTGACGCTTGAAAAATATAGAGCGTGAAAATGCGCTAAGCACGTCCGACGACGTGGAGATTACTATTAATTAGGAATAATAATTAGGCTAAAACCTCTTTTCCCGCGAGTCATCATGACAAGAACTTGCTAACAGCTCGTTGTAAGTGCAGGTCAGCATTAGATACCATCCGTCTAAGCTCCAAGGTTCTGATGCATGGTAATTAAGGAGAAATAGGATGAAAAGTAAGGATTATGAGCACACAAATAATTTCGTTGACAGTTTCTTGTCCTTAAATCGGGACGACTAATCGCAATGTGTAAACGCACCTTATTTATATACACGTCGTGGTTTGGTATTAAAATACAAGAAAGTTTTACATTTATTGTTTTGGTCTCTGTTCCTCTCACTAGTGACGTAGCTAGTGTAATGAAAATGGCGGCAGGGATCGAAAATTATATTTATCTATATATATTCATTTAGAATTACTTTTTTGTTCAAGGAAATTTATAGCCAAGAAATTTAGTAGAAAAATATTTCATACTAAAACAATTAGATAACTTGCCCACGTTTTCTATGGTCAACTCAAGCTCAAAGAAAACGAGAGCAATTGCAACATTTGGAAAATTCATCGGAATAAACCAGACTTATACGAGAATGACAATTGAAAGGAAAAATCGGGGTGTTAATAGGTTTTGATAGATTTGTAATTATACGATTGACTGTGTAAATAGGTTTGTGTCAGTTGGGATGATAAAAATATCTGTTGTTTAACACAATATATTAAAACAGTTCGCACGGGATGACTATTTCCTTAATCAAAGCACTCATGTCATGAGTGTGTTATCGGGATTCAATTTCGAAGGTTCCATATTCCATACACTGCATACGAAGATCAGAAAACGCGATGATAATTGTGCGTTGTCACGACATTATCAAATCTCACGTGGTACAAATTGATCAATCACAACTCCCAAATACGTCAGTGTACGAAGTTGCGTATTAAAAGTCAATAATCCTGTTTTAACCCTAAGTTCTGTTAACGAAATTAGGTCATCGATCGACAAATCCACTCAAAGAGAGGCAGGAAAAGGTTGCCTTTTTTAGTGTTAGCTCAGGAAATGATTTCTTTCTAAATATAAGTTTTTAATTAATATCAGTTTTTCATTTTTGGCAACGAAGCAACAGTTAATAACCACATGCAGGCTGATGTAGCTGCAGCTGATGCATTGACGCTTCAATGAAGTATGAACTGTAGCCGAAAATGTTCTTTTGTATGTTTCTTCAGTCTTTAATTTATATCAGATGATAATAAGTATATACATATCCTGTTGGCGTTTGTTGGCGTATGGAATGTTTCCTGTCACGGCACATTTCCATCTTACAATTGATAAGGAAAAATAACGCTGGGTTTAGTCAATGGTATGGACTTTATAATGTAGAATATACACTAATTTATTATTCGTTTTCAATAAAGGCGCATGATGATTGCTCGTATTGCCGAATACCAGATTCCCTAGATGCTAGCAGAGGTCTTGATCTTTTCGTGGTTTTCCATTCGTAAACCCACCAAATGACCAAGACCTCTGCTAGCAGGGAATATACCAGGGTAATAACTAATATATGTTACACGGGACGATGTTACATTACATAAAAGGTTCGACATTTGATTTAGGTCTGTGACTTTAATGCAACAATCTAGTGAAAAATATAGGTTCGTCCACTATACAGTAGCTCTTGAGTGTTAATGCATATTAATATATAGGCTGTGATGTGGAATACAATTGTTTCAATGTTTGTTTGTGAGCGCAAGTGATAAAACTGATAAAAAATTGCCGGATAGTTCAAAATTATCCTGAACGTTACCTACTAGTGGCAAAATAAAGTTAGCTAGTGTGGGCAAACGAAATACCCTTTTTTACCTCATTTCATTTTGCCATATGTGCAACGAAATACTGACGTTTCAAATCTTTTAGAACTGTTTCTTATTAATTTAATATCGCATAGGAAAGCGTGCGTGACTTTTATAGTTTGACAAAATCATGAGTGGCTCTTAATACACGGGCCACGGCTTTAGTTTGTTTTCAATCTACAACACTCTCATCCGCGACGCAATTAAAATTTTTGAACATAAAATAAACACTTGCTGTGAGTGTTCGTAAGCTTGCTGCGAGTGCTTGCTGCGAGCCACTTTTTGTCGCTAGGATTACAATACATGTGTAGGAGAGAATGAAACATGAAGTGAAATGAAGCGTTATCCCTCCCTTCTGTTCACTCTTTCGGTTCACTCTTTAGTGTTTTTTATTCGTATTTTAACACTCATGACTACACATCACATTATTTTTGTACTTATTTTGGTTAAAATTTAAGTAAAACTGTCAAACAATCTCTCTCCCAGAGCCTCTTCTTGGCTTTGTAATTATTTACGAGTTGCGTAATAAAGGTTGGTTGGAATTAGCCTGGCCATACATAGACCGTATCTGTGGCCTGGCGCATTTCTCTGGCTCGGCCAAAAATGGCCAAAACAGCGTTGGAAGCTATTTGACTCGGGTAAAAGAAGCCACAGAGTTGCCTGTGGAGGAGGCTAGGTTGGAATTACTAATGAAATATATTTTTTTGTATTAAACAAGATTATTAAATTGTGTGAATTAGAATGGTGAACTACCAAACTAGGACAGCTTGTGGTATTTCAAATCGGTTAAAATTGGCGCGTGATTGACGAAAATGGAAAAATGGAAATCCTTGGAAAGTTGGAAAGTTTGTTAATTTCAATTGACCTTTCATCCTTCAGCAGTATTTATGGTCTATAATCAGTTGGAAGTGGCATTGTTAATACGAGCGCTGTAAAAGCCTATATCATGGCAATTAGAAATATTTGGCCATATTTGGGTTCTTCAATTCTATACTCAAGTTAAAAATGTAGTTTTAATATGAAATTTAATTCTCTGCACAGCTGGTAAATCAAACATTTACGTACGTGGCCAAGTGGTTTAGTACCGAATTCCTTTTTGTGCCAAATTTGGAAAATAAATTTGTTTGGCATCTCAAAAGCCAGACACCAGCCATCTAGACAGCTTTGATTCATTCAATCTGAATTTAAGAGAATAATCCATGCGTTGAAATCTTATCAGTTATCAGCACTAAAGAAAACATAAATCACAGGCTATGTGGTAAAGTGGTAGAAAAACGTAAAATAGATAACCATTTTCGAACATTTCATAATACCACTTTGACTGTCATATTATAGGATAATGTGGCGTAACATAAACTAGATGCAAAGTGGTTTTGCATTTGTATACCTCCAAAATCTTCTCTGTTTGATTAGCTTAAGTCTTGTTCAAGCAAAACACATGTATTTCCGTTCGTTCTTTTCTGTTAAATGTGTTTATTTTATAACCGGAATGTTTGTTCACTTGGATAATTTATTCAATTGCTCAATTGGTAACGTGTCGTCACCCGCTGGCCCGCCTAATTAATTGTGGTGCGCTAGCCTCAAAGGTCAACAAGCGATGGTTCACGCTAATCTAGGTGAGATTCATTTTACACGCGACAATGCCGACAGGTTTATTACAATCGGCTTTAGCATTTAGGTACCACATATGAGGTTTTGTTGATCAAGTGAACGGTTCAAGGATAGTGTCACAAAACGATGAGCCACACTGACTACTTCTGACATGGAAATTTCCAACCTTGGCTGAGATACAAATTACGTACAACAGGACCACAGCGTGAAATGTTGTCAGTTTCAGCTGTACTTTTAAAAGTGCTGTTCTCTGTTTTAGGCAGCTGTTTGGTGAAATGATGTCACGTTATTTGGTTCTTGTGTGGACCGTTCTTTCATTGTGTAATACAGATGGTATTTTTGGTGAAACCACAAGCCATGCTTTCTTTGGACCATATAACTTCATTGCCACCGAAAATCCTGTCTCGCTGTTTGAAGTCCAAGGTGCTCACGAGGTAAACACATTTACCAGTGGTGGGCTTTACCGAGCTAATATCAATGAAAATGCCGGTATAGGAACTTATATCAGATCTCCTGTAAAGATGGGACTTTATGTTGAAGAGAATGGCAAAAAGATCGAATACTTCGTTTTAACAAGTGGGACCCAACGAACTGCCGTAAATTGTTCGTGGACGAGCACGTTTAGCCTCGAAGGTAAACGTATCGAGAACTTCTATTTCTTGAGGCTAAAAACAAAGCGGATGATTAGCGAAGAATCTTGCAAGTCGTATTCGGTTACTGTCGACGCTCGTTACAGTGAAACTAAAATAATAATCGATACTACTCAGGTACTTATCGAAGTTAAAGTGTCTAACAATATGCCTCCACGTTTCATGGAGACCAATCCCAAAGCAAGTATCGCGTCAAATTTCCCCCTTTTTCAACCGATTTTGCAACTAGATACTGCCGACAGAGATAAACATAACATCGGAAAAGTTTATTTCCTGCTGAAGCGCCAGTCTAAGTACTTTGCTTTGAATCCTGTTAACGGTGTGTTGCTTTTGAAGCGTCATTTGCCTGTGGGTTTAACTCAGCACAATCTGGTAGCGTATGCTAGGAGATGGGACGCAAGATTAAGCCAGAAAACGTCGGATGTCAACACCTGTAAAATCACCATAAAGGTAACCCAAGTGAACCAATATACGCCTTTGATATCGGTGAGCAAAATGGACAACGTCAAAAACAAAGCAAATACAGTCGCTGCAACAATCATCGTCAGTGACCTTGATGTAGGAATGAATGGAAAGATTGATTCTTTTGCAATCATCTCGGGAGATGAGCACAGACATTTTCGTCTTGAAGAAATTGGCACGGACAATACAGTTTTCCGCCTTCGTCTATTTAAGCCAAGTAAGGACTCGAAGTTAAGGCTCACTTTCATTGCGACTGACAAAGGAAACCCGCCAAAGAGTTCCACTGCAGTTTACCGTGTTAATTTAGTGGATTTGTCGTCGACCAGAATTCGTTTTTCCAAAGAGAATTATTTCGTGAATGTATCTGAAATGGCACCTATTAATTATACTGTAATTCAGGTTAATCCAGTGAATTTGAAACCAAGTTCCAGATATTCCTATTCGATTGTACAGGGAGATCCATCGAATCGCTTCAGAATGGAATCAAACACTGGACAAATTATTGTGGCAGGAACTCTTGATGCTGAAACAACCTCGGTTTACCTACTAAATATTGAACTAACTGTTGCAGGTGACATTACTACGACAACAAACCTTCATATCCAGATTGAAGACTTTAATGACCATGTGCCTAAATTTACTACAGATAATCATCTTGTGGAAATTCAGGAAGACACTGCACTACATACTAGTATATATAAAGTGGTTGCTAAAGACGGTGATAGTGGTGATAATGGCTTGGTATCTTACTGGTTGCCTAATTCTGATCGATTTGAAATCCATCCTTACACAGGAGTAATTTCTGTTAAACGTGATTCTGACCGAGACAGTGGTATTCCAGAATATGCCTATCTTGTTGTTCGTGCTGGTGACAGTGGCTCCCCAATACGCAGAGAAACAGAGACAATGGTGAAAGTTAAAATCAAAGCTTGGAACGATAATGCGCCTATCGTTAAACAGAATGATTGTGCAATATCTTTATCACCTAACACACCAGTAGGTACAAAACTGGTGAAAATAGAAGCTATAGATATTGATGTGGATACGAAAGATCAACCTTCATTTTCATTGACTATGGGAAATACTGGAAGTTATTTTGCTATTGATTCAAACTCAGGAGTTGTAACTGTTTCCAAGCCACTTATTGATGCACGTAGTTCTTATAGTCTTATTGTTTTTGCTAATGATGGGACTTACAAGTCTTTAAATAATGCTTTTCTTCAAATTACAATTGATAGCAAGAAAACAAAGGAAGATGTGTCTTGCAAAGACTCAGATGCCTATATTAAAGCCCTCAAGCGAAAATCAGAACACCAAGTTGCAATAGTGCCTGATGAGCCAGTTATTGATAGCAGACCCCCACGGAATATTCATTCACCAAGATTTACAGATAGAGAGTTGGTTATAACAATATCAGAAGACTTAGAAATTGGATCTGTATTGACAACTGTGAAAGCAACTGACAATGACAATGGGTATGAGGGACTGCTGAATTATTACATTGTTGATGGAAACACAAATCAACGTTTTGACATGGATGTTGAAACAGGAGAGTTAAAATCGATTGCACAACTTGATAGAGAGCAAATTCCTAAATATGAACTGAATATCTCTGCATGGGATTTGGGTGTTGCTAGAAAAGCTGACTTCATCAAAGTGGTTGTGGTTGTTAAGGATGTGAATGACAATGCACCTGTCTTTGAACACATGGTTTACAATATTCCAGTCTCAGAGAATATTCCAGTTGGAAGTACAGTCTTAAAACTTGTTGCTAAAGATAATGATGAGGGAGTCAACCAAAGGATTACTTATCAACTGACAGATGATTATGACCAACTGTTTTTCATTGATTACAACAGTGGAGACTTAATTATAAACAAACATTTGGATTTTGAAGTAAAAAAGTCTTATAATTTGAAAGCATTAGCCTTGGATGGATCTTCCACTAATCAGCATGTTGGTCAAGCAGAAGTTATTATAAATGTACTGGATGAAAATGATAATTCTCCTATCATTAATCATGTTATGCAAGATGTTTATGTAATGAAGGACTTTCCAATGCAAACCCCTATTACTCAAGTTGTGGCTACTGATCCAGACTCTGGTAATGGTGGAATAGTGAGTTTTACATTGGCTAAAAGTCGTGGATCTGATCTCTTTTCAATTACTGATAAAACAGGACTTCTGAAACTGAAGAGACGCTTAACTATCAGTGTTCATGATGTTTACAACTTAACTGTTGTTGTTAGTGATCAGGGACAGCCACCTTTGATATCAAATGCCCATGTTAATATCCACATCATGCAGAGGATCAGTGATGAAGATGTCCAAATCATGAGCAACCAAGGTGGAATAATAAAGTATTCTGTACTTGAAAATTCTCCAGCTGGGTACCAAATTGGACAACTGACAAATCCTAATAGAAATTTAGAGAGACAAAGTTCATTTTTGTTCTCTATTGTTGATGGCACAGATGTTTCCAAGTTTGACCTAACAGATACATCAGGTCTGCTCACTACCACAGAATCACTGGACCATGAAGAATTTCCTTATTACTGGTTGACCATTCAAGTTCTTACTCAACAATCGAGGCAATTTCACAATAATATTCAACTTCTGATAAAGGTGGAAGATGAAAATGATAATTATCCCATATTTAGCCCACCAGTTTACGAGAGTAAAATACCAGAGAACACTCAAGCTGAAGAGATTGTGGTCAAGGTTTCTGCATCTGACTTGGATGCTGAAGAAAATGGGAGACTCATCTATAGCATCATCACTGGAAATAGTGGAGGACACTTTAAGATTAATAGCAAAACTGGTCTTATTACTACAACCAAACTACCTGTGGATTATGAGAAGCAAAAGATGTACCAACTTGTTGTAAAAGTCACAGATAATGGCTCAACACCAAGATCAAGTGAAGCATCTTTGACTATCCTAATTCAAGATGAGAATGATAATCGTCCCAAATTTAAAGATAACCTTAATATCGACTTTATAATATCTGGCACCAGCAACATCCCAAATAATACTCTTCTTGGGCAAGTCCTTGCTTGTGATGGAGATCAAGGTGACAATGGTGATTTGACCTTCACGATTTTGAGTGGTAACAAAGATGGCAAATTACGAATTGATCCAAAATCTGGACAGTTGTTTAGTAATGTTATTCTTCATTCTACTGATTCTTTTCAATTAAAACTTGAAGCAAATGATAGTGGCAATCCTGAATTATCTGAGAAAACTAACATTGATTTGGTTGTGACTGAACAATTAACTTTAGGTCAAAATCCACCTACCTTTCTGAAAAAACAAGTGAATATTTCACTGGCTGAAAACACCCCTGTTGGACACAAAATAGTGATTATGCCAGCAACAGATAAAGATAATGACTTTCCAGTTTATTTCATAAAATCTGGAAATGAAGATCAACGATTCCAGTTACAGGTAAATCCACTTGACAGTTTAGAGTTAATTGCAGAATTAGATCCAGCAAAGGAGTACCATGTTGTGATAAGTGCCACTGATGGGCTTTACTCATCTGAATTCAAACTGAACATTAAAATAAAAGACATCAATGACCATTACCCTGTGGCTGAAATGATAGAAAGAATAGTCACAGTGTCAGAAAACGTTTCACCTGGAACAAAAGTTGTCACTGTTACAGGTTAGTTTTAATACATGTATTATACTAACATATGGTACAATGTAGTGCCACCATAGTGCTACCAGAATTGTTGTTCTGGAAATTTGGGGTGTACAGTTACATACTACATAACACTGTAGGTGTGGTTGTTCTTCATTCTTGCATTTAATATCCAAGTTCTTCTTTCTGTTATATCCTCTTTACATGTACTGTACAGTACTATTAAAACATTTTACTTTTGTCTTGCTCTTAGCGTCCGATCTTGATTCTGGCATCAATGCAAAAATCAGATATTCCTTCAAATCAGCAGTTGTTTCCAAGTCCCTCAAATTGTTTGATATTAATGAGAACACTGGTGAGATAACCATAAAAGGAGTACTAGATTACGAAGATATGAGATCTCATGTCCTTATTGTTGCTATGACTGACAGTGCATATCAACCAAAGGAGAGCACAATGTATGTGGTCGTCAATGTGGCTGATGTGAATGAATGGAAGCCTGAGTTTATCAAGCCATCATATCACATTGTCATTCCAGAGAATATACCACGTGGCAGCGATGTTATAAAACTGCTCGCCAAGGACAAGGATCAAGGACGGGATGCAGTGCTCAAATATTCCATAACCTCAGGAAATTATGGTTTTGCTTTCACAATTAAGCCACAAAGTGGTGTGATACAGACCAACAAAGAACTTAAAGCTTCTCATATGTCTCAATATACCTTGACTGTTGAAGTAAGAGATGATGGCGCACATGGTCTTAGTGCGACTGTTAATGTAACGGTTAGTATATAGGAATGACAACTCTGTCTTTTTCATTATAATCTTGTTTGACCATTTTTATGAAAGTTGACTCTAGTGTTAGAATACAGTACTAGCGGTGTTCACCTCATTTGTTTGGTGTTTGGTGTTTAAAGTTTTTGTGGTCTGTATGGAAACCTCAGGCAAGTACTGTACTGTGTTATGTACCTCTCTTGGTTGATACAGTAGGTAATCATTATAGGTCTTACTTTACTGTATGTCAAACTATTGTTATTACATTATTTAGTAACCAAGCCTTGCTTTTGTTTAAGAAGAAAATATGGTGTCAAAGTGAGGCTTGGTAGCTAAAACAGAAAAGTGTATGACCTTATATGTCTCCCACAAACTAGAAAACCAGTGATTGTTTTCCATATTATTTTCCACTAATTTAATTTGTGGTATTGTTAACAGGTGGTATTGTTGACTCATGGACACAGACCTGGCTTTGCCAAGGACATATTCTCTGCCTCAATGTATGAGAATCAGCCAATAAACACTGTTGTTGAATCTGTTGGCTTTGATGGCTTGATGACATTTTACACTATTATCAATGAAACAGCTTGTGCAAATGGTTTTCAAATCAACCCATTTATTGGAATAATAACTACCAAGGTACAGTGTTGTAAACTTTTTCATCATCTGGACATTCAACTTTCTAGTTTTTAGAGGGATGAAGTAAATGGGGTTAGCTATATTTTGTACTCAGTTGTGATGTTAATATTCTTTGCACAGTGTACTGTATTTAAATACAACCATCCAATAGTGTTGGGTGATATTAAAAAATCATATCACAATTATCGACTGAGAAATTATCACGATATTCGATTATATAGCGATAATGCAATAAAAGCCAACACAGTTTCAAGTCTTTAATAAATATCAAAAAACACAACCTCAATAACTTGTCTTACTGATTTTAAGCTACACTTATAAGATATAGAAAAATATATTAAATATTAACGTTTGACACAGGGTTCGAATTAGCAGGTCGCAATTTGCGAGCCGATTTTTGGCACTTGCGAATAGAAAATTTTGTTTTTTTGCGAATCGACATTTTTTAATAACATGTATTCGTTTTCCATTTTTGCGTTCAATGTTTTGTTTTTCTAAAAAAAGATATGTGAAAAATATAGCAGAAATATTTACAAAATTTGGAACGAAATTCAATGGCCGCCATTTTGTCGTCTCAGGCCCCGTCAAGCTTATTTACATCGTGGTTTTTGCGGATCTCTTGTATTTTGGCAGGTCGTAGATGTTGTAAATTCTTTTCATTACTTATTTCTTACTTTGAATCATCATTTTACACCATGGCATACTTAAATGTTAACGTGATTTACATGGGCGAGATAAATTAAAAGTCAGAAATTTGAAGATTTAGAATTTAAAATGCCCATTTATTTTTATGGGTGTCGAATCATGTAGCATCTCGAAATTCACAATTTTTTTAGCGAGTCGACTTTTTCTCTCTAATTCGAACCCTGTGACAAACGTTGTATAATGTATTGTTTCCACTGGCACAAATACCATGGGTGCATGGTGCAAACACAGTCGGCAACTTCATTTGTGGCAAACATACAGAAAATAGTTTTAAAAACTATATTTTCAAGGAATTGAAAGAATTTTTTAGGGTTTTATAAAAGATAAGTACACATGCAAAGCAATATCACGATAGTCAACGAGCATGGCGATAATTACGATATATCGTCACTCAAGTTTCTACCTTCGATACGATAATTGTGAGTGAAAATATCACGATTATATCGATATATCGCCCAACACTACCATCCAACCATCGTTTTTGTTAATAATTGTATTGAATTGTAAGTATACAGTAGGTAATCATGTATGTACCAGTATATGATAGCAAGTGGAATTATTAGGGTTTACTGTACACTACATGTATGAGTGATATTTGAAAATTGTGCTGTTAGGCGATTACAGTACTAGCCATTAGCCGATTACTAGCCATTAGCCAAATGCAATTTGGCACACTTTTCAAATATCACAAGTACCTGTAGTGTAAATCCATAATTGCACAAGCAAAATCATATATGATATTGTATAGTACTTATTTATCATGATGCATGATAAAATTACGTTGTTGTTGAACTTGTCAAAATATTTCTTTTCGTGCATCTAAAGATTTGTTAACCACCAACAATAACTACAGTAGAATTTTACCGGATACCACAGGATAGCGGAATTTTACCGGATACTGGTATCCGCCGGATACTGGTATCCGGATCCGGCACATCTCTACAGTAGAACACTCTTTAACAGAAGCCAATTCATTTTTACACAAGAAAATTTCTTGAAAATCACTAAACACAACCAAAAAGTCAAATTTATGTACTAAATAGTCGTGTACAGGTAGGTGTACTTACTGTACTGAGCGAATTAAAAACGTCTTTTCTGTTGCTGTAAGGAGAATGAGAAAGTTTCACAGGGAATGTTATCTGCATTAATGTACCATGGTAACATTAATTGCACTCGCCAGAGTGTAATTATTGAGTGCCTCTCGACCAATCAGAATGTAGTAATTTTGTCATCTACTTATGTATGTAATAAGCAGAAAAACAAGACTAGAATGGCTAATTTACAATCTACACCAATTGCACATAAAGGACTGTTAAACTGGTAGTCATTCGTGAATCCGGTAAAGGTTAGGTTACGCGAGGTTGAACCTCGGGCCGACCCCGAGGTTCGACCTCGGTTGAACCTCGGTTTCTGTTAGGTTATTTCTAGGCAGTACTGTACTCTAAAATGTTGGTATACTGCTGAAATAATGTGTAGGAGGTCTAACATTTAGGATAAGCATTAGGATAAGATATTTGAGGTTTTGGTTTAGGCCTGGTATTGGTATGAGTAAAATTATTAAATTATCTCTAAACCATGACCAATCACAATTCACTGTTAAATCTCATCAAGTTTATTGCTTTTTTGATTTAGCAAATATTTGATGCAGAGAAAGTGTCTTCTTGTTCACTGCGAGTGAAAGCTCAAGATGGTGATGGTTATTCACAGGAATCAACTATTAAAATAGAAATTAAGGATTTGAATGACAATGCTCCGCGAATGGAGGAACAAGTTTTTATTGGCTATATCGAGGAAAATGCTCGAGAGAGCACGTTGGTATTAAATACAGAAGGACATCCCTTGGTGATAGCTGCCTTGGATATGGACGTGAAGCCAAACAATCGAAAACTGAAATACGAAATAATCAATCCAGGGATGGATAGTTATTTTAAACTTGATGAAAATACAGGTGCCTTGCTTACTTCCAAGGTATGTTTCTCCTGCTCTATTCTTACTGTCATTACAATGCTCAGGGGAGTAGGGTTAGCCATCCTATCCCATATTTCGGTTGGGCTGAAAAAATTCCATTGATAACGATATTGATGAAATAATTATCATTTATAGACCCGGAGCAAGGGGAATTCGACGAATTCCCCGAGCGGAGGGTCTATAAATGATATATTATACCGAAACAATCTTAAATGCTGTCTTGAAACGTCTAGAAACGTCTTGTTGTTCCTCTATTAGTATTTGTGATCAGCAGGTGTATTCGTCATCAGCGGGTGATTCGAGGTCAAATATCATGCCCCGGAGAAATAGCGGGGAATTCGAGTTTAAATTGACTGGACAATTTATAGTTGAGGTATAATGTTTCTTTAAATCTAACGCATTATTCTTTTTCCTCCTTATAGTTAAATTTGGATTACGAAATGATACACTCCTATACCTTTCTGGTGAAAGTTAATGACGGAGGTTCACCATTCTTGTCTGACATTGCTACAGTCGTTGTGCACGTGAAAAACATCAACGATGTTGCTCCAGTTTTTTCAAAAGGACTCTACGAGGTCATAATGTATCTACCAACATACAAAGGTGTGCAGGTTGCCACCCTGACGGCCTCTGATCAAGATAACCTCGGCAACATAACGTTCTCTATCAAGCAGCAAGATACCTCCTCCTTACTTACTGTCAATCCCACAAGTGGTGTGATTACCATTGCTGCGCCATCAAAAGCGAGCGAGGGTTGGTTTAGCGCCGTTGTCGAAGTAAATGACGGTGAAATAACGGGGAGTGCAAATGTACGAGTGTTGTTCAAACCGGTCCCAGTTACCGCCCTTCACTTTCCTCGTCCGTCCTTTGTAGCGCACATACGTGAAAATACTTCATCTGTGCAGACTGTTTTCACTCCGTTCGTCAGAGGTTACAAGATCCGAGAGAGGATAACATTTAGGCTGGGCAATCCCCAAGATACATTCACCATCAAAGAGAGTACGGGTGTCATTAAGACTATACCTGGAGTAGTTATCGACAGAGAGAAGATCTCTTCCTTTTATCTACTTATCATAGCCAAGGACGACAGCACTCCACCACGCATGGCACATTCTCTGGTGAATGTTATTGTGGATGATGTGAATGACTGTACCCCTACATTTCCTTCACCTCCGATATTCTTTGTGGTGCCTAAGAGCTCTAAAATCGGTTCTACTGTAGCGACCGTTACTGCGTTGGATTTCGACGATGGCAAAAACGGTGAAATAAGGTATGTATATTTATATTACATGTATATGCAGTTTCACATTTGCCAGTCAATCTGTCAATACTCAGGAAAAATCCTGAATTTCTACTGTACAATTTAATAAAGAACAATATTTTACCGGAAATCGTGGAAAGGGCCGTACAGAGTGTGTTCTCTAGCTAAGAGTTTCGTTCCAGAACCTGAAAATTAAATAAAAATTTCGGGCACTTTTTGAAAGAAATTTCGAGTAAATTCGGGTAATATTGCTGTTAAATATTTATGAAAAATTTATATTTTGAACTGTTTTAATATTAAAGTAATATGTTTTAACGTTAACATAATATATTAGAGTTGTTTTGCAGTTGTCCGGTTTAAAATTATTGTCAGGGCTATATCACATACGATAGATGAAGTACTTAACTCCCCTATTTCGGTTAGGAAACCGTTGACAAATCTAGTCACACACAGTATGAAGTTGCGCCTGCCACACTGCATCCGATGATCGACAGTCGACTCTTAATTTTTCGAGCAGAAATGTTTCCTCCCAAACATAACTGGTCAGGTACGCCTATGATCTTTGCATAGTTTCATCAACCGCGATTTAAGAAATGTTGCATGAAAGTTTATTAACATCGAATTAACATTATATTAAAGACTTATTAACCGAGTGCGAGGTCTGTACGGTAAAGTATTTGCCTGAGGTTTTCGTACAGACCGAGCGACGAAGGAGCGAGGTCTGTGTGAAAAAAACGAAGGCAAATACTTTACCGTACAGACCAAGCAAACGAGGTTAATAAGACATTTATTATATATGGCTTTTGGTTCATTTTGTTCTCTGTTTTTAACGTTGTGTTTGTCTTCAGATGTTGCCGTTTACCTTACCTCTGAGCTTTTTGATTTCGCTTCATGTTTACACGCGTTACTGGTCGTTAAGCATTCATTTTCTTCACTTATAGATAAACAGCTTTCAAGAAAAGCAGCACTAATGTTCCAGGACGTGTTATTGTTCGAACTTTTTCAACTAACATACTCAAATCCTCTTTTATTTTCATCTAAATCAACTTAGAAATTTTCCCACCAAAACTTACCGGTCCGAAAAAAGCGTATTGCCCTCTCACAGCGCCGGGAGGGCAATACGCTTTTTTCCGGACCTCTCACGAACCAATCAGCGTGCGCCATCTTTCTTAGCCATATAATAATAATATTTATTAACATTATTATTGACGTAGCATTGAAAAATAGTCCACGTATTATTGTGATACATGTAATAAACAGAAAACAACATGAAAGTACTTTATACTGTTTCAATTCATTTGCTTGTTTCTTGAACTCATTTGCTTGTACCTCACTCGTTCGTTCAACGAGACAAATAAGGTGATAAATCAGACATAGTTTGACGCTACTCTGGCTTAAAAAAAAGGTTTTTGAACGTAACTTTAAAAGTTACTGTCCATGACCCAACGTTTCGACACTCTAATTAGTTAGGATCCCTATTTATACCCCCATAGAACCGATGATGACGTTATCTATTAACAAGAGGCAAATAAGCTTCAACGCTATTTATTCCATTGCATGAAATGACTGTGATCAGGAGTACATCGGTCAGACTAAACGTCAGTTTCGTACGCGTTTAAAAGAACACTAAAAGGCTGTTTACTTCTCAAAAAAGGAAAATTCTGCTTTGTCGGAGCACGCGTGCGTAACCTACAATGAGATTGCGTGGGAAAATTCCAAAATTATTACCACTATTCCGCGGTACCGTCAGAGACGTTGTCTGGATCAATAGAGCCCACTCCCCATTGAATCGCGACGACGGTGGTTTATTACCAGAAGCTTATTTGCATCTTGTTAATAAATAACGTCATCATCGGTTCTATATGAGGGTATAAATAGGGATCCTAACTTTACAATGATCAGCACTGATGAAGACACTAGATTGCAGTGTCGAAACGTTGGGTCATGGACAGTAACTTTTAAAGTTACGTTCAAAAAACCTTTTAAAGCCAGAGTAGCGTCAAACTATGTCTGATAAAACAGAACGTCGCACTTTCCATGCAATAATCTACATGTACAAGTACATTATATGTATTTGCCCCTTTCGCAAATACCATAATGCTTTCCACCTTGGGGAGAACTCTGACACAAAACATATTGAGTTAGTAGGAAAAAGGGAGCTAGAATGTGTGAATTAATTGCCTAGAAAGACAAGGGCCAACTAAAATTCTATAGAATTACCAAGGTTGGCTAGAATTAGGCGGGAAAATGTCTTCAGAAAACTCACGTCTATATTTTGTTCATTTTGCCGACGGACTTAAATCTAATGTGAAGGCCAACTAAAACTTTGTTCCTTCGACGTTTAAACACAATCACGAACAAACAACGTCAAGGACTAATAAGAAGAACATCAAATCCAACGTACTACAGCCATCTATCACAACAACCATTTTCGCCACTTCTAGCTCCCTTTTCCTATCCCAGAGTTACGCCAAGGCGCAAAACAAACATTGTGGTGTTTGTGAAAGGTGTCGAATTATATAACATGTAAACGTCTTTCGAAATTAAGGTATGAACTAAAAAGTGACAAGAGCAAGAGATTTGGTATCGATGCGAGAACTGGTGCCTTGAAAGTATTGGATCAGCTAGTGGGTATTATTACTCCGGCCGAGTTCACGTTGATTATTGAAGCCAGTGATCTAGGAGAAAAGCCGTTGAGATCTGAAGCACAGGTGTCTATAAGAATCGAGTCTGGAGATGCTTGCATCTTCCAGAAGCCATCTTACACTGTCGAACTTTCCGAAGACACCGTCGTGGACAAGGTCTTCAAACGACTTCATTCTAGATGTCCAAACGGCAGACCGGTGTTCAACATAATATCTGGAGACAATTTTGGACAATTTGTTTGTGACCTTAATACCGGTAAGTTTTGCTTTTGATTACTTATCTTCTGATTGACGAATTTTATCTCACGTTTAGGATTTTACATATTCGTAATATTTGGGTCTTCCTGAGCAAAATCATAATATATATTGTCAGCCGAAAATTTCATCTTCATGGAGTTTTCCATTGTCGAAGTTACCGGATGTGATGTCACAAGAGGCATTCCAAACCAGTTTTCTTTTCTTACTTACCACAAAAATGCCTCTAATTTTAACAGCAAAAAACTCCATAAAGATAAAATTTTTGGCTGACAAGATATATTATGATTTTTCTCAGGAAAACCCAAATATTACGAATATGTAAAATCCCCAAACGTGAGATAGGCACTTTAATACAATTAGTGTGGCGGATTTGTTTACAGTAGTTATACACATAACATTTTAATTGTTACAAAAACCTGTCAAAGAAGCTCATACATACAGTCTTAATTTTTCAAAGTTTGAGTTCTTAAAAAAACCCGGTTTAGTAATGTTTCTAGTCGTATTGGCATGAGGGCTAATGCTGTCGGTTTTGATTGGTTCTAATGGTGATGTTGGTGCTTTTGCTGGTGGTGGTTTGACGTTTGTAGTACGATTTATTTAAATGGCAGCTGTAGTCAAAAAATAATTTGCTTTTAAATAAAAGGCCTTTTAGTAGTTTTACGATATCTGCTCTTATACTCGAGAAATAACGTTTTCATTCTCGTATTTTATGCTTCCGGACGCCGCCATTTTAGAGTTTGCTCAAACTCGATGTACAGCGGGGTTTCTTTTCAATTTGACGTCATTGAGTGCAAGGAACAATGACGTCAAAATTAAAAAGGTAACTGCCGCTGTACATCAACTTTGAGTCGTCAAGCAAAATGGCCGCGACCAGAAGCATAAAATTCGAGAATGAAAACGTTATTTCTCGAGTACAAGAGCAGCTACCGTAAAACCTTTCTAATTACATAACATTTCTAAATATTACACTTGAAGACCTTTTATTTAAAAGTTGTTTTTTTACCACAATTCCCCCTTAACTAGGCCGGTTAAAATTCAGAGAAGTGACTTTACTCGAACTTGTTCTCTTTAGGCGAATTGTCACTCGCGTCTAAATTGGATTTCGAGACAACACCAGGTTACAGATTGACTGTTCGTGCAAAAGATTCTAATACTGGAGCATCTAGTATGACAATGGTGAATATCTTAGTGAAAGATGTCAATGATAACCCTCCGACATTCGATGGCGCACCGTACTTTGTGAGAACCAGGGAAAACTCTCCAGCAGGCACAAGACTGATGCGTCTCGTCAGTGCTGACTTAGATTCGGGTGAAAACGAAAAACGCTCTTACGAAATTGTCCACGATGTCTCAGTGGGTTCGGGAACGTTCGCCATCGATACCGTGACTGGCATCCTATCGATAACGAAAAGGTTGGATTATGAAAAGGACAAGGGTTTCGATGTCACTATTAAAGTTACTGATCATGGTCAACCATCTTTGTCTTCAGAAACTTTGGTTAAGGTGTTCGTCACAGACATTAACGACAACGCACCTAAATTCCAAAAACTGCAATACAGTGCCACGGTGCTGAACAATGCCGGACCAAACCACTTTATCACCCGGGTACTTGCCACGGATAAGGACGATACTGACTTCGAGAAACTGAGGTATAAAATGGTCTCTGGACGTGGAAGGAGCTTCTTCCATATCGATGCCAATTCTGGTGTGGTTTCCCTCTCCCAAGTGCCTGGCCTTGTACTGGGCAAGGTTTACACATTGAAACTATCTGTGGACGATGGTAACCACACCTCGTACGCGATGCTCGACGTCGTCGTTGGTCAAACGAACAACCATGCCCCCGTCTTCCAGACCGATGTCATGCACGCGCAAGTTTCTGAGAATTATCCTGCTGATACTTACGTTGCCATGGTAACTGCAACCGATCAAGATTCTGGTGCTTTCGGAGAGGTGGTTTATGGTATGGATAGTGAAAGAGCGGCGAAAGACTTCAAAATTGATAAAGTTTCTGGTATTCTGACGACGGTCAAACCACTTGATAGAGAAGTGATAAGTTCTATCACAATCCTTATCCGTGCAACTGATAAAGGTGGAAAATCAGCATTCTGTAATGTTAAGGTAATTCTGGCTCTGAACATTATTTTAATGTTGTAGAAAGTGCACACGTGAAACATCTAACGAACATACCTACTAGAAATCAAACAAGGAAAATTGATTGTTGTAAGGAAATTTGATTGAGTTATAGTCGTAATAGGTTACTTTTAGAAATGTGGGATGGTTTGGACAAAGTTGGTATTGTAAAGGTGTCTGGGATCGTTACTTGGGGCACTTACGAAGCGTCCCCTTATGGTATTTTTAGACACTGTGATTAAAGGACATTGGCAACATAAATCACAATTTCAAATTTTTGACTTTATGATTAACAAACAGGCTTACGAAGGTAATCCAAGTAAACAAAACTACTCTTGTACAAAACAACAGCACTGATTTTGACCAAAGACAATCCTGTCATCCGCCATATTGTTGTAATACTTTGACTAATTAACTGGGAAGTTGGTGACGTCACACCTGGGGTAAACCTGATGAAACTACTCTGTGGGTAGATGAGTTTCCGCGGAATGCTTTTTAAAATAGTTTGGTTCAATTGAGAAAGGAAGACATACACAAAAATCGAGTTTCGAACTTATAGACACAAGGATGGCTAGATAAAAAAAATTTTAAATAAGATTTTTTCTGCCAAGATCTGTCAATGGACCATGTTGGATTCACTGACTAAAACACAAACCTTGCTAACTTTGCACAATTATCAAAATGTTCCTCAAACCATGATAAAATTAAATGCAAAAGTCCAATTGGGTAAAATATTTCGTTAAAATAATGGGACCTCCTTTAAAAAAAACTCAATTTAAGACTTAGTTTTTTCTCAAAAGTGCTCTGAAAATGCAGGAAATGGCATTTCACAGGCCGCGGACACCCTTTAATTTGTACATTTCCCAGATATTTGCCTAAGGGGTAAAAAATCCTAGATCCGCCCCTGAACCAGGATTATGAATTCCTCTTATATTTAATATTTTGCCTTATAATAGATCGATATCCTGGACGAAAATGACAACCAGCCGCAGTTCCTGATGCCTACTTACACGGCCGTTGTTCCGATAACACGAGCGTCTGTGGGAGAGAACGTTGCGAGAGTTACAGCTGTGGACCTAGATGAAGGTGAGAACAGTGATTTGACATACAGCCTTGTTGGACAGATATCACCGTTTGTATTTGGCATCAACTCAAGCTCTGGAGCCATCACATTTCTACGAAGACCAAGAGAACCCACGTATAACTTTTACGTGCGCGTCAGCGATAAAGGTTATTTGAAGTTACGAAATTATGCACAAGTCCATGTGTCCGTCACTTCCCTTGTGTTCCAGTTCAAGCGCAGAACATATTCTGTAGCGATTTTTGAAAGTAAGCGAGGAAGCATGATTTACCCAAAACTCGAACTTATTGATAACAATGGAGCTCTGGTTACGTCGGACGTGGATTATTTTATCGAAGTTGGCAGCAGTCCCCAGACGAATAAACTTGGAACGTTTAGTATAACCCCCCAGGGCGAACTACAGATATCTAAGAGCTTGGACTATGAGACTGTTAATAGTTATGATCTAACAATAAGAGCTTACAGATCTTCATTCTCAGTTTACACCACTGTTCACATCGAACTTCGCGATGAAAATGACAACACTCCGGAGTTCGAGTCCGACTTATATGTCGTCAATATCCCCGAAGACTCGCCACTGGGAACACGTGTTGTGCAAGTACAAGCGCACGATAAAGACAGCAAGGAAAACGGAAGGGTTACCTACGAGATGTCGGTTGAATCTAAAAGATACTTAACTGTTTTTGCCATTGATGAAAAAACCGGGTGGATTACCACCATCGGCGATTTAGACCGAGAAACTGTTTCCTCTTATATTCTTCAAGTTAACGCTCAAGACCACGGTAAGGACAATCCATTCGTGAACACAACTCGCGTGAAGATAATCCTTGATGATGTCAATGATTCACCACCGGTGTTTTCAAAAACTGTATACGAAGCATCCATCAAGGAAGATTCGCCCATCGGCACGGAGGTTTTAAGTTTAAACACAACAGACAAAGATATCAATTCCAGGATAGTTTACTACATTGTCAATGGTGATCGTCACAACCACTTCAACATTGATCAAAATTCAGGCAAGATTTACGTGTACACAGAACTCGATCATGAACTCCTTCCACGTTATTTGCTGAGTATCACGGCATCGGATGGCGCGTTCATTGCTTCAACCTCGGTGAAAATTGAGATCATCGACGTGAACGACAACAAACCTTACTGCAAGAAATTAAACTTGCGTGTCCCTGTTCTTGAGAATACGACTGTTGGCACGTCTATTGCAACCATCAATGCAACCGACAAGGATAAAGGAAATAATAGCAGGATCTATTTCTCAATCTTTAACCATCGCGAGAAGTTTAGCGTCGATGGCAGTACAGGTTAGTTTACCTTGGTATGTTTTTACCATAATTTTTGAAATACATGCGTACGTGTGCCTGCAGACTTGTGTGCATAAAAACATGCCTGTGTCTGTACTCTGCACGCTTATGTTTCCGTTGACAAGGCTACTTGTAGTTCTGCGCCAGCGATCATGTACTCTTATGTTTCCGTTGGCAAGGCTACTTGTAGTTCTGCGCCAGCGATCATGTACTCTTATGTTTCCGTTGACAAGGCTACTTGTAGTTCTGCGCCAGCGATCATGTACTCTTATGTTTCCGTTGGCAAGGCTACTTGTAGTTCTGCGCCAGCGATCATGTACTCTTATGTTTCCGTTGACAAGGCTACTTGTAGTTCTGCGCCAGCGATCATGTACTCTTATGTTTCCGTTGGCAAGGCTACTTGTAGTTCTGCGCCAGCGATCATGTACTCTTATGTTTCCGTTGGCAAGGCTACTTGTAGTTCTGCGCCAGCGATCATGTACTCTTATGTTTCCGTTGGCAAGGCTACTTGTAGTTCTGCGCCAGCGATCATGTACTCTTATGTTTCCGTTGGCAAGGCTACTTGTAGTTCTGCGCCAGCGATCATGTATTCGTTTGGTAGTTAATTTATTTTTGTAGTAGTGAAAAAAGTACATCGTCGGACCGTTTTTCTATGCTCATTTTTTCCCATGGAAATATTTGTATTATTTAATTTTGAAGAAAACCCTTAGTGTGGAAATCGTTAAACAAACTTTTGAATGCTTTTTGCATTCACACCGGATTTTTATGAAATATTTATGGTATATTCATATATGCAATATCAAAGATGGGTCACCAGCGTTCTGTAGGGATAACAGGGGCTTTTGTGTATGTTACGAGCATATTAGTTGTCGCCTCGTTGCTATGACAACACCGACAAGACCTAAACAATTGTTAAAATACCATACGTTTTGAATGACTCTGTATACTATTTAAAAATTGATTCGTTTCAACAGCATCTGCGAGTAAGCAAAACAGTAGGAAAGAGAGCCATTTAAAGTGCCTTTCTCACGTTTGGGGATTTTACATATCCGTAATATTTGGGTCTTCCTGAGCAAAATCATGATATATATTTGTCAGCCGAAAATTTCATGTTCATGGAGTTTTTCGCTGTCAAAGTTACCGGATGTGATGTTACAAGAGGCATTCCAAACCAGTTTTCTTTTGTTACTTGCCACAAAAATGCCTCTTGTGACATCACATCCGATACCTTTAACAGCAAAAAAGTCAATGAAGATGAAATTTTCGGCTCAGGAAGACCCGAATATTACGAATATGTAAAATCCCCAAACGTGAGATAGGCGCTTTAAAGTTGGAAAATCCTTCCCCACCTACCCGTCCGTCCGTCTGTCCATTCATCAATCAATCTATTATTTCATGCATGTTATAATTAAAATTATGATAATCTTTTTTATAGGTGTGATAAAACTAGACAACATATTGGATCGCGAGAAAAAATCCAGCTATAATTTCTTCGTGTCTGCTTCAGATGGTCATGATGCTTGCTACACCAACGTTACCATTGATGTCATAGATATCAACGACAGTCCCCCAGAGTTTACCAAACCTCGATACATCAAGCCAGTCCCGATTGACGCTGCGAAAAACGCCTTTTTACTTAGAGTTGAGGCGACCGACAAAGATATTGGTTTGAATCGGAAAGTGACTTATGCATTTGCGAATGCCACCACAGTGCAAGTCTTCGCGATCGAAAAGGAAACCGGGATCATTTCCTTGCAAAGCCGGTTGCTATGGCGAGATGAAGAAAAGTTCGTTTTTAACGTGGTTGCCACGGACAGCGGTGTTCCTGCCATCTCATCTGAAACAACTGTGGAGATTGTGGTTTCGCCGATAATGAATTGCTCGTTTGTGAAAAACGAGTACAAGCGTGACATTCCGGAAGATACTAATCCTATTTATGAATTTGAAACTGTGTCGGTTACTTGTAGCGACAGATTCAACATTGGTTACAGAATAGTGGATGGAAATAACGAGGCAAACAAATTGTTTGGTATCGACCAGAACAAAGGAACACTTTCCCTCGAAGCATCCCTTGATTATGAACATGTTCGTCTTCACATCTTCGATGTCGAGGCTTTCATGGTGAAGAAATCCGGTAAAACAATCCTAATTAGTTCCACATCTATAAAGGTAAAGGTCATAGATCGTAACGACAACACACCTGCGTTTGAGCAACATTCTTATGAAGCGACGGTTAATGAAGATAGTTCTAAAGACTCGTTCGTGATTGATGTGCACGCCTCTGACAACGACACTTCCGAAACAGTTACTTATTCTCTCATCAAATCCGTTCCTGACGCCGCGAAATTTGAGATTAATTCGATCACTGGAATGATTACTGTGCAAGGCTTTCTAGATAGAGAGAAGACAGAACAGTATAAGCTGGTGGTGCGTGCGCAAGATAGTGGCAACCCTCCGTTATCCTCCAACGTATCTGTACTTATTAAGATCAAGGATGTGAACGATAATGCTCCAGTTCTTGAGAAAGAAATTAAAACCTTAGTCCTTACAAACACCGCAGTTGGTGCTGTGGTGTTGAAGCTGACGCCGACAGATGCAGACGGGCCATCTAATTCAAAACCTTTCACGTTCAGTGTTTTGTCTGGTGAAAATAACATGTTTAAATTGAACGCTTCTTCTGGGGAATTAACGACCGAGAGGCGTCTCCTCCACCATAACATCACGTACTCTATGATGATTCGCACAACTGACAGTGGATCACATCCATTGTTTGTGGACACAAGTGTTGAAATAACTTTAGTAAAATACAGCTTGAATCCACCAAAAGTTCGACATACCACTGTTTATGTTAATATGTTAATTGGAAACTTCAACGGAGGAATAATTGGAAAGGTCGTTGCGCACGACCCAGATAAGGACGGTATTTTACAATTCTCGCTCCGAGAAGGCAACGCCCAATTCTCCATTGGTCTTACAGACGGTGCAATTCGAATCACTTCACTTCTGGATCGTCCTTCGTATTCCTTTGTTGTTCAAGTGACGGACGGTACACATAAAGTGAACGCTCAAGTTACTGTACGAGCGAAAAATATAACATCGGCTGTGGTAACGAACAGTATGGGTATACGAATCAAGAGTAAAACACTCAGTAACTTTGTCTCCTCATCTCTCTCCCCTATGATAGCTGCTTTGGCAGAGATTATGTCCTGTACAGTGGACGAGGTTTATTTATGGAACATACAAACGTCACCAGAGAACAAGCTCGATATTGTGTTTGCTATTAGGAAACTTGGCAAACAGGTAAGATTGTCATTATCCAAAGTACTGTCATGTTGTTAACTTGTTGGGAACTGCAGTCAAGAAATAAATACTTTTAAATAAAAGGTATAATGGTTAGAAATGTTAATAGTTTGCGGTATCTGCTCTTATACTCGAGAAATAACGTTTTCATTCTCCTATTTTGTGCTTCTGGATGACGCCATTTTAGAGTTTGCTCGACGGCTCAAAGTTGATGTACAGCGGGGTTTCTTTTCAATTTTTACGTCATTGGGTACAAGGAACGATGACGTCAAAATTGAAAAGAAAGCCCCCACTGTGAATCGACTTTGAGTCGTCAAGCAAACTTTAAAATGGCGGCCTCCAGAAGCATAAAACACGAGAATGAAAACGTTATTTCTCCAATATTAGATCAGATATCGTCAAATTATCAACATTTCTAAATATAACACGCTTATTTGACTACAGTTCCCCCTTTATGGTGAACCCTCGCTCTTCCTAGAGTAAAAACATTTTATATGGCTTGGGTCGTGAGCGTTCTTAACGCAGCTTTTCTGCAATCTCATTGGTTGCTCATCGGTCTTTACAAACCGTAAAACCGAAAAACTTGAGGAAATGTGAGAAATTTAAAAGAGCCATATAATAAAAGCCATATTAACCTTGTTTGTTGGTCTTTACGGCAAAATTATCCTGCTCTTGGTCTTTTTGTACTGAAAGACCGCGGGCAGGATTTTTTGTCCGTAAAGACCTAGTCCCGCTCAGTCAATAAGTCTTTATTATTATATGGCACAAGCTACTTCCGGTGAAATTGCGTGCTCTGATTGGCTGAGACACGTCACGTGCCGGTCCGTTATTTCCGGTAATGGTCCGGATTACAGATTTTGTCAGCCATTTTGTTTACAACGATATAGGAAACTTTGAAAAGCAGCAAAAATTGAACGAATTTAGTAAATTAAGCACTAAATCATGTGCGAGTTGGACGATGAACAATCTAAAAGAGAGTCTTACTATCATGAAAGCAATAGAAGAACAAGAACAAGATTGAAAATGACGATTCTATCTCTCAAAACGAATGTAAAGTATATTGTTTAAAAAAGCCATGCCATATAATAAACCTCTTGTTAACCTCGACCTTGTTCCCGTAATGACCGCGCTCTCGGTTAATAAGAAGTTAATAAACTTCTCAGGACTGGATATTGGGAATGGGTATATGTATAAAAGGCATTTCGTCGAAGTAAACGTCAGTTTTTTCGAAAAAGATATAGTCCAGAATGTCTAACTGAAATACCCAGAAAGCACTTGGTTTGGTAAGGCTCTGTGATGAACGGATTAAACTGGTCCCCAGGGCCTCTGGCGGGTGTGGTATAAACGATTCTTCGCTTTTATTTCTGTGTTGCATAATTTTCTAAAACATATACTAAATATTTCTCCCTGTTATTTTAAAGGAATTTTTCGACCCTAGCGAACTTCAAGAGGCACTAGAAGCACAACTTACAAAGTTCCAGAAATTATCTAATGTTGTGGTGTCATCAGTTGGTATATTTCCTTGTAGCGAGCGTCGTTGTACTCAAGGGAAGGTTTGTCAAAACAAAATCAAGGTGGTCAACACGTGGAGTATCTTATCCAGTGACGCAACAACGTTTTTATCGTACAAGAACCAACAGGAGAGCGAGTGTGTATGTCCCAAAGGAGGTAATGTAGCTAAATACTGAATCTTGTAGATCGTGAGTGATAAGGACGCTTGATTGGACGCTTAATTGGACGCTTATTGAGTGATAAGGACGCTTAATTGGACGCTTATTGAGTGATAAGGACGCTTAATTGGACGCTTATTGAGTGATGTTTTTCTAAACAACTCAGAGCAAACTCTTTTTGTATTTCACTCTTGAATCACTATACAATATCTTTCCGTATCCCTGGGTTGACGTCACTTCTTGTGAATAGTAAACCAACTTTAGCAGCTTATGAGGTATCAAGATGACATTTTAGCTGATGATAATATTAAGTTAGTTTTATCAAAAAGTGTCAAAGATTATTTAAGAAATAAAAAACGCGTCGCGTGTGATTATCAAGTTATAATGGCACGAGAGATGCGTGTAAAACACGAGGCGATAGCTGAGTGTTTTACTAACTTCTCGAGTGCCATTATAACTCGATAATCACACAAGTATAAAATAACACCATTAAATTAACAATAAAGCCAAGAAAAATGCAGATTTACCTGTTATAAGAGGCGTTGCTATGTGCGTTGCTAGGAAGCATTTGTTGAAAACACGTTGGCGATTTTAGCGAGGAAAATGCACTCAACGTTGCAGTTAAAACATTCTGTTGTGTTAGTACCTTGATTAGCCTTGTATCCAGGTATTCTTTGACTTCTTTTGTGATTTAAACTACTTAAAATCCGTGAAAAACGCCAAAATCTAAGCGCGGAATCACGTCAGCTTATGCTTTATTGAGTTATAATGCACTGTTTTTGAGCTCAGTAACCAATCAGATAGCGTGTTGTCGCTCATTTACTCCCGGTTATTTTATAAAAAAATCATTAATAATTCATAAAGATAGAACAAAGGAAATCATTGGCATGACGGTGGTTTGATATCGTGGTAAAGAACTTCCATAAATTAAGCCAAATTTCAGCTCAATTTTCTCTTTAAATACAGATTCGTTTGAGAAGCTATATCAAGAACTCGAAATAGTTCTTTACAACGGTCTCAAAACACCTCAAAGTTGTTAAAAAACTCGGCCTATACGGCCTCGTTGTTGAACACACTTCTAGGTGTTTTGATACCGTGGTAAAGAACACTTTCTCGTTCTTGACATATTACGTGAAAACCGAATCTAACAATTAGTTTATCAAATACTTATCTCACGACACAGCCACACTTCATTGTTTCAACTGAAGCATTAAAATATACAAGCACTACGCATGCATAGAGTGACAAGTACTGTATATATTAGTGCTTTATTTTGCATTTTGTTGTGTTTTAAAGGATTGGACTGCCCCATTCCAGGATATTCCAAATGTCGTGCAAATCCTTGTAAGTCTGGACTGCAGTGTGTCGATCGGTTAACTGGTTACGAATGCATCTGCCCTAAGGGAAAGAATTGTGAGAAAGAATGCCATGGAGATATATGCCATAAAGGTAATTTTTAAGATGTGTAACATCCTTCGTGTATTCTTGTCTCGCAACGATTTGAATTAAAATGGTGAATATTTTAAAGAGTTGAAATTACCATGCAGACCATGCCAGTGACAGCAAGGTGTGCCGAGTTATGGGAAATGTAGGGACATGAGCATACGATTACGGAAATTAGATGAAGATATTGGACCAATATATATCAGCCACTAATGACTTCACTGTAGAGGTCATTGAATGACCGTTTCTCTAATCCAACTTACTGCAGAATTTTCTTTGATTTTTAATTTTAGTATATTTAGACTTTGGAGTTTAGTAATTAGTACTTTGCGTTTTTAATTAACAAGTTGTTTTTTCTCATTAGACACCATGTCCTTCAACGGCAACAGTTACATACGTTACAGCTTGGCCGACGACAAAGCAAAGTTAACCTCGTTTTCTGTGTCAGTTAGAACAACCAAGCCTTCTGGTACAATATTGTCAGCTAAAGGAGGGGATGATTACCTCATTTTAGAGGTATATATCTTTCTTTATTACATTACAAAGTTGTCAGGATCAGGGTTTGTTTGATCTACAGGAATGCCATGACCCGTGAGAAACCCGTGTTTTGGTCCATTCACCCCCCACCCCCTTGTTTCTTTGTTTGTCAATCGCGCATTGCTAATCCAGCTACTGTGCTAAGCCCAAGTTGAAAATTCGGCACCCTAATAGAAGTTGGTTTCGCAACGTCCCTGCACAAGAGCACAGCGAGCTGAACGTGTATGGGGATACAAATAAAATAATAAAATATCTAAAAAGGTTGGTGTACTGCCGAAATAGCGTGTAAGTAGTCTAACGTTTCGAGCGAAGGCCCTGACGAATGGCTTTCGCTCGAAACGTTAGACGACTTACAACACGTTTTATCACTCATGCATGTATGGGGATAGCACGTTTATATACTGCAATCAAGAGAGGCCTGAGACAAGCTTCTGTTAGCTTCGTCATCAGGCTTCTCGATTTTGGAGCTTAGGACGATGGGATGTAATGTTGACCCACTCGCAGCGAGCAAGTTTGTGCGATGATTGGAAACGAGGCTTAAGAGCTCCAAAATCGAGAGGCCTGAGAAGAAAGCTTGTCTCTTGATTTTGGAGCTTTAGTGCATGGGATCTAATGCTGACCCACGCCACCACCAAATTCTAAGTTTGCCAAAGCTGACAACTGTTCTCTTTGTTCAGATTGTTGAAGGAAAGATTCGCGTTCGTTTTAATTATGGAAGTGGTGAAGGAATCGCACGCATCGACCACGTGAAAATCAACGATGGTCAGTGGCACGACGTGAAAGTGATAAGGAAGGAAAGAAATGTACGTCTCTCTTTGAATCCTGGGCGATATATGGCAGAAGATGTAGCCTTGGGATCGATGAGGTTCCTCAATGTAGAAACAGATAACATTATTGTCGGTGGAGATCTACGAAGACGTTCTAGGCGAAGTTCACATGAAGGTGTGTGCATAAACGCGTGTATCGATGAATTTGTCACAATAAATATGAAACATCCGACGCATTCACTCTGATTTTTAAAGGGTTACACCAGCCAAAATACAAATGTAGTTCATATGAAAGATCTTACTGACTTTAGTTTATTCCCAAAGTTTCAGCATTCCTTTAGTTAAAAAGATATGGCTAGTTGAAGTTGAAAATTTGAGTATGTTGACGCCATATTAGTTTTGAAATTATGACGTCATTGAGTGATTCTTATAGCTGTTGTGAATGCTCTTTGGACGAAAATTAGTCGAAATAAACTATTTAGTTCCTCATGCAGGAAAGTAGAGGAGTGACGTCGTATAAGAGAAAAAAATATGGCGTCGAAATTGGACAAACTCTCCAACTCCACCTAGCCAATCTTCTTAACTAAATTGGTAGGAATGCTGAAACTTTGGAAATAAACTAAAGTCAGTAACATCTTTCATATGAACTACATTTGTATTTTGGCTGGAGTATCCAATTTAATATAACTCCTCGAAAGGCATTTCAAATCGGATTAAGTTTTATATGAAATTACATGAAAACTAGACTTTAGTTCCCCTTTATTTCTGTGAAAAACTAAGGAAACTCCTAGCCGCTCATGGAAGTTTAATCATCCGTGAAATATTTTTGTGTTTTTCTATTTTTGCACTAATATTGTATTTTCCCTTTTATCTTTCAGTCGTTTTAAATGGCTACTTCGGCTGCATGGAGAGTCCTCGTCTTAACGATAATGACCTGCCATTATCAGGAAGTAATACAATGGCGAAAGCTGCAACGGAAGGAGTAACTTCTAATTGTTCTATTGCCGTGTGCCATCCATCGTTTTGTCAAAACGATGGCCAGTGTGATGTTATCGAACGCAGTGGTAATAAAGTACCCAGCTGCATATGCAAACCCGGCTTTACTGGAGTTGACTGTGGTGAGGATGTGAATGAGTGTGATTTATCGCCATGTAAGAACTCTGGTCTCTGTGTAAATAGCATTGGTTCATTTAAATGTAAATGCATGGACAGAAACTTCAAAGGAAGCGTGTGCGAGACTTCAGTAGCTGCTCTAAGTCAAACTTCGCCGTTGGGAACCAGAGAGCTTATTTATATTGGAACTACTGTGTTCGTTTTGGTAATCATAGCCATAATCATTGCATGTGCATGTCGCTGCTGGCATAAACGAAGAAAGAAAGCAAAAGCTCAAGGCCTTGAACACGAAAGACATGAACTTAAAATGAAAGAGACAGATGAAGAAATTTCTATTAACCCCCCTCCCCCTCCTCCAAGACGAGGTGCAGATATTGATGATCCACCAGTTAATAGAAAGTTAGGAAGTCGAGCTCAATCGTGGGATTACTCTGAACTCCCCGAGATGGGACTCCATAGCAAAAGACTCTCTGGTAATTTCGTGGATTTACCATCAAAAAGCTGTGACGATTTGGGCGAATATTCTGGAACTAATGGTATACCGCAGGTTCCTAAACGACCACGGCATATTAGCGATTCCCAAAGTATCCCTGACGTTCCCAAGAAGCCTTCTCAATATCGGTGTTCAAGAGCGTCTTCCCAGAGTTCCGTTCATAGTGAAAACTATGGCGAAGCATCTGAGTTTGCCGAAGAAGATCTTGATATCATTCGTCAAGCTACAAAGGACATTGAAAAGTTGGCATTCAAGGCAGCAGATTTTGTGGACACCATGTTAGGAACTAATTGTGCATCACCACCATCTGAATGCGATGCTAAATCAGAATGTTCCGAGGTAAACGAACTCTTAGGTGTTGGACATCTTGAAATATACGACGATAACGAAGTGGATTACTTTATCCCTGAGAATGACCAGGATTCCGTGAGTGTAAATGACAGTGATGGCGAAACCTCCTCGATGTTGGAAAAACTGCCAGACGTGAGACACTCCAGAGGAGAAGTCCTTCATAAAGAATCACAGTTATAGCGAAACTGTAGTTGTAAATAGGATTTCCAGGAACACTATACTTTATTCTCGGTTTTCAAACTTATTTATTCCCAAGAACCTATTTGATATTCCTGTTCGTAGACGTTTTTAACGCTAAAAAGATGTGTAATTTTTAACGTATTTTTAGATAAATATGTTCTGTTTCTTGGCATGGAGCATGATAATTACTATAATAAACGATTTTGGATAATTCCATGTATAGAAATAGGTGTGCAATGCATACATGTGAAAAACAAAACAACTTTACCAATTATTCGCGAGAAAGCTTACTGTGTAACGTTGGACAAGGAATATTTTACCTACTGAGAGAAATAAGATGGCGACCTATCCGCGACTTTCATTACATTCCGTAACTTAATTATTCGCAGTGTTTGCAACAAGAGGACCCTACTGGCGTTCTTTGTGCTTGACCTAACCATGAGTTTGGCAAACTTTTCTCATGTGACCACGTAAAAACCTTGCGGATTGGTCTCATTTCGGACGGCTGGAAATTTTGACGTAAAGACACGTTCTTTCGCAATATAAATACAAAACTACTGTTCAGTGCCGTATATAGAATTAAGTACACTTGTTTTGCATGGTTTCCAATAGCGCAGCCCACAGAGACGTATATTATCGATATTTGTCCGCATTTATCATTAAAGTGCCTATATCACGCTTAGGGATTTTACATATCCGTGATATTTTGGTCTTCCTGAGCAAAATCATAATATATATTGCCAGCCGAAAATTTCATCTTCATGGAGTTTTTCGCTATCAAAGTTACCGGATGTGATGTCACAAAAGGCATTCCAAACCAGTTTTCTTTTGTTCATCCGATAATTTAACAACAAAAAAGTCAATGAAGATGAAATTATCGGCTGACAAGATATATGATTTTTCTCAAGAAGACCTCACGAGAGGCACTTTAAATCTAAGTCCTTGAAATAGTCATTTGCGAATTCTTCAGACTCAATTTCAGTTTTCCGCATTTTGGGTTTAAAAATAGAATCTGTGCGCTCCGCATTTTCCTGGCTGGCTATTTACCGTATCCAAGGTTCTAACACTGAACGCTGACTGCCTCGGACATCACTAGAGAGATTAAACTTCACGTTCGAGAGTTGCTTTTAGTAATCTTTACTGAATCCGTGACTAGCTCCTGCTGTCGTAACATTTATCACCAACACTAAGCGGATTCAAGAGGGCCAGGATATGCTTCTCGACGTCCCCTAATGTACAGGGCCGGATTAACGCTATGGCAGAAGCGGCATATGCCAGGGCCCCGCACGTTTTTGGGCCCCGCACGTTTTTGGGCCCTTCTCGTTGCGCAATTTTAATTTCACGCGTTTTTTCGAGAAAGCACGGGGGCCGCGCCCCGATAAGCCGTGGGCTCCGGTGGGTGCGAACTTTTTAAGGTACGGAGCTTTTTAAGCAGGGGACCTTTTAAGGCAGCGAGGAAAAAAGGAAGATAATTTAATCCTATCTATCTTTTTTTCTCAGCAAATTGCGCTTTATGGTGAAACCCCGCTGGGGGTCTAAACGGTTGCAAGGGGCGTCGCGCTGAAAATATGCCGGGGGCCCCGCGCAACCTTAATCCGGCCCTGCTAATGTATCAATAACGACGATGAACAATATAAACAATGTTTAAGTATTTTATGGAAACTATAAACAAGGAAAAATGTTGGATAAATGCTCTTTTTTACCTTTTTTCTCTGTTTGGATAAATTCTCTTTCTCATAGCCCAGAAAATCTCAGTAAAACAATGCACCCTGCATGTCAACTATTTATTGTCTGGCTGCGCTAGTCTCATGATATAATATATAATAAATAATATAATAAATAATAGATATATAATAATATCAATCAGGATATACTTGATTTTCTAAAAATGTGATAATCTCTTGACGTCATAGGTTCATTTGCATAATTATCACATAAGTCTAAATATCTCAAGGATCAAACGTGAGATGAAAAACCTCTAAAGACCTTGTTACACAGCTTTTTCCGTGCAACTGTGTCGCAAAAAAACAAAGTTCAAGTTGCTCGAGCATCTTTAGCGTGTGACAGCCCCTCACACAACTGATTTTTCAGATTTCCAAGTTGCAAAAAGTTTAGTTTGTTTCTATAGTGAGTCAAGGAACTATTTCTTAAAAAGGCCTTATTTTAGGAGTTGGTTCAACCGACCCGACAGAAAAGGTCTGACACCGGTTCCAATAGAAGAATAACTGCTCATTAAAGTGCCCATGACCCCAAATACGATATTACTGATATAGATGCTACATGAACTGAAAAGTTGAATGCCAAAATATTTTATGATTTGAGCTTTGCGTTGATGTGAGTGTGACGTCATTTACGGCATTTCGGATACAACATTCTACTGTTAAAGCAAATTAATCTAACTCAAACGTTGATGATGTACTTGAACGCTTAGTAAAGATTTTATCAACTTTTTCACTCAAATCCTCAACCAGACTCTATCACACGGAAAGCAGAAAAGAAAGTCAAATGCCGTAAATGAGGTCACATCATTACCAATTTCTGACAAACAAATCTTTATAGCACATCAACGAAAAGCTCAAATCATAAAATATTTTGACATTCAACTTTTCACTTCATGTAGCATCTATATCCGTAATATCGTATTTTGCCCAAATATGGTGCTTAGGTCTGTCTCTAAAATTTGAGTGTTTACATTGCAAGCAAATCATGTCGCGTGACCGTTTTTCGTCAAAAATCAGTCTTTTGTCAATTCATAGTCAATTCCATAACCCCAAAAATTATCTTTGTTTTGTTTGAAAGGGGTGTTACAAATGACAAACCCTTTTTCAATATTGATTTTCGTACAAATAAGATGACGACGTCAATTCTGACACACAAAAGGTGCTGCCTCGTCCCCAGTCGCTCGCGTAGGAAGGCGCGCGAGGAACGACGGGAAGGGGAGAGAGCGAGAAGCGACTGGGAAATCCTGCATCCAAAATGGTGTTCTCTGTAATGGCCACTAATTTGAGTAATCTCTATATAGAGATCAGCGAATGGGATTTGCAGCTAGAGACAGGAATTGCACCAACGCAATATTGGTCTGACAATATAAGATACTTGTCGATGACGTTTAAATTAAAGATTTATAGGTAAAATACAATAGTTCGATGACAATTTTTAAATTATTCGCGTGAACATATACGCGCTACAATTGCCAAAATACCAGTACACTTTTGCTTTATATGAATATTAATATGCTTTGTAGAGGAAATATGTAGGATATAGTAAATTATTGCAGGTCAAACACTGACAAAATATAGTTTAAATTGCATAACTATGGAGGCGTAACGTTGTCATAAAAGCTGTAAACAAGGGTGGGTGATGACTGATCTATTATATTATATTATATTGCTATGTGCTATTACTACCGACGTACCTGAGTTTGAATGATTTCTACCTTTACAGTGTATATATCGATTATAAAATACAATATATGCCGTTATAACGGCACTCGAGAAGCTGGTAAAACACTCGGCGGTACATCGCCGTTTAATATAAACACTCGTGCGCTGTTATTTAACACTCGAATACGATAATCACACGCGGTTTTCACCTACAAAGAGCTATTTATATAGACCAATATGGCATCGGCGTATTTCCCATCTCTAGCTCCAAGTTTGTCAAGCGACTTCGCGTCTTCGCCATTTCCAAAGCCAATTTGCAATGTTTCGATCAAATTTGCATTGTTTCGACACACGATTTCGCAGGCTCTAAAATTCTCACTTATAGCCTTCCCATCAACCCTTGTTTTTATCACCTTCCCATCAACCATTGCTGGCACTCTATTGCTAGCCTGCGCCGCTCCGCCTGCCCACTCCCGATTAAGAGCCTGCGGAGGAGGCAGCAAAAGGTGGCCCTTTCTCGATATATGAGCAACCGAAATTTAAAATTATTATAACATCAACCCAAGTCAGTTTTAGGGTTAGGATTTGGGTTCGGATTAGGGTTAGCGTTAAGGGTTAGGATAAGGGTTAGGATTAGCGATTATTTATTTTTAATTTCGGTTTGTTCATATATCGAGAAAGCGCCCAAAAGGTTACCTCTCCCCAGGAACAGCTGGACGAGGCAAGTTTTCGCTTTAAATAAAGCAATATGACTCTTATTTTACAACAGGGCGTTGGTGGTGTAATGGTCAGCATTGTTGCCTTCCAAGCAATAGATCCGGGTTCGATTCTCGGCCAATGCATTTTTATTTCATCTTATGTTAAAATTGTCTCTTTTGTTTCCACTATTTTTCTTTTCCTATTATTTATTTTCTAATCTGATTTTTAATAGTCAGGAGATGACGAAGCAGAGCAAAATATTACAAAGACAATTATTTAATACAACGACAATACAACGAGAAAAGCTTGTGTCGTTCTCAGATCCCTACTCTGACAAACTCGAAATGAGCTTACTATATGAGATTTCACCGATTTGTAAAATTTGGTAGAATGTTGCCCTAATATATATTCTAAGGATTTTTGGTGAAGGAACATTTCAAGTGTTGGAATATATACATTTTAAGACCAAACCGGGACCCTGCGATGCTAGTGCAGACTGCAGTGCTCTGACCACCGAGCGGAGGCCGTTGCCGAGAGCCTAGTCACGAGTTCTTTATATATAGACTTTATAGTGGTGGTAATGCCGGGTAATATTTGGCAGTTCACTCGATTAAACTACATGTTCTAAGGATTTATGGTGAAGGAAAATTTTATTTGTAATATATTACTTGTAATATACCCAAATATAACACACAAACAATTGCGCTCAATTCGCCTTTGATTCTCCACTTTGCCTTGATTAAATCAACCCAAAATAACCTCAGGATACCCCTTCTGTTGCCTTACTCGGTTCATGTGTTCTCACAGGGCCGTAGCGGACTATATATAAGTACCACTGCAGGTTGTGAAACACCTCTAGGGGACCCCGTGGGGCGGAAAAAAATTTGATATCTGGAATTACTGAACTGCCATTTTAGAAAAATATTTTAAATATTTTTTTGTGATTTTGTATATTAAACACTGACAAATAGCATCCCATACTTTCAGTTGAGACCAGTTTTATTGGAAGGTACTTTCTCTCCCCGAGACCTGAATAACTTTGGATTTTGATTAGATTAATAAGTCACCAAAGTTCTTGTTGTCTTGGCACTGTGCAAGGGAAACGTGATGGGGCAAGCTTTCACAGGATTAATTTCAAAATTCAATTTTAATTATACATTGTAGGTTCTGGCGCATTTTAACAATGAAAGTCATGTTATGTAAACTGATTATATCACTTTTAATTTATATATATATATATATATATATGCAGGGCCGTAGACACCGGGGGGGCTTCAGGGACAGAAATTAACCCTTTTAATTTGTTGCCAGGGTCTAATTAATCATTTATTTACTTGTTAGTTGTAATATATAACTGATGTGGGATTCTACGATGTTACCGTAAATCCCAACAATGTTAATTTCGATTAAATTAACATCAGTGAGCTCTTCTATGAGCCCGCGGTGAAAGCTATAATGTTTGATTTACATGAAGTAGGACGTATATCGTAATAAAACGAACAAAACCCGTATTACCCACTGCACTGCTTCACAACTTTTGATTTAAATCTCAAAATATCTTGATATGTACCCTGCTCTGATCTGCTTTAACAAATTTTCTTTGCTTTTTATGCTATAAATTTTGCTATAAATCTCGCCCCAGAATCCAAAATTTTCCGGGGGGCATGCCCCCGGACCCCCCTAGATATCTCGCGTCTTCGACGCTCGCTAGATCAGCCCCCTCAATACAAAATTGCTTCCTACGGCCCTGATATGTATGTATGTATGTATGTATATATATATTACAATTTACAACGGCAATCCGTCGTAGTTCAAGTTTATATCGGCATGTTAATTATGCCTTGCATATATTGTTAAAATATTAATTTAAAAAGATTGACTGCAGTAAAATAACACCACGGCAGTGCCGTGGCGGTGCGCTACGGCCCTGTCTCAGCACTCCAGAATAGCACAGAACTCTGCGCAGCGCTTACTACCAATTGGTAACCTAGTAATATAATATATAGAAGGTAATATAATATAATATATATATTGAAGTTGCATTTTTCGCAACTGGTCCGGTTTGGTCTCAAAATGTGTATATTCCAACAAAGGGGATTATTGCGGATTCGTATTTCTAGTAGATATTTGATTTATATTTCTATACTGCCTACGCAGCACAACACGTTTTATTGGTAAATTTACCAAAATTGTGCGACTGTTTTACGACGAACATGTCACCGCTGGGTTAGTGATGTTGGTGGGCTCAACATGGTAATACCGCGCAACCTGATGATTTAAAAATGAAGAAAACTTAATAGTTGTGTAGTTCTAGAATATTTTTATAAATAAACTTTAAAACGCGCGATTGTTGATACAAAGATAGTATCAGAGACTGAAGCATCGATATTTTGTATCGATATCGCCCATATCTTTGAATATGTAATTAACGTCGTATGTTAACTGCATGTCGTATGGTAACTGTATAGCGTCCCATATTAACTACATAACGTTGTATGTTAACTGCATAATATGTCGTATGTCAGTTAAAGTCTGCATAAAGTCGTATGCAGTGAACGCGGTCCATATACATGTTCAACTTCTGGTCGAAGTATATTCGGTGTAGACGTAATGTACTATCTACAGACAGAATCACCAACCGTGACTGAGCTTATACTATAATATAGTATAAACAGTTTATATTATGTATAGTAAAATATATAGTAAAAACAGTTTCTATTCATGCGATTTGTGACAGGCAATTGGCCAATCACAGCGTGTGTAAGATGTCACAATTATTGTATAAATAGTAATATTGTATTACAATCAACCTCGTTCCCATATCCGAGGTTAATTGAATAACACTTCAGATTTGCATATTTTCACTTTCACTTTCACTGGGCGGTTTCCCATTTTTTGGTTTACATACTATCATCCACGAAAACATAATTTACACAAGCAGACAATGAAGCTTTTTCTCGTCGTAGCGTTCCCTCTGGCCCTGGTAATGAGTTACACCATTCCTATAACACCATTACTCGAGAATTCAGTGGTGGACGTTGAAGAGAATTCAGTGGTGGACGTTGAAGAGAATTCAGTGGTGGACGTTCAAGAAAACGGCAAAGTGAATAAAGAGAATAACTTCGATAAAGAACTCCAAAAGTTTAACCTAACCTCGTTTAAAGCTCTCCTTGTTAAAGCCAAACTCTTTGACACTCTGAACGACCCCACCACCAGCTACACCGTGTTTGCTCTAAGCAATAAAGCGATCGAGAATGCTCCTTCGGGATTGTTAACCAACGCCACGAGACTACCTGAAGTGCTGAAGTATCATGTGCATCTAGGAGCCTTTCAAACCTTCATGATCACCCGAAACATGAGACTGAAGACCTTGGTTGGTGGACAATGTAAAATACGGTTTGGAATGTATGCTGGGGTAAGTATTTTAGAAATACGTCCGCAAATACAACTATTATATTACGTACTGTACAAGTTGGGACTGGACTGCGACGCGATTAACAGCTATATACGTCTGCAGGGTTTCAGGACTAATAAGATGCGCCTGTGATCAGTTGGTTGACTAGGATGAAAGCATTATGTGACATGCATCAATGCATTGTCTGTAGTGTAGTGTAGTGTAGTGTAGTGTAGTGTAGTGTAGTGTAGTGTAGTGTAGTGTAGTGTAGTGTAGTGTAGTGTAGTGTAGTGTAGTGTAGTGTAGAGTATGTAGATTATAGATTCTTTTAACATGTATATGCAGTGATATGTTTAATTAGTTACATTTAAGAGATTTGCGACAACATCTCATTTATTTACGAGGATTTACTTGACGATTTGTTAAGACCCTAAGTTGGAATACGATTGTTGCTTTTGCGATTGTTCAAATATTGACCACCGTATATAATGATGTTTGAAGCTTGTTTTTCTCCAAAACGTTCCAGTTCTGCTAAAAGGATCGCAGAGTCAACATTAAGGAACAGTTCTCAAATGTTTAGAGTCGCGTTGTAAACAGAACGAGGACGGTGTTCAGGGACTACAAATTATTCATTTTCTTTGTTTCGCATAAAGAATTCTTTTGTTTTGAAGGCCGCGTCGCAAGTCCCTATTGATGCTTCTTGGAAGGCCACGCTGTTTCCAAGTAAAATAATCATCACGTGTTTGTCAGGCGGAAGTATTTCAGGGCAACATACTTCGCCGGCAGCCGGCTATTATGCAACACCAGTCAGCTTTCTAATAGCACTGCGTAGTGTTCAAACAAACATCAATTAATTCTAGCATCAATGTGAAACAGACTTTCGCAAGACCGCGTAAACGATTAACGTCTCAAGACCATTCAACACCGAAAGCCCCCCAAATGTGTCTAATTTAACAAAATCGTTCGACGTGTCGACCGGAAATATCATTCTCACCGACAATGATGTTGGCCATACAACGCTAAAGAATGCTTTATGTGACCACTTTCCTCTGCAGAGACTTCCTAGCTTTTCCTGCTTGCCCCCTAGGAAAAGCCTGAAATGTGACGACTTGCGGACCAGCCAAGTTTTACTAACAAAAACCCCGCAATAAAAATAAATTATTCTTCACAGAGCATTCTAATCTTCTAATACTTATTAATAATGCAAGAGAAAAGACAAAATAAATCAGTGGCATGACGGAGGTTGTATATCTTATACAAAATTATGCTGATTTATACATAAACTTTTCGTTCGATTTTCTCAGCAAAAATCATTTAATATCTTTAGGATTTTCGATGAATATGAACGCCCTTACATCTGTGATCTGACAAACTACAAACAGGTTTTTACGACGGGTATGCACGTTTGCGTAACATAATATGTTACGTACTTGGACTAGGGAATTCCAAATCTGTTTTCAGAATTGAAAACGGTTAAATATTGACCGAGATAACGTTCAAAATCTACGGCCTTTTGCGATCTACAAATATACACGGCGTGCGGCAGCGGGGAAGAACAAGCGAGGGAGGGGTTATTGCGGATAGTATATAACTATTTTCTATCTTTGTTAGGCCATTTATGGTTCATGTCAACAGATGGATCGAAGCATCGAAGATGAGACGTATGATAACGGAATACTTGATGTGATGAACGGGGTGATGGTACCGCCAGAATCGGATCTTTTTGACGTAATTTCCCAAACTGCTACTTTTGAAACACTATTGAAGTATGTTAGCAAAGCGGGATTGCAACGATTTCTGCAAGTGCACGATGCAATGACAGGTAAGTTGCACGTAAATGTGCATTAAGTCATAAGTGAAGAAAGGGAAAAGGAAGGAATGGAGCTGGAAGAAATAAAAGGAAGGAAGCTGGAAGGAAGGGAACTGGATGGAAGGAAGAAAATGGAAGGAAGGAAAAGGAAGGAAAAGGAAGGAAGGAAAGAAAGAATGGAGGTGGAAGGAAGGAAGGAAGAGTAAGGAAGGAAGGAAGGAAGGAAGGAAGGAAGGAAGGAAGGAAGGAAGGAAGGAAGGAAGGAAGGAAAGAAAGAAAGAAAGAAAGAAAGAAAGAAAGAAAGAAAGAAAGAAGGGAAAGAAAGAAAGAAAGAAGGGAAAGAAAGAAAATCATTGAAATTCGTAATCACAATCCTTGAGAGAGCTACTAAAGAATTCCTACAACGTGTGTGGCTGATATGGTCGTCGCCATTATCAGATGCTCTTAAAGTACAGGCTACCAATACCTTCGCAATGCCAGCCCTAGCGTACTTCATGATCACCACAGAATGGACGGTTCACGAGATCCAGGAACTTGATCGAGAAGTTCGGAAGATTATGACGGAAAATGGGGGAAGGCACCCATGTGCCTCCGTGCCTTTGCTTGCCTTCGTTAGGAGGAAGGGGGTTAAAAAGCGTGGAGCAAAAATATAAAGAATTGAAGATTAAAACTGCCATCCATTTGTATGGATCTGACGATCTAGCGGTTAAAGCAGCCACGCTGGCTGACCAAGGAAGAAGGAACAGAGGGAGGAAATCCATCATGAATGACGCTGAAAGGTATGCTGAGGAATTAGGAGTGGACATATCTACAGACGAAGGAAAGATAAGATCGCGCTTGCATGCGAGAAGTAACGATTGCCCAAACCAAGGAAGCGATCGCCAACCAGCCATGGCTTGGAAGCATTACAAAGGAGAGGTGGAAATCCGAAGATTCCAGATCATGCTTTCCCTGGCTGAACGGATGGAAAGGATGTCCTACAGAGATCGTAGCGGACATGGAGGAAATTAATCAACAACTAATACCCACCCATGTTTATTACAGCTCGAAGCTCGGCCAAAACGTCAACACCACCTTATGCCGCCTTTGCAAAACAAAACCGGAAACAGTCCTACACCTCCTATCTGGATGCCCACGCCTCTCCCAGACGGAATACCTGTATCGCCACAACAATGTCTTAAAATGCTTATATTTTGCGCTGCTGCAACAATTTGGCATCATTAAAACAATTCCACCTCCAAACAGTGGCGTTGAGCCAAAGCCCGCAACGAAGACGGACGACGTACAGATCCTTTGGGATATTCCAATTTACTCATCTGGAGCTGAAATACTAACTGTGGTTGAGCAAGGAAACAGGCCAGATATAGTCGTAATTGATCAAAAGTCAAAGACGGTGACCGTTATTGAATGCAGTTGCCCATGGGTTACAAACATTGACAGGAAGGATAAGGAAAAAACAGAGAATAATAATAATAATAATAATAAAACTTTATTTCAGTGTCAATGGTGTTTAGCTTTTGACAAACTAATTGGGGACACTATTTAGGGTATATAGTAGCAAATATTAAGTAGTTATGGATGAATATACAATGTTATAAATTGATAAGTATAGATGCTATAGTACTATGCATTAGTATAGATGATATATGGCTAAAATGAAGTAAAATAGATAAATATATATGTAAAATTACTAAAACACTATGTGGAGCATAGTCCGCAGTTCTTACATCCGTCTTCTATTAGACTAGCTATATCTCTAGTTCTTATATGGTATTTAAATGAACTGAGGCTAGATTTGTCCTTTTCTGTATTTCCCAGTTTTGACCATAAGTAGGGTCCCATATAGCTTATTGAATGTTTGCCATATCTTATGGTTTCAAACCGCGGTATGATGAAATCTCCATTTCTTAGGTTATATCTCTTTCTGCTCATGTGAAATATTTCTGCTACATTTTCTGGTGCTAATAATACCAGGAAGTGCGTACTGAGCTGCAGAGAAGATACCATGGCTTCCATATCCATCAAATTAATGTCTTATTGGATGTAATGGGAAGATATCCTGCATCGCAGAAGTCTTCACTAGCAGAAAGAGTTTTAAGTAGCATGCAAAAAGCAGTTGTTTTAGGTTCAATTAGGATAAAGAACCTTTTTAAAACATTTAAGCTTTAAATATTTTCTCTTTTTATAATTATACATATTTTTATATTAGTTCTATTATTTTTTTATTAGCTATGTAATTAGTTGGTTAAATGTATACGTGAGCCCCCTAGATAAGCAAGTTTGCTTTTGGGGTAAACGTGGATCGAAATAAATTTTAAATTAAATTCTTCAGGTTACTCATTTAGAGCCCTGAGAATTTTTTATGTAAGATAACTTGTTTGGACAAGACTATTTAAAGAAAGAAAGAAAGAAAGAAAGAAAGAAAGGAAGGAAGGAAGGAAGGAAGGAAGGAAGGAAGGAAGGAAAGAAAGAAAGAAAGAAAGAATGGAGCTGGAAGGAAGGAAGGAAGAGGAAGGAAGGAAAAGGAAGGAAGACAAGAAAACTAAAAGCAAGTCAGAGAAGACGTAAATGGAATGATATATAGATACATCTTCAGATGTACATCAATGAGGTAGATGCATATTCAGATGCACATTTCTCCAAATATCAGCCATATCTATGTTTTGAATGAATTGATGAATATCTCGTTTCTCATGTTGTATTAGTTCTTGCCCCAAACGATGCTGCTTTCAAGAAACTTTCTCCAGATGTGATAGACAAACTCAACGACGACGACAACTTTCTTCATAATGTCATGGAATATCATTTACTCACCGATATTTACTGCTCTGCTGGTTTTGAAAATGGTGAAGAAGTCGAAACATACCAAGGTGCTAATGTGAAGGTTCAACTAAGTGGAGGAAAAGTGATCATAAATAATTCCACAGTCATCCAAGCCGATATCATTGCATACAATGGAGTAGTTCATGTCATCGATACAGTGCTGTTACCGCCCCAGTTTCTATTCCTACTCTAGTTTCTTGATTGATATTTGTAAAATAAAATAAAAGATAAATGAATAAATGTTCTTTTATGTCATGGGGCGTGTTTTGCAGGTTTTTATTACTCATACATATCGAGCAGCGCAGCACGTCTTCAGCCGAAATTTATCGGTTGGTTACATAGGCGTAGCATGCAGTCTGGTCGACCCGGCCAGTTTGACTGAGCACTTTTCAACAAGTACAACTTTTTTCCAAATTACTTTGTAGTTACAGGGACAATACTAAAAGGGATGACTGAAAAGCATAGACGTAGCTGACTAGTTATGTTTGGGCGGCAAAACATTTTTGCCCGAACAATTAAGAGTTGACTGTCTATCATCGGATGCAGTGTGACAGGTGTAACTTTATATGTGACTAGATTTCTCAGCAGGTTCCTCACCGAAATAGGGGAGTACTTAATCTCACCAAAAATAAACATTTTGGGTACTTTTTGAAAGAAATTTCGGGTACTAATTCGGGTAATATTTGCTGTTAAATATTCATGAAAGATTTATATTTAGAACTGTTTTAATATTAAAGTAATTCTTTTTAACATTAACATAATATATTAGAGTTTAAAAAATACTAAATCATACGATGCGCCTATGCTGAAAATCTTCCATTTTGAAGACCTAATCTTGATCCTAACCCTAACCACCTTTGTTCCATATAGCCAATCACAAAACCTGTTCATTTTAGGTACGTATTTACCCAAAATCAGTGAATGGTTTAACCATCGATGCAAGTTGTCCATTTGAAGCATCCATAATAAAGATAGCATGACAAAAACAATCTTGATAGATCGGTAAACACTAAATTCATTTACCTTCTTTTGTAAAGTTTATTCCAACAATGACATATACATTAACCCTAACCTAACCACAACAACCTAACCACAAATAAAGCTACACTAGCTCGCTGTACCACAAAAATCGCTGTACCCCAAAACTGCAGGCCTGTACTAACGACATGATGATCTGGTGTACAACCAATGGCCTCGCACGTAATGCTGGCAAAACTGTGCAAATCGTTTTATGATTATATGATTACTTGTTTATTATATGCATACAAAATTTGATCCCCAATTTTGTTTGTTTTGGGAAAATCATTAATTGTACTGCAGTACAATTAATAAAATAATTGTACTCCTCTCAACCAATAAGAATTACGGTTAGAGTTAGGCTTAAGGTTAGGACATTGGTTTCTTTGTGGTTGATTCCATTGTTTTAGTGTCAAATTTTGTGTCGATAACTCTTTAGAATCTCTTTATAGAATCTCTTTAATCATATTTAATCTCAAACTATCAGCAACATTGGGCTATCAGCAACATACAATACTGGGCTATCAGCAACATACAATACTGGAGCGCAGCCACGCGCCCCCCCCCCCCCCGCGCAGTCGAAAATTAATTTGACTAACTATAGCCATATTGCAGATTAGAATAAAGCGTTGCATTATTTAATTTCTTGATTTTTTTATGAAACTTTAATTGCAAAACAAATGTAACGAATTGACGCTAATGCACTAATGCCTTAATATACTCATGCCTTAATATACTCATATAAACAGATTCCTGGTATTTTCGAAAACGATAATAAAAGAACATGTACGAATTGCACACTACTGTCAACATTTAGTCGTTATAATACTGAAAAATAATTATAACAAAGATGAAAGAAAGTCGAGCACTTACAACGTTTTTAGATCAGTATATATTAATAATATTATATTTATATAGCCTTTTGAATTAAGATTTTGCAAATGTGAAACCACGCACATTGATGCATGCCATGTAAGTGGAAACGTCGTGTAATATAAAGTTTTATATCATTTCGTGCCTGGGACACGGAAAATGAAAAAATTGAAATTCAACCGGGCCCCCTAATTTCATATATCAATCGAACCATCAAAAGGCTATGAACATTATTAGATTAAAAATACTAACTACGGAGGTAAGTTTTCCAGCTTCTGACATAGCACCACTTGTTTAGCAACCAGTACACGCAAAAACTGTTTAGGTATGGTGTCACGTGATGTTAGATCGTGTTACGCCACAGAACTATCTGCAGTTGGTAAAGTCGGCGCATATCCTGAGGGTAATGGGGCAGGTTTACCATGAGGTATGGTCACATTCGTATACTCCGGTTCCTCGCGTTCTGTTTCAAACTTGATGCTTTCATTGTTACATTTTTTAATCTTTTCGCTAGATTTCCGCCCTTTTTGACGTCGGGAACGTATCGTAGTCGAACTTACAACATCTAACTTTGCAAGATCTGTTTCAGAATACCTTTCAATTGGTTCTGTTTGTACCTCACTATCTTTCTTTGAAGAAAGATTCGTCGAACTTTCCGAAGGCTTGTTTTCAGGTCCCCTACTTACTCCTGCTTTCTCGAGCAACTGATCAACGTGGTATTTCTCCTAAAAGTTCAAATATTAAGTTCAAAAAATGTATTAAAATTTAAAAAAAGTTAAATTAACAAAATATTATATTACTAAAATAAGATGCATAAGAATTTGGGGTGAATGTGTGGCGTCAATTTTTTTCAAGTTATACTCACCCTTCTTTTTGCCATTATGACATGGGATGGAACATCGGGGATTACCAGTGCAATAAAAAATTTCACAGCAAACACTATGTGCTTAAAGGAAAAGAAAGAAACTTGAAAAAATCTCTTCATAAATAAGCTTGCTCCTCAAGTTTACAATGCTCCTTCTTGCCGGGATGTCTGTCTTCGTGTTAGCATGTATATCTCTTCATAAATAAGCATGCTCCTCAAGTTTGCAATGCTCCTTCTTGCTGGGATGTCTATCTTCGTGTTAGCATGTATATCTCTTCATAAATAAGCATGCTCCTCAAGTTTACAATGCTCCTTCTTGCCAGGATGTCTATCTTCGTGTTAGCATGTATAGAACTTAAAGTGCCTATAACGTCTGTGCAGGGATTTAACATATTTGTAATCTACGGATTCTCCTGAGGTAAATTGTAAAATATCTTGTCAGCTGAAAAGTTAATCTTCATAGACTTTTTTGCTGTAAAAGTTGACGGAAATGACGTCATAGCGGGCATCTGTAAAGATGTTTCAACAGATGCCCGTTACGACGTCACTTCCGTCAACTTTAACAGCAAATAAGTCTATGAAGATGAAATTTTTAGCTGACAAGATATATTACAATTTATCTCAGGATAATCCATAGATTACAAATATGATAAATCCCCACAGACGTTATAGGCACTTTAAAGAGGAACTGTACCCAAAAAAATTACTTTTAAATAAAAGGCCTTGAAGTATAATGTTTAGAAATGTTAATAGTTTTACGGTGACGGTAAATAACGTTTTTATTCTCGTATTTTATGCTTCTGGACGCCGCCATTTTATAGTTTCCTCCACTGCTCAAAGTTGATGTACAGCGGTGGTTTTCTTTTCCATTTTGACGTCATCGAGTGCTTGTCTTTTGTTCCTTGCACTGAATGACGTCAAAATTAAAAATAAATCCCCGCTGGTCATCGAGTCTGAGCCGCCAAGCAAACTCTGGAATGACACAAAATGGCGGCATCCAGAAGCATAAAATATATATGAGAATGAAAACGTTATTTCTCAAGTACAAGAGCTGATACCGTAAAACTATTAACATTTTTAAATATTATACTTAAAGGCCTTTAATTTTTTTGGGTACAGTTCGGGAAACAATATACATAGTAAATATAGACCAGGATCATACAGAACAGTATTAAAAATGAACAAAAGATATAATTCTATATAACTACCTCAAATCCAATGATTAACCACAATCTGTTTCTATGCGACGCATACTCCGTGATTGTTTGATGAATAACGGTGGCATTAGTGGTACTATTGAACAACTCTTGAGTAACTGTTACAAATGTTGAGCCTCCTTCCCAGTTTCGCCCATATTGAGACGTAAACGCCACTAAGAATGAATTAGTCACAACACCAACAACATTCAAGAATTCCAAAATAGAGTACCACGTTCCTAGAAAGAAATTCTATATTCAATATATATATATATATATATATATATATATATGTGTGTATATTCTCTCACAAACCATGCAAGCTTCTTTGACTTGCATAAATGGTAGTGGGTATATTACAGCTTTATAAACTTACAAATGATTGTTTGCTGCTCCGAGTTCCCTTGCCCTTATAATGTTATTACACAAAATAGGATATGAATAAGATTACATTTGGTGAAAATCACGCGCTTGCTTCAGTACTTGATTCATGTTAGCATGTTAACCAATGTTTTAATATCTGTTAGGGGAGCTATAATGTAAGTTCACAAAGCATGGCAGTTACAAGTACAGGCGCCATCTTTGCCAGCACCGTCAATTGCACGACCAGTTACTACGCGACCAATTAATACACTCATCATTGGGGTCATAAACATGTCAATTCAAAAGGTTTCTTACCAATATCTTCTGCTCGAAATGCCACAGAATGCCTGTCAGTCCATAATAATCTCTTGGCATCCATTCGTAAGTCAAATATGTTGGTAACGAGAGCGATGAGAGGTGCCAAAGGAAATGCAGCTGCAAAAAGCTAAATAAAAGAAACAGGCACAGGAAATTCGTTTGTGTAGGCCGTAGGTATTAGAAAGCAGTGTATATTCATGCTTGTCACTTTATCAGGGTAATGTAGAGTTTTGAGCAACGCAGTAATCCAAGCTTGTCGATGTAATGTTACGTTATACATACCATCAAAAATCCATACTGTATCACTAAAAAACGAAATGAAAATATACGTTGTCATTGTTCGAACGTCGTCAAGTAATTCGCAGTTCAATTTCAAATTTAAACTGCCATTTTTGGTTCTTCCAGTAACCATTACCAGAAATTAACGACAAAATGGCCGCCACTTGAAGGTTAATTTACATATGGTTCTTAGAAAATGGCGTCTCATTTTACAATGAGTTCCATAAAGCTAAAATATTAAAATGAAGATTCTGCTTATTGAGTTGATCGTTCACTGTTTGCCGACCTCTTAATATATGCAACGGCGATTATCAAATTATTCAGTTATCGGTTTGATTAGATCATTCAAATCTACGATCCACCAATTGACAAAATCTAGACATAACTTTTTAAACTTTAATTAATGTTTACTATTCGAAATGGTTGTGTGGATTTTTAGGAAACATTGACGGGAAAATATGGAGAAGATTCAAAGCTTATTTATGATTTAGCAGATCAAGGGGGTGAGCTGCTATCATTACGTTATGATTTAACTGTATCCTTTAAGAAATTAAAAATGCTTTTATGTCCACAAATCACTGCATGTTTATCCGAAAATGTTTGCGTCCTGCACTTATACGCAATAGGGAATTTATACAAAAGTCAAGATGGCGATGACATTCTTAAGATCATAGTATTTTAAATGCCATAGTTGCAGATCGTTACCATTATACATTTAAACCACTTTCAACCTATGATTTCAGACATTTTTGTTTTCATAGTCACTGTAGAGTGTTCTGGGTAAACTAAACTAAAACTGGTAGCGGTCGATATCGTCTACAGAAATATCGTTGTTTTGAGTTATCCGCATGATTTTTCATCACCAGAAATTAACGACAAAATGGCCGCTGTTTGAAGGTTAATTTACATATGATTCTTAGAAAATGGCGTATCATTTTACAATGAGTTACATTGAGTGAAAATATTAAAATAAAGAATCTGCTTATTGAGTAGCTCGTCTGCCGTTTTTCAACCTCTATACAACAACGATTCTCAAATTATTCAGTTACCGGTTTGATTAGATCAGTTAAACCTACGATCTGCTAAATGACGATACCTAGAGATAACTTTCGTCAATATTACTTGTTCTTCTATTAATAACGAAATTTTAAAATGCTCATTGTTCTGTTGTCATTGCAAGTTGTGATTATTAAAAAGTTGGTATAAAACTTTTAAAAAATCCAACAACAATTTGGATCCAACAAAATCCAACAACAAAAATTTGGCCGATGTATGTTCGACTAATCTAATCAAACCGCTAACTGAATAATTTAAAAATAGTTGTTGCATATATTAAGAGGTTGACAAACGGTAGGCGATCTACTCGATAAGCAGAATCTTCATTTTAATATTTTCGCTTTATGTAACTTACTGTAAAATGAGACGCCATTTTCTAAGGACCATATGTAGATTACCCTTCAATTTTTTTTCAGAGAGAGAGATCCACCATATATGAGCTATTCTGCAATCTGATTGGCTGTTCTACTAGAAAGCTATCAGCTCATATATATCACATATAGCGGAATATTTTGCTAAAGTGAATGAACAAGAAATCGCCGTGAGGGCAAGGCTCCTTACCTTTTTCACTGTATTCTGACAACGTAAAATCTCCCACTTTTGGTTTATTTAGTTCACTTTCAATATATTCTTCAACGGAGACGTCCATTGAGCTGTGCACTCGCCGGTTTCTGCAACACCAGCAACACGTCTTTCTTATTCCTTTCTGCCAAATATGTTGAACCCACCTTACGTATATAAAAATAAACAGATTATTTATCCCAAAATCTTGCTCAAATTGAATACATACACTAATTGTAAATACATCGAAAATTGAATAATTATTTTAATTACGGTACTAATTTAATTAGGTACTAGTTCTCACCCAAGTGTTTTTTTTCCAAATGGCGAACGAAGCATGCTCTAACAGTTTTAACCGTTTTTTTTAACTGTAACCCTAGTCCTAGTCCTAACCCTAATCTATATTCCTTGCACCCGCAAGGAATGCTCGATCAACTGAGCGCTATTTTGAATTTATTCACTTGAGATTTGTTCGGGCTCAAACTCGGAAAAGGTTAGATGAGATGACTCTGTGGGACAAAGATGGCGCCCAGTCGGCTTCGGTCGACCTTCGGAAGACCGTGAATAGGGTTAGCGTTAGTGTTGCACTACAGTGACGTACTAGGCGCCAAGGTCCCCACCCTCAATCAGTTCAAATTGACTGATACAGTCAATTTGCCAAGTCACTATTTACAATTAGTGTACATGTATATAGTTAATTTGAGGAAGAGATTGGGTTATAAATCGTTCACACAACAAAGAATTGTAAACTTACGGCACTATGGAATCACTGAAGAGCTTAGGAAGTGGTTTCATGATCATTAACATTGCTACTTGTAGAGATAACATAGTCATACAGTCGTTATTTTCACCACAACCATCGCTGTATTCAGCACCTTTTTCAAGAATACCTCTCTTCGTCGTACTCTGAAACACAAGCGAAAATAATTCATTCGTTAGCCTTTTAATTCGTTAGCCTTAAGGTACGTTTACACACTACGATTTGTCGGGCCGACACTGGCGAATATTTACGTGATTCGCGGTAAATTTCGCTAATTCGTCATCTCCGACAAATCGCAGTGTGTAAACGTAACTCCCGATTTTTACTCCCGATTTTTACTAAATATTATAAAATCACTAGTCGTGGTATTCGTTCAATTTCTTGTTGTATAATTGCGGGTATTTAAACCACTCCGAAATTAAAATTCGCATCTCCTTGTCAGTAAATGGCCGGCTCTTTTTTTTCCTCCGATTATTTTCAACTATAACTAGTTCCGTATTTAATAAAACAGCTTCGTCTGCTATACACTCGTAGTTTACGGTCGACATATTCTTTTTTTTGTTTTAATTTTTTTGAAATATACGCGCGTTTATTCGGTAGTCATAGTTACAGTCAAAAATCGCTACGACTCTGGAAAAATCTGTGACTTTTCTACAGATTTTTCTCCCGATTTTCAGTGTCAGGACTTGCTGACATCAACGCTAACGCCATCAATCGGATGCCCATATTTGGAAAATCGGCCCGACAAATCGAGTGTGTAAACGTACCTTTAAAGTGCAACTGACCCCAAAAATGATAATGCTATGTTTGAAAGAGCACTTAAAATGATGAAGAATAGCTTGAACAGTTCTTCGATATCTATTTTCATTCTCGAGCTATTCAGTTATATGTGATATGTTAATGAGGCACATGATGACGTCAAAGCAGGCAAACAACATTGTGGCAATTCTAAAATTCGTGTATATCTTCAAAGTTATCCAATGAAATTACTAGAAACTTTGCACGTGAATGCATACTACCAAACTAAAGAACATGGTTCAAGTTGTGTTGTCACCATAGCAACAGATTAGCTTCCAAACCTCTCCGTTACCATACAGAAGTCTTCATTTTCTTCCATTGCAAGCAACGTTTTCGATTTCAAACTTGGGTATATTGCATTGGAAAAGTTATTGAAAAAGTTATTGAGAACTGCCAATTTCAACATGTTCTGCACATGAGAGAAAACAAATTATTTTGTTTTAGAAACTAAGAGGTCTGAAAACTAATCTGTTACTATGGTGATAACATAACTTGAACCATGTTCTTTAGTTTGGTAGTATGCATCCATGTGCAAAGTTTCAAGTAATTTCATTGGATAACTTTGAAGATATACACGAATTTTAGAATTGCCACAATGTTGTTTGCCTGCTTTGACGTCATCATGTGCCTCATTAACATATCACATATAACTGAATAGATCGAGAACGAAAATAGATATCGAAGAAATGTTAAAGCTATTCTTCATCATTTTAAGTGCTCTTTCAAACATAGCCTTATCATTTTTGGGGTCAGTTGCACTTTAAAGAGGTACTCGTACTCCAGTCAAAATACGAGTGGAGTTCATATGAAAGATCTGACTCACTTTAGTATATATCCAAAGTTTTAGTATTCAAATCAATTTCGTTAAGAAGATATGGCAAGTCGAAGATGGAGAGTTTGTCCAAATTTCGACGCCATATTTGTTTATAAAATATGATGTCACTGAGTGCGTCTATCTAAGAAGCTTATCTACTTTCCCGCATGAGGTTATTTCGACTAATTCTCCTCCAAAGAGCACTCAGAACAGCTATCACTATGTGATCGCCATCAAAACAACTGCACTGTCGATAAAGAATCACTCGATGACGTGATATTTTCAAATCATAAAAAAATCATATTTTCAAAACAAATATGGCGTCAAAATCCTCACATTTACAACTTCAACTAGATATATCTTCTTAACTAAATTGATCGAAATGCTGAAACTTTGGGAATAAAGTCACTAAGATCATTCATTTGAACTTCATTCGTATTTTAGCTGGAGTACCACTTTAAGGCGGCTTTCAAAGTATAGATGTTCGTAATGGAGCTCCGTGTTATGATCAGAATCTTAGGGGAACTGTACTCAAAAATAAATTAGTTTGAAATAAAAGGACTTTAACTATAATGTTTAGAAATGTTAATAGTTTAACGACTCGAGAAATAACGTTTTCATTCTCGTATTTTATGCTTCTGTTTATACGAAGGTTTTTGATACGAGAACTTAGAGGTTTGGAATGTTCTTCCGTTTGGTGGTCTGTATCCACATGCAAAGTTTCAAGTGGTTTTCTTGGTTAATTTCGATGATAAGTCCGACTATAATGCGTAGTTTTCTATCCATTAGCTAACTATATAATCAAGTAATTGACAGTTAACTTAGATACACCATGCATCGGGATTGAGGAACTCTATATAATGTTTACCATATATCCTTGCTGGTTTTACTGTATTTATTTATTCACAAAAGACACTCACTCCTCTGAAAAAAGCGATGTAATATAATGAAGCGTAGGAGTTCACAAATTGGAATCCAAACAACTTCACAATAAGGGCGTCTTCGTGAGAAGTTTGAGTGCGATGGTTTTCTACAAAAAAGAGAAAAAAGGGAATACATAAAACAAAAAATTCTATTAACCATATATATATATTATATATATCGCGCGTACTCCATTTCTCGTTTCTCGATGGAGGACGGAGATTTTAAACGATTTTCGGCTTCCGTAAGGAGAAAATTAATTATTTTTAATCAGCGAAATAAAGTTTTTCATGGTTTGGCCCATAGAGATCATAGAGGGGGCATTGGGGCCTGATTTCAGTCATCTACGGACCAATTGAAGGCAGCCATCTTGAATAAATTGGGGACAAGTTTATATTTATATTTCATATTAAAGCAATCATTTTGATCTTTTACTCAGCAGAAAATGGTCCAAGTAACAATAGAACAACAGGCTTAATCGCCAAATAGACGTAAAAATTGTAGAATTTACTATTCGTTGTTTTGTACCGCGAGGTTCTCGAATTGCAGAAAAAGGCCTGGAACCAAGACGTTTGCCCCCAATTTACCCCAGTTACCTCTAAAATGGCGGCGCTCAATTGGTTCCCAAACTTAGGGCCAGTGCCCCCACTAGTTTTATTTATAATCTCTATGTTTTGGCCTGCTTCGTCTACTTGTGGATGCAAGTTGGGAGAGCACTCAAACATCCAACTCATACTCTTCCAACTTACTCTTCCAACTCGAAATAACGCACCCTGATTGGTTACTGAGAGGTCCAGAACGCTACGATATGCCCCCCCCCCCCCAGCTAATACGCTGCGAGGGCCATATACTTTTCTGGATCGGTAGGTTTTTGCGGGAAAATTTCTGAGTTGACCGAGCAATAAAAACACAGTGGTTATAAAACAAAATTTAACTATCGAGTAGTCCTGTCAATGTACTAGATTTGGTGTTCCAAAGTGAGGCTAATTATTCACATTGATAATATAACATACTATGACAATCACTAGAATGATTTAAACATACCCCAATCCGTTAGAATGACGGCTAGGCGTTGATAGCACTAAAAATAAAAATCACACAGTTGAATTGAAAACATTGATGCTATACAGTAGCTCGGATTATTGTACTAATGATCGAGCTATATATTACTATAGGTAAAAAATATTCCTGAGTCCAAGATGGGAACTCATAGCCTTCTGATCACCAGTAACATGCTCTAATCATTGAGCAACTGGGACTCATAATACAGACAACAAATGAAATGCTTCATTGATGGACATCTGTCCTGCTATGTACAGGTATTTCTAGAATGTTTTAGGCACTGTTCATTGAAAATAAAATGATTGTTGCAACTCTCATTTGACCGCTAATTATCGACTCTGCACATCTACTTTGTACTGACTCAACTTTTGATGATAGTTCACGAGAGTTTCGGAGAGACTAAAAATGTGGAACTATTCCATGTTTTTTTATTGTTTTCAGCAAACGTTTCGTTTGTTTACACTGGATTATGTCGTAAGCCCTTTAAAATATTTTGTTTGAAAAGGACATTCGCGCGGTATTAGACTCTTACAAATTCCTATCTTCGTTTGACCAAGAGCAATGAGAGTCGAGATAACTCTCAAACTCTTGTCTTAATAATACAAATAAAAATAATAATAATAATAATAATAATAATAATAATAATAATAATAATAATAACAGTAATTAAAAAATACTACTACTTCTACTACTACTACTACTTCTACCACTACTACTACTAAATAATTGGCGCTACTCGATAAGCATGCTCCTGAGAAACAAAGACCCTGATAACGATGCCGCGGGTACCATGGTTCGACGACAACATTAGAACAGCCAAAAGGCAGAAAAGAAAAGCTGAAAAGCGATGGAAAAGGACTAAATTTGAATCTGATTGGAAGAAATATAAAGAGATTAAAAACAAAGTAACATATATTATGAATGCTGCTCGTCAAGAATTTTACAAAAAGTTTGTTGAAGAAAATAGTCATGATACACGCAAGTTGTTTTTTCCCACCAAGAAGCTTCTCAATCTTAATAAAGAATCGCCACTACCACCACATGAATCTGAGGTTACACTTGCAAATAACTTTGGTACATATTTTGTAAAGAAAATCGCTGACATTCGTTCACAGCTTGATGATGAAGCTCCTCATGAATCAGTAGAAATGCCAGAGTCTCTCCCAACATGCTCCAGCTCTCCCAACATGCTCTAGCTTTTTAATCTTGAATCTTGTTATTGGAGCTCCTGCAAAGTCATGCATTCTCGATCCCATACCGACACAACTTGTGAAAGAATGTATCGTTGTATTATTACCTGTTTTGACGACGATAATTAATACGTCTCTTCTAACAAGTAATTTCCCTGTTGCTTGGAAAAAATCAATTCTCCGACCGCTGCTTAAAAAACTTGATTCTGAACTCGTTTTTAAAAAATTATCGTCCTGTCAGTAACTTATCGTTTCTATCAAAACTCACAGAAAAAGCAGCATCTGGCCAGACTTATTCCTATTTGTCTACAAGTGACCTCTACCCCTCCATGCAATCGGCCTATCGACCACATGCCTACAGCACAGAGACGGCTCTTCTACGGCTCAAAAATGACATACTGCTAAATATGAACAAGCAACATGTTACCCTTTTGGTTCTACTGAACTTGAGTGCGGCATTCGATACGGTGGATCGTAGAATTATTTTACAAAGATTAAACTCGCAATTTGGTATTACTGGTAACGCTCTAGCTTGGTTTTCTTCCTATCTTTCAAATCGTTCTCAGCAAGTTTCCATAGGGTAAGTACTGTCAAATAATTTTAACACTGATTTTGGTGTTCCTCAAGGTTCTTGCCTTGGTCCTCTACTCTTTTCGTTATATTCAAGTCAACTGTTTAACATTATTCGGCCTCATCTTCCGACAGTACAGTGTTATGCCAATGACTCCCAGCTCTATCTTGCCTTCAAACCAAGTGATGACTGCATCGACCAGAATGCTGCAATATCATCTATTGAAGATTGTATGAAGACATCAGGAAATGGATGAAATCAGACAAGTTGATGCTCAATGACAGTAAGAGAGAGTTCGTGATTATTGGTACCAACCAACAGCTGGCTAAAGTAAATATCTAACATATCTGTGTTGGATCTGCTGAAATTGAACCATCTGACCATGTTAGAAATATTGGTGCTTGGTTTGACAGTAACCTGAATATGAGGCATCACGTGTCCAAGATATGCAGTTCAGCATTTTATTATCTTCATAATATTCGACGAATTAGGAAATATTTAACAAAATCGGTAACAGAAACGTTAGTTCATGCTCTTCATGTCTCTAGAACTCTACTACTACTACTACTACTGCTGCTACTACTGCTATAGCTACTACTACGGCTACTACTACGGCTACTGCTACTGCTACTGCTACGGCTACTGCTACTGCTACTGCTACTACTGCTGTTACTACTGCTACTACTGCTACTACTGCTCTGCTACTACTACTACTGCTGTTGCTACTGCTACTACTGCTGTTGCTACTGCTGCTACTATTACTGCTGCTGCTGCTACTACTGCTGTTGCTACTACTGCTGTTACTACTGCTACTGCTACTGCTGCTGCTGCTGCAACTGCTGCTGCTGCTGTTGCTGCTGCTGCTGCTGCTACTGGTACTGCTGCTGATACTGATACTGGTACTGCTGCTGATACTGGTACTGCTGCTGCTGCTGCTACTGCTTCTACTGCTGTTACTCATGCTGCTACTACTGCTACTACTGCAAATACTGCTGCTACTGCTGCTACTACTGCTGCTGATACGGCTACTACTGTTGCTGCTACTGCTGCTGTTGCTACTGCTACTGTTACCGCTGCGACTGCTACTGCTGCTACTTTTGCTGCTGCTGATCTGCTACTACAGCTACTACTACTGCTGCTGCTACTACTGCTACTACGTGCTACTACTGCTGCTGATACTGCTACTACCGCTGCTGCTGCCACTACTACCGCTGCTGATGCAGTAACGGATTTGTTTAGCAAATCCACAAACGACTCTTCTCTGCAAAATTCACACCAAATTGCTATCTTAAAAATTCTCAAATCAGATATAGTTCAAAATTGTTACCTTTCCCATCACCATGATGCAGACAGTGTTCAAAAATGATGACGTAACACTGGCCAATGTAGGTCCTATTGATCCTTCTTTGTCAAAGATATCCACTCGAGACACTACACGGTAAATGATTATCCCAAACGTAGTCGCTATGACCAAACAAACCTATAAAATGAACAAAGTTAAAGAAAGATAAATGCAACTAGGTTAGTTGCTTTTAGCGCTTGTTTCTTTGTCATAAGTCGCACGGCATTATATGTCACTGATGTACTGATTTGCGTCCATATATCCTTCAATAAACGAAAAATCTTGCGAAGTCAATATTTACACTCGATAATCGTTATGAAGATATGTAGAAGTTGTTGAGGACAATATCGAGTTCTAGAATATATATTTTAAGACTCAACCGGGATCAGTTGAGAACTAAATGCAACATCAAGGTCTACCGGTTGGTTGTTCAAAGGGCAAACATTAGTTCAAACTTCCTGGGACAAAACCTTTCTATATATTTTCATGATGTCTGAACAGACAACTTCAACCATCTGCCTGCATGGTTGATTAACTGAAACAAGTTGAAATTGTCTATGATCGCAGTGCCTTTCTGTCAACAATCTATATTTAAGCACCCCTGTAACAGTATAGTAATACATGGAAACCACACACAATGAACACTCAAATATCGCTTTATAAAACGTACTGACCATGGTGATTGGTAATACATTTAGAACGTTCTAAACTACTTATATATAAACACATTTGCCAAACGTTGGCGTATAATGTTGGAGCAAAGGATGAGAAAGAGAAATGTTTTCTTAGAAGAACTGTTTAAAGATTTGAGAAATAAATAGGCTTAAAATAAAAGAGCACGATGCATTTCGGCAGACAACTTATCAAGTGCTACGTCTGCTGATAAACTGAAACTTAGAGCGCATATTTATAGGGACTGAGGTAGAATGATGTCACCCCGATAGGGAAGTGACATCATCCTATACGTAGCACTTGATAAGTTGTCTGCCGAAATGCATCGTGCTCTTTTATTTTAAGCCTATTTATTTCTCAAATCTTTAAACAGTTCTTCTAAGAAAACATTTCTCTTTCTCATCCTTTGCTCCAACATTACGCCAACATTTGGTAAATGTGTTTATATATAAGCAGTTTAGAACGTTCTGAATTTATTACCAATCACCATGGTCAGTACGTTGTATAAAGCGATATTTGAATTTGTCACCACGACAAAGTCACTATTTTTTTGAACACACAAATATTAAAGGTTTGCCTACCCGCGGTTTTTATTTCTTTTTACGTTTCGCTCTCTTACGCCTTCACTCGAAAGTTACACCAGCTGCTACACACTATTTCAATACCAATCTAGAGTTGCCCAAATATTACTAGGGTTTAACTTTTAAGTATGACCGAGACTTACCATAAAGAGAAGAACACTAAACGATCCAGCACGTTTTTTGAATCTTTTTCTGAAAGGGTAAACCCACGTGTCGTTACCAGTGATAGGATCCTGAGGGGAAAGGAACCGCAATTAATAGGATTATTGTAAAATCTAGGGAACGACAATCCATTTTCACTCACAGTAACGCGTAACGAACTGTTGGCCTGCGCATAACATTTGTGGAAACACCACCAGCTAAGCTTAAGACCTGTCGACTTAGGCTTTCAGACCACAGCATAATACCATGAACTACGTGTTGGCATTATGTTCCAAAACCTCAAACTCCAAGAAATAAATATATACCTTCATGCAGTAATCAGTATCTCACGAGAAGCAAGTCTAATATAGAAGGTATCTATAGCGACACCTTGGCTCCGTAGCGCGGGCATGAAAGTATTTCACAGCAATTAATACAAGCTTTCCAAGGCACGAATATGGATAATTTCTCAAAGCCCAGAGTGTGCCGTACTTCGTGTGAGTGTGGCCAGGCTGATGTGTTGGTGATAATCATGAAAGAAATCTCTCAACGCACCTAAAAGAACGCGAGACGCCAAGACCTGTTGTCCTAAGACCCAACTATAGAAAAGTCCGCCGTCACCAAACATGCTTGAAAGCACGACCATGATCAGATAAAATGAGAAGATTCGACGCTTCTTGCTGGCTAGTGAAAGGTATTACTTTTCAAGTATAGTTTATAGTTTAGTTTATAGTTTAGTTTATATTCACTCTTTTAGGTGAACGGAATACCCAACAGGCTAAAAGCCCAATTGATAGGGGTTCCGAGGGCCTATAGTAATATAATAAGGTCTAATAATATAATAGGGCCTAATAATACCAGCAAATGGTAAAGACCCGAAAAATTAAGTCTTTACCATTTGCTGGTATTATTGAAAAGGCAGCATTTTCTCCTCAATTATTTTTAAGACCGACAATAAAACCAGTAGTGAGTACCTTTTGAATTTCCGTTCCATAAAACTGGGGTCGATTAGGCTCCTATAAAAACAGACAAGCTAAATTATCAAGAAGTTTAATCAGAGCCACCATTGCAAACCCACTTTGGTTGGGGTGCTGTCGAGTTAAATTTTCTATTTTTTATAAAATTGCCAAAATCCTAATTATATATTTATATATATATATATAAATATATATATATATATATAATAAATATATATATATATATATAATAAATAAATATATATATAATAAATAAATATATATATATAATAAATATATATATATATATATAATAATTAGTTAACATTAATAATAAATAATTAAGTTAATTATTATATATATATAATAATAGTTAACGTACCTGTTCCTCAAAGTCACTCACGTCCCATTGATATGCCAACACAGCAGTTTTCCGTTTCCAGAGCTCAAGGAACAACGTGCCTATTTTAACAGTAAAACACATTTAAAATTGACAAGCAATTTCTTGGTAAAACACAATACAATACGCGGTAAACAATAAAACAATAAGAACCGCAATATCTATTTACAATAAAAAAATAATTAATAACTAATTATGTAAACAGTTTTTATCGAGTCCGATTCTGTCTTCATTGATGGCTTTAAGTCCCTAACGAATATTTAAGAACAAATTGTGAGAACTTGCTAATAAATTGGTAATAACGACGTAATAGTTTGGTGTGAGAGTGGGCCATCTGATTGGCTAACCCCCTAATCCTAAACCTAACCTTAAATAAATTTTTAAGAAATATTATTTTTAATATTTTTCGTTGGTTCTTACCCCATAGACAAATAATAAGAGCAAAAAACGGAGTAGCATTGTTATCGAAAGAGTTTCGCATCCATCCCTGGACTTTTTCGCCAACAGACAACGTATTGTTACCAGATTTCGCTTCCACAATTCTAAATAAAAAATTATTTAAATCTAACTCGTGTACAAGTGACTAACACAAATCACGAAGTGAGGTATAGAATGTGTGCAAGGATTACGTGCCTGTTAGCTTCAATAACTATCTTGATTATTACATTTGTTTAAATAATTATTTTAATGGACAAATACATCATAGTTAATTATTTTACTTTTGTAGTGGTTAATTATTACTTTTATGATCAGAAATTTATTAATTTAAGGTAATTGAAGTGTTAATCATTGTTTAAGCTTATTCTCTAGGACTGTTTACTGAAAGTTTATTTGGTATAAAAAATGTTAACAACTTTATTGACCAAGCAAGAGGTTTGTGTTAGACTGGAATATCAGACTGATGATAAAGATCCAATATGAATATTTTAATAATAATACAACAAGTGGTTTATTCAATAATTAAATATTAAAGACTTATTAATGGGATACTGCAGCCCAAATACAAATGTAGTTCATATGAAAGATCTTACTGACTTTAGTTTATTTCCAAAGTTTCAGCATTCCTATCAATTTAGTTAAGATGTGGCTAGTTGAAGTTGGAGAGTTTGTCCAATTTCGACGCCATATTTGCTTCTCAAATATGACGTCACTGAGTGATTCTATCTCATATTATGCCTAAGAAGCTCCTCTACTTTCCTGCATGAGGAACTAAATTGTTTATTTCGACTATTTTTCGTCAAAAGAGCATTCACAACAGCTATCACTATGTGATCGCCTTCAAAACAACTCCACTGCCGATAAAAAATCACTCAATGACGTCATATTTTCAAAACCAATATGGCGTCAAAATCCTCAAATTTTCATCTTCAACTAGCCATATCTTCTTAACTAAATTAATAGGAATGCTGGAACTTTGGAAATAAACTAAAGTCAGTAAGATCTTTCATATGAACTGCATTTGCATTTTGGCTGGAGTATCCCTTTAACCTGAGGTCTGTATGGGTCAAAGTATTTGCCTGAGGTTTTCGTACTTTCCCATACAGACAGAGCAAACGAGGTTAATAAGGAAGTTATTATATTGCTTTTCGTTCATTTTCTTCTCTGTTTTAATACTACTTTCGTCTTGCCGTTTACCTGATACCGCTTCACTAGAACGTTTCGCTTCATTTTTACACCAGTTAGACATTTATTTGCCGTGCTTTTAGATGAATAACTTTAAAGAAAAGCAATACTAATGTTCCAGCACATCTTAATATCGTTCGGCATTTTTGAATAAAGATAAACCTGGCATAGCTCTCTTTAAATGTTTTCATTCAAATAAACTCAGAGATTTTCGCGCCATATCTTATCGATCCGAAACAGACCTGAATATGAGCGTTAAATAACGTGAATGTGCATATAGTATCTTTGCGTTTCATAAGCTATTTACATACAAGGAGTACAGTTAATAACGTCATAGGAAGTTCAAAAGTATCATGGGGTCATGTATTAATGGAATGGAACACTCAATAGTGAAAATATCAAAAAACAAACTTTAACGTTAACTTTAAGTTGTGGTGTTTCCGTAAGGTGAAGAAGACGTATTTCAAATGAGACACGCCAATACTTGACAATACTTTAAAATATCAGCAACTACCTGCGGAAACGCCAAACCAATATTCAGTTCTGTTGATTATACGTTTTGATGTTAAAGGGATATGGCAATAAAGATTATATTTGCCTTTCTGATAAACAAACGGTCATACGAGGGTAATCGAAGTGAAAAAACTACTCTGCTGCAAAACATCATCACTAATTTCCACAAATAAAAATCTTGTTATCCGTCATCTTGTTTTAATACCTTACCTAATTAACATGACGTCACAAGCAGGGTAAACATGATGAAACTTTCCTTTCTGGTACCTGAATTTATGTGGTATACTTTTAAAAGTATTGTGGTTCAATTGAGAAAGAAAAACATCCACAACAATTTTTAGACCTATATACGTGAAATTATGGCTGACTAAAGTTTTCACTTTACCCTGCTTGTGACGTCACACGCATATCGAAAAATTATCCAAGATGGCGGATCATGGTGGACAACAGGAATGTCTTTTGTCGAAATTAGTGATGTTGTTTTTGCACAAAACTCGTTTTTTTTACTCGGATTGCCCTGTGAAGGCAATTTACTAATCAGAAAGGCAAAAATAATCTTTATTGCCATATCCCTTTAACGTTTGTGATATCTGCATTATTGAGTGTCCCATTCATTAAAGATGATCCCATGGTACTTTTGAACTTCCCATGATGTTATTGACTGTACTTCTTGTATGTAAATAGCTTTAATGAAACACAAGGAATTTTAATAAATGTACACTTATTGTTCACGTTATTAAACCTCCTTTAGTTTCAATGACCGTTTTATTTCTGCAATGTAGGTCGAAAGGTGTAATAAAAATATACTGAGTACGTTTACCACGGGTGATTTAATGTCTCTCCATTTTATTTTTTATTTTTAATGATTAAAAAATCAAATGTAGAAAACATTATACAAAAGATAAATCACATATTTCTAGTTCATAAATTTCAAAAATTGAACTAGTCTTTAATTCCAGGTACAAATACGGTTTTTAAAGTTCCAGTAATCAATCAGATTGCTGGATTTCCGTACTTAGACCTCTTGCTAGTCAGTTATATACTAATAATAATTAGTGAGTTAATGATGTTAGTCAATTATGATACCTTACCTTCCGGCATGTTTGTGTTCTAATAATTCTAAGGTTCTAAAGAAGGGATGTTGTTAGTCTCTTAATATATATATATTAATATTGTTATTAAATAATTATATATTAAAGTTTTGCATGGCGATGTGCAATTCAGACAGATAGTTTTTGGTTATACACAATGTATATATTAAAACATGTGTGTAATTAGTATAAAAGAATTGTGAAAAAGATAAATATGACCTGAAGGACACATCATCGCAAATGTCGCCCATGAAAATAAGTACTCTTACTTACGTTTCACTCTCTAACGAAGGGCCTTTGCTCGAAACGTGTTAGACTACTTACGCGCTATTTCGGCAGTACACCAACCTTTTAGATATTTGATTTGTATTTCTACACTGCCTACGCAGCACAACACGTTTTATTACTCTTACGTAAGTATCTTTCTACATATTGAAGGTATCTTATTCATATTTATTCATATTATTAAAAGATTAATTATCATCTAAAAGTGAATTTGGACAGCACTTTTCAGAACCGACTAATATATATATATATATAAATTTCACTTTTAGATGATAATTAATATTTTAATAACATTAGAAATCAACATTATTCATGTGATGTGAGCATATAATGTAGCAGTTTACTTTTACTGATGAGTGATGACGTGTAACAACAGACGATTTTGTCATTCAGCTCTGAAGACGTTCTGAGTCTCAAGGACAAAAGTTCAGCTTAATTAAAATTATATATATATATATATATATATAGAAAGGATTTATGGTGAAGGAAAATTTCGAGTGTTGGAATACATACATTTTAAGACCAAACCGGGACCAGTTGCGAAAAATGCAACTTTGAGGCCTTTTAAGTATGTAAATAGCTTTAATGAAACAAAACTTCTCGCAACGGCTTCCGTAGCTCAGTGGTCAGAGCGCTGCACTAGCATCGCAGGTTCAATTCCCAGCCGGAAGGCCTCAAAGTTGCATTTTTCGCAACTGGTCCCGGTTTGGTCTTAAAATGTATGTATTCCAACACTCGAAATTTTCCTTCACCATAAATCCTTTCAACATGTAGTTTGATCGAGTGAAATGCCAAATATTACCTATTATATATATATATATATATATATGGTGTCTAACCGAAAACTATCTGTCTGAAATATATTAAGATGTTAGATTTTTATTTTTATTTATAGTTACTGTATATTTTATACTTATATTTATATTTTATAATTATATTTATATTATTTATATTTATAATTGTAATAGTCTTACATTTATCTTTTATAGTTATTTCATATTTATGTTATGTTATATGTACACATGTTATGTGTTATTATGTTGTGTTACATGATAGATCGATATGCCATTAGTGTGATGCAGCCATGAGTAACATAATAAATCTATGCACTTATAATGCTATTAATGGCACCATGGTACCATGGTATTTATACATACGCAGTGGTGAATCCCCACAAAGCTACAATTACACCAATCACCATTGGAATCCACAATGAGCTTACCAATAAACCTGTAATAAATTAGACAAATATCTACAATATATTCGTACTTACAAATGGAATTTTAAAAATCAATGGCTAGTTGTATACATTCCTAAATAAAAAAACTATGGAAAGAGGACAAGCCAACAGGGAATGATTATATCAAATAGCGCAATAACCATGTGCCGAACTCAATGCAAGGGAGAGTAGTCTTTTGTTTAAGCTCATTTGCATTGAGTTCAGCACATGTGAAGTTCGACGTTTGACCTGGGCCTAGGCCCGGTTCAGACGTTGAAATTTTCATGTGTTGAACCTAATGTAAATTATCAAAATCCTTTGTTCAAGCTCATTTGCATTTAGGTTAGGAACATGAAAAGTAGGGCGTCTGAACCTTATATTCCACATGGCTCGTTTGTCTTTGTTCTTTTGGGGTGAATATATCAATAGCCCCTGTCAATTAACTGTCTTAAAAACTGGTCGCAGCTTTCGTTGAAAACAATGTCAAAATAATGATTCATATTCCCCACTAATAACCCTCTAATCTTCAAAGGAAATGAAAGGAAATATTCCCCTCCCTTGTGATTTCTACATTTCGAAAAACTGAGAAAACATAACACCAAGAATACTTCAATAATCGTCTTAGGTGTACATTTCTCATTTACTTTCTTATTTTTGCATGCGTTGTTACAAGTTCTGGGGCACGTGTAAGCGGCTAAATGAAGGAAAACACTTTACACTTTGCATATTATTCTATTGTCCACAAAAGCATCTGCTTTTCATCTAATCAACCTCGCAGATGTGGAATACAAGTGATTATTTTGAGGCCCATCTTATTCAACTTGGGTTATACAATCGATGAATAAATGACACATTGCCTCAAAAAAGAGCTGAAGAAAGAACATGAAAAAAATTAAAATATAATAAAATAAAACTTTTTTGATATTTAAAAAAAACATGAATTTTTGAAAACATCAAATTAGGAAAGATGCTGCCTGTAGAGGGAGTGAATGAAGTAGAATGAATTTTGGCATGATTTATAATCAATAATCGTGTGTCAGTTCTTTTTCTAGTTTTTCTATTTGCTTTTCTTCTAAACAAGTTTCCACAGTCATGTTAACGTGTTATGTAATTTCTGCAAAGTGCAAATTAAATTACCTAACCAAGCAAAGTACAGTGCAACTTTTTCCCCAAAGTAATTTCGGATTTTCCACAAAGGCTGGAATTTTTTCCATTTCAACCAGGTATCACTGAGAGCCTTGCGGGGGTCACTGGATTTCTCTTTGAAAAAATTTGAAAGAAAGCTTTCAGAGTTTCCTATGCTCTCTTCTTCATCTACATCAGCAAACATTGGATCCAGACTTGATGGAGAATGAACACACAATGCATCTGTATACACACCATGCATGAGCATGTAGGCTAGGCCTAGGAAAATCAATCAGTAAATCAATCAGTAAATCAATCATTAAATCAACCAACCAATCAATAATAATTAAATAATCGTAATTCATCATTTCCTTACTAGATTATTACTTGAGCTGTACATATATAAATCATAAGTTCAAGAAATAATTTTAAAAACTCCATTTGCCTACAGGAACTGTACGGATCAATTCGAAACATCACCATCCTCCCCCCCCCCGGAATACCCAGGGAATTTGACTCTTAGTCGTGTCCGGAGTAGGGAATTTGACGTTCCAGGCCTTTTGCCGGGGGGGGGGGTTCAACCGGCAGTCTAGAACTCGCGCGTTTTCGGGTGAATCTCACTAAAGCTTTGTCACGGCCAATCTTGAACGATTGTTATATTTTAAAGGGAAAGACTCCGCTTTCGTTAAGGACTGGTTTGTCAAAAATGGAATGGAATTTCCAGTTTCATAATTTGGCCATGGGGGTCGGGAATTTGCCCGTTTAATTTCTTGCTATGGTAGGGCATTTGAACACTTTTTCGCCCAGGGGGAAGTTCAAATTTCCTGGGTCTGCCCGGGGGGATGGAGATGTTTCGAATTGATCGGTACATAAGTTACATTCATAAAATCAGCCAGTCAGTCTATTAATTTACCTTGACTACTTCTATGGAGGTCCCACGCACCAGCATTAGTTTCTTCTTGGAGGTTTAAATTAATGAGAATATGATGAACCTTGCAAACATATCAATCAATAAAGCATTATTAACTATTAACTATGCAGTATGACCTGCAGTCTTGTCATACTTTGCCAATCATAAACAAGGAAACTTATGCCGTAGAATGATCGGCATACACATACACTCCGATCGATTAATTATAAAATTAATATGAATTACCTTAAGTGCCTATATCACGTTTGGGGATTTTACATATTCGTAATATTTGGGTCTTCCTGAGCAAAATCATAATATATCTTGTCAGCCGAAAATTTCATCTTCATGGACTTTTTTGCTGTTAAAATTATCGGATGTGATGTCACAAGAGGCATTTTTGTGGCAAGTAACAAAAGAAAACTGGTTTGGAATGCCTCTTGTGACATTAAAATCCGGTAACTTTGAGAGCGAAAAACTCCATGAAGATGACATTTTCCGCTGACAATATATATTATGATTTTTCTCAGGAAGACCCAAATATTACGGATATGTAAAATCCCCAAACGTGACATAGATACTTTAAACACGGAGAGAGTACATAAGTAGAGGCTGAGTAGCTCAGTTATTTAAAATTTAAATTTCAGCGCACCAACCCTATTGGTCGGATTACTGTAGACATTTTACGACATGTTTTAAAACTCCAGTGCTTTTTACGGGGGGTGTTCTCCCTTTTATGCGATCGTTCCGTGTTTAAGTCATTTTCTAAATTATTCAACTTAGACAACTTACCAAAAGACTTCTAAGGGATGGTCGAAAAAATGTATTAGTATCTTTGATACCATCATAGATCTCCCTTTTAGATGCACAAAATGGAGCACTTACAAGGTCAACTGGAAAATTAATAATAAATAATATTATTAACCGAGAGGGCGGTCATTACGAGAAAATATCAGACCGAGGTCCCTACATCAAAGACCGAGGTCTGACATTTTCCTGTAATGACTAAGCGGACGAGGTTACAATAAGAGGTTTTTATTATATGGCACAAGTTACTTCCGGTAAAAGAGAAGGATTTGGTATCGTTAAGAAATTGCGGTTACTTTAAATAATATCGGCGTGATATGTACAGATTTCTTTGCTCTAACAACTGGCCTAGCGGCTGTATTTTGGATTCTTTGAAGTTTTTGTAGGTCACTGGAGGGAAGGTCATGTAACATATGCCATTACAGTAATCAAGATTAGATGAAAGAAAAGCATGTACCAAACGCTCAGTATCTTTTTGTGCAAGAAATTTTCTTATTTTGCCGATGTAATGAATGGATTGAGAGGCTGAACGACATATTTTATTGATTTGCGCTTTGACTAAGTTAGATAAGACTCAAACGTAACTCTCAAATCTCTTACTTCTGCGAGAAGCTCTAGTTGATGCCCTCCTACTTTGATTTTAATATTTAACAAATAGGAAATGGATTGCGTTAGTTGTGTGCCTCTTTGTGACCAAATTACACAACCTATAATTCGTCGACCACGACGACCAGCGACGATTAGTTCTGGCTCGTTCCTCCTAATTTTCCTCATTACGCATCTCTCCCGCAAAATTAAATGTTTACCCGTGTACCCCCGGGGTAAGCAAAGGGCAGCGGGCGCCGCTGCCCACGTGGTTCCGGCGCCCCTGCTCACACGTGACGCTCACTCTTTGTCACGCTATTCGTATGCCGTCTAAAAATGCCATGTAATAAAAACGTTTTATTAACCTCGTCTGCTTGGCCATTACGGAAAATATCATACGTCCTTCGTCTCTCAGGCCGCACTGTCAAGACCTCGGTCTGAGTATGTATGCGAATAGCGTGACAAAGAGCTATTGAACAGAACACACCGAAAAGATAATAAAATTCACTTTCCGAGTGTTCATTCTCTGATTGTGGCTCATTCGTGACTTTAGTTGAAGTCCTTGTAAAGAGTCTTTTGTTAGCTTGAAGAGCCAGGCCTTCCACTTCCTTGCTCACAGAAATAAATAATTATTTGGTGCAGTAATTTTGGAGAAAACGAATTTTGTCTGAAAAGTGGTTTTGAAAAGGAACTGGAGGAGGAGTAGACTGTTCTCCCCATGCCCAGCACCAGGTGAAGCGCAGTACATGGTTATAAACTCTGAGCTGACCAATTAGTTTCTCCCTGTGTGAATGACCAACATGCATGGTGAAGAGCCACATCCTTACGAGGTGACCTTAGGGCCCAAAACATGTCGGATCTAGAGGAGTAAACATCCCACCTCCTGGCTGCAGGGTGGTGGTAATCGTATGGAGCGACCACCGAAAAACTGGCGACTCGGTCCAGCGATATCTCCGCTTGGCATATGAATGTTCACAGCAAGCATATAGAAAGTTCACATAACCGGCAAGGGAGTGCTTGCAACACACCAGTTCTACACATGCAACTACAGACGAAAATTTGAATTGACTATTTTATTGATTTATTTGAAAGAACTCCTAAAACGATGAAGAATGTCTTTTTACAGTTTTTTCATATCTTATCTCGTTCATGAGTTATTGAAGGTTGTGTAATATGACCTATGACGTCACATATTGTGACCCACCTTTATGACCAATCTGGAAATGAAGCATATCTTCAAAACTATTGAATAAAATTACTTGAAACTTTGCACAAGTTTACACTTCACGAAATTGAATATCATAGTAACAGGTTAGTTCCCAGACTCCTTTCTTCCTTTAATAAACTTTATTTTCTGCCTTTTATAAAACAATTTTTGATTGTGGAATAGTGAAGTGTATTTTCAATAGCATTGCCAAGAAAACCGGGCAACATCAAATAAAAATCTTTGCAGGGCGTGGTAGAAAATAAAATCTTGTGCTTCAGTTAGAAATGAGTCTGAGAACTAATCTGTTACTATGACAACGATAAAGTTGATGTGAGATATTCAATTTCGTGAACTGTAATACTTGGGCAAAGTTTTAAGCAATGTCATTCGATAGTTTTGAAGATACAGTATATGCTTCATTTTCAGATTGGTCATAATGGTACAACTTGTGACGTCACAGGTCATATTACACAACCTTGAATAACTCAAGAACGAGATAAGTGGATGCAAGAACTGCAAAAAGCCATTCTTTATCGTTTTAGGAGCTCTTTCAAAAAAATCAATAAAAAGGTCATCTCAGTTTTCGTATATGTTGGGCTAGATGATGCGAGTCCCGTATCTAATGACGACAGTGCCCTCAATCCAACTGGACAGTCACAGTCCTAACCAGTGCTTCCACTTGCCAGGAAATTTCCTGGCAAAAGGAAATATTGGGCTCTGGCAGGAAAAATGGCAGGAAATCCTTTTTGGAAGGAAATTGGCAGGAAATATAATGAATTGCCAGGATAATGGCAGGAAATTCTGAGATTCCAACTATTGGGGCTTTAAAATAGTCTGTGTGGCGTAGTAACTAATAAAATGTTGAATATACAAGAAAGCTACCTATCAGAGTTTTCAAACGCTGGCAATTTGATTTGGGCCTTCAATTGGCGGCGTTTTCGCCTTCGGAAATCGCATCAACTTCGGAATTCGGAAATTGCTCGGGGAATCGCTCGCAGGCTCAACTCAAATGGGCAGCGGTTGAAAAAATAATTTGTTTAAAAAAATGACAAATGTTCGAAAACGACGAAAATATCAAGAATAAAGACACTGTTTGCTGAGATTTTTAAGTCATATTTTCTTTTAACGTGATCCCTTGCGCTAGACAAGTTTTTTTCTAGTCTATAGACGATGCAAAGTGAGTCAAGTGACTCAAATTTGACGTCCCCATCAGGCTCCGACGATGAACTTGATACGGAGATTGTTCAGTCAGGCGCGAAATTAATACAAACCGGTAGTAAGCGTTGCGGTCAAGTGCCAAGGTCCAAAGGCGAAGACAAAACGAGTGAGAAAAGAGCAGATATTCGTCGAAAGCTGGTTGCAACATGACGAATTTAAAAGTTGGCTTCAGGCAAAATCTGCTCGTGATGGCAAGCGTAAACCTTTCTGCAAGATATGTGCAATGTCAGTTACTTGCTCAAACACAGGACTCAAAAGGCACCTGAAGAGCAAATGCCACGAAAAGAAGGCTGCAGCATTGGGATCCACAACTAGTGCTGTGACCAGTCTTTTTAAAAAGAGTGCAAGTACAACATTTGATCGTCTGAAGTCTATGGAAATCAAATTATGTGCATTTCTCCCTGAGCACGACTTGGCGATATCCCTCTCCGATGATCTAGTCGAGCTTTTACGATCGCTTTTTCCTACTGACGATGCATTAAAATCCTGAACGTTGGGAAAGCAAAAGGCAACAAACGTCATCCGTCAAGTCTTGGGTTTCGACTACCTGCATGAAGTTGTTAGTTCACTACAATCGCATTTGTTTAGCGTTATTATTGACGAGACAACAGATTTGAGTACTGTTTAGCAGATGGCTATTTTAGCTACATATTTTGACATGAACTCTTTTGAGTCAAAATATCATTTAGTGGATATGGTTGAGGTCGAAGATGGCACTGCACGTGGAATCTATTCTGCAATGACAAACGCGTTTTCTGAACTTCATATTCCCATGAAGAACATAATTGGCTACTCTTCAGACACCACAAACGTTGTGTTTGGGGAACACAATTCAGTTTCCTAGTTGTTAAAATCAGAATTACCAAGTGTCACCTGATACATTTAGCCTCTTCCTACGCAGCCTTAAAGCTACCCAAAAGCTTAGAGGACCTATGCAGAGACGTCTATGCTCATTTTCACCGATCGTCAAAGAGGCAAGACGTTTACAAGGAATTCCAAAGTTTTTTCAACGCAGAACCGTTAAAGTTGTTGGCACCAGCTCAAACTCGATGGCTTTCTCTTCAAGCTTGCATAAACCGTATTTTGGAGCAATTCGAAGCTCTTAAATAGTACTTCACTCTGGTTGTCAACCAAGACCCGACGCATTCTAATGATCGAATCCACAAGTCACTGCAAAACAAATTCACTTTAGCATACTTGGAATTTCTTAGCTATCAACTTGAACGCTTCAACTCTTTCAACGTTCTGTTTCAAAGCACGAGACCCCTTCTTCACGGCCTGAAGAAAGAATTAGAGGATCCAATTAAGTCTATTTCATGACTATAGATTACGTGAAGAAAACAGCTCCAAGTAAGATCGATTCAACATCAAGTGGTTTCCATGTTCCGTTGAAACAGATTTATGTTGGCATGGCTGCAGCTGCAACGTTACGCGAGATGGAAGCTGACGGAGCTGCTGAAACCCACTGAGCAATTCGATCGATTTCGAACTGACTGTAAGAATTTTCTTGTCGAGGCTATTTATACAGATCCAGAAACGGTTTGATCTAGATGCTGAAATCTATACAATTGTGCAATGTATCATGCCTGCTAATGCTGCTGCTTTGTTGCCACCCTCCCTTGAAGTAATCTGTCAGAAACTTCCATATCTACGCGAGTGTCTTGACACAAGGAAGCTGGATCGCGAATGGCGTCAACATGTATTTGAAAGCGAAACTAAGTCCGAGATGAGTTGGGACAAATACTGGCGGGTTATCAGAGATGCGAAGACGGTAGCTGGAGAACAAAAGTATCCAAGTCTAATGCAGTTTGTTTCGATCATAGCTTCGTTCCCTTTCTCAAACGCAGCAGTAGAAAGAACATTCAGTGCGCTAAAGCAAGTCAAGTCGGATCGCCGATCTTCCCTGAAATCGTCGTCGTTAGTTTCACTTCTCCAGTGTAAGGCAGCGATGAAGAGCGGAAATACTTCTGCTGCTAAACTTCAACCGAGCAAACAGATGTTGGAATTTGCTGCCAAGATGAAAGCAAATGCAACGGACGAACAAGCCAAGGAATTAAGAAAGAAATATCTTGACGAGTTTTTCCTGTAACTGTTGTCTAACTTGTCTGATTGATGAAACTGTTGTTCTAGGTAGCATAATAGCATTGCTTCATACAAATATATAAGAACTATTTAGTTGCACTGGTGACTGCAGTGGACACCAGGAAATTGTTTACACTTTTACAAAATATTTCAGTTTTAGTATATACTTTATATTCACACAGCTGTAGCATACAGGTATATTGTGAAAGATGATGAAAGAAAATGTTCAACTGGCTCAGCATTTACTGTCTCACTCTCAGCATGCGGGTGTTCTTTACACGTAATACGTCACTTACTCACTTCTTTCAAATCACAAATACCCTTGCTTATAGTACAAAAATGAAACCAGTATCATATATTTAACAATTCGACAACGAGCCCGCGTTTTCTATGAGTTTTCCTTTTCTAACTTTTATTTCGCATTTTTCATGGAAAAAAGTAAATATTCTTTCGAAATCAGGCGACTTTTACCCCAGAGGTTTATATCAGCGGATAGTAACTCCTGCGATAGCCAATGAAAATTGAGGATTTGTGATATAAACTTGTCAATTTATACTAAATATATATATATATATTTTTACACCCATGTAAACTGTGGTAACAGCAAATGATATATAGTAGGGAAACTTCTAAAGGCTAAATATAAAAAAAGGAAATGCCAGGAAATTTGCCAGGAAATTTTGCAATTTCTGGCAGGAAATATTGCAATAAACAAGGATGAAAACAGGAAATCCAGTTTTATGAAAGTGGAAGCACTGGTCCTAACCCAAGAAAGGACTCTCACGTCCCAGCAAAACCTACAAAATCGTAACTCTCGACCGACTGCCGTACCCTCTCAACCAAATATCCCAGAGAGGAATTGAATAAACACATTAATAATGACTATCAACTGTCCATGATATGCATCCAAGAACACATAACAAAGATGACCCAGAAATCATAGCACACAATCTGGGTATTTCAACACTCTTCACAATCTCAACAGCTCGCATCACAATCTCAGCCATCCACGGTGTTGACTTAACTGTGAAAACAACTATCCTCCCCATGTTGACAACAATAAAAAAGATCAGCGAACGAATTCTTCTTGCCATATTTAAAGGGAATCCAACAACATATGTGATCTCATGTTACTCGCCTCATAACGAGAGTTCTAGAATTCTACAGTAATTTGAAGTGCTCCTTCTTGGTCGAGATTTCAATGCTCAATTATCTGAAGGCTTCTCCTACCACAACCACCATAATAGAAATGGCAAACTTCTGACCAAATTTGCACAACAAAGCAACCTAATTATTGGAAATATCCGCTTCCAAAAGTCGAAATGCAAGCTTGGGACATTGAGATCTCCCACGGGTAACCTTTCTCAGATTGATTTTTGCCTCTATCGTAAGAGATGATGGTGCAACAGTATTAAATACTGTCAAGCCCACTTGTCATCAAACTCAATAGGCAGTAACTGCTATAGTATACCATTAAACTTAGCCTACGTTCCACAAAACCAGCATCACGCAAGACTCATGAACTGGTGTGCCATGTCATCCGACCCCAAGCTAGCCTGCATGCAAATCAACAACAGTATATCCGATACTTGAATCCATACCAGTGAAAGACTACACCTCATAAAGCCCATAAAGAAATACTCCGCGACAATGATCGAAATGACCAAGCTGCACAAACAAACCTGTGTTTAACAAAGGTGAAGAAAAACGCATTACTGAAACCCTCGCATCGTTCGAAAACCCTATGTCAACCAGTAGTCTGAGGTGCATGGAAGTTAGTGAAATAACTCTCTCATGGGAAATGGACTCAACTTCAATTTGTTTTGTGTACCTTGGTGGCTACACGTTTACTTCCCATGACGTAAGAATCCACATCGCTCAGACATTAGAAAGGCTCCAATAAACAAAAAGTCTTCTATCCAACTCATCCTCCTCTACAGCTCTGAATCATGGTCACTTTCCAAATCACTTTCCAAATCACTTGGTCTATCATCCAAGGTGAAACAGACTCAATGCCTGGAAAAATCACTTCCAAAAACGTCTTTCTTCACACAAACCATCGACAAACACTGACACCAACATTGAACCACTAATTTGAAGTCAATGCCGATATCAGTTGTGAATTCTTCTCACAGGCTGAACGCTGAAGTGGCATGGCGCATAAACAAATGAAATCAAGCAAAGCCCCTGGACTCGATGGTTTGCCAAGCGAGCTGTGAAAATTACCCAAAGTTAAGAAAAGTCTGCAATGAAATACACTCAGGAAACAGACCTGTGGAATGGGGTCTTTCAGGGATTGTTCCCATATCGAAGAATTAGCCTAACTCAAGTTGCAGCCAAAGTTTACAATCGTCTTCTACCAGGCTATAGCCTGTAGACCCACAATTTGGACGGCCCAAGTTTTGGGACGAAAAATAAATTTAGACACTATTTCAAAATTTCTACTTTTCAAACATAATTAGTTTTCTACTTTGTTAATTAAAATACACTGTTCTTCATTTATGTATAATTAATTACTCTACTTTATAGAAATATTTCTTAAAAATGAGAAACTCTGTTGAAAAATGGAATTTCAGAAAGTGACAGCTCCAGTGAAATTAGCGATGCCAAGGATAATATTAACTGCAAGCTCGCAAAAACAAGAATGGGGGGGTATTGATTTTTCACGGATGTCACGTTATGACGTTAAATGCGGTTTCGTTAGTTGTTCCGTAGCTAACTTGCTAGGGCCATTGCTATGACAATTTCTCATATTTGGGACAAGTTAAAAAAAATTGTATCCGTAAGTCGATCTGCCACATGCAATCTTTTGCATTATATTCGGTTATCTGTTCAAGTTAATGACTTTTTATGATGACTTTAAAACACTGAAACAAATTTGTATATTTTTCGGCTTAAAATTTTTTTTGGTTGCTATTTGTTGTAGCAATGTAGGAAACATTTATCGTCACAATCCTTAATCTGGCTGATATAAGTATCCCGAATTCAAAACATAGTCCTAACCACAAACCTCACCCTAACCCTTACCCAAAACCTAAATCTATAATACTAATTCTTAGACTTCTTACGATAATGATTTTAATTTCGAATTTTACTACCGATAGCCTAATGTGACGTCATTTTGGGATTTATATGAAACTTCACCCGCAATCTGGAACGGTCGATTCCTGGAAAGTAACGACAGAGCGTCTAAGCCAATCAGAGTGTCTAAGCCAATCAGAGCACGCGAATTCACCGGATGTAACTTGTACCATATAATAAATGTATTTATAGTAGAAACTTAACTAGTGGTAGTAGTCTAATGCAAATGATGCACACTGATTGCAGAAATAACGAACATAAGTTTCTTTCTACTAAAATAATTAGATTATATTCGCTCTCAATTTCTATGAGGCAATTTTAACTATTATCACCTCATACAAATTTCAAGCTCATAATCTATATAATTGTTAAATAAAATAACCGGTAGGATAAAACTAATTTCAGTTATGTTAGGTAGTTGCAGTTTCAAGTCAGTAAAGTTGCAAGCTGTGTTAAGTTGTCAATACTCAGAAAAACTCTAGACAGGAGTCAAACCCGTAAAGGCTTCTGGATGCTAGCTAGTTTTTCCGAGTATTAACAACTTAAAACAGCTTCATTGCACAGTAAAACCTTTACAAAACAACTTAGATCCTACCTTAACCCCCTTGGATGGATTTTCTAACCCTAATTACCCACTGCCTAAAACAGTGGTCCTTACCCCCATGAGAAAAAGTAGGTAAATCAAGGCATTCTTAATAAAAAGTAGGAAAAGTACAAAAAAGGAAGGAAAAGTAGGATTCCTAGAAATCCTGATATTATGTACAATTTGAATATTGTACAATTTGTACATCATTTAAATCAAAAAAGGAAAACTGTATACTGTATATATATATATATAAGTTTTTAGAATAATGTGCAAAATACCAGAAAGGTATGCAGCTAAAATTTGATGATATAACTCATTTTAATCTGATAACTACAGCGCAGTTCAGAATGTGAACAATCTAATCGTTTATCATGTTTGTAAATTGTCCATAATTATCACAATTTTACCATATAATATATTTATATATATATTAACCTTCATCATCAGTTTGAAAATATTTCCAAAATCCTGGTAAAGGGCCACCATCAGGTGCCTCAAACTACATAAAATATGAAATTCAAATCATTTTCCAAATTTAAATTTAAAGTTTAAGGGAGAATATCATGCATCGAAAAGCATGATTCATGTGTATATCATTTCAGAAAAAAATAAAACAAATCAACGTTGATCTATAGCAGGTTTTAAGCCAATTCAACCATGACAATTAAGCTAAATACGTGTAGACGTAGTCCTTGTATTTATATATATATATATATATATATATATATATATATATATATATATATATATATATATATATATATATATATATATAATATATATATATATATATATTATATATATATATATATATATATATATATATATATATATATATATAATATTATGAGGATTCTGAACTCGGGTGGTGAATAATAATGATGTAAATGGCTACTCCGAGTTACGAACCACACCAGACAAGTAGATAGAACTAGCTCTACTTGGCCCGGCTGGGATTCAAATCCGCGACCTCGGTTTGCTAGTCCTCGACGCTCTACCGAATGAGCTACAGGTGCTCCCAACTTGACCTGTACCACCTGCTCCCAACTTGACCTGTAGCTCGGCAGTCGGTAGAGCGTAGGACTAGCAAACCGAAGGTCACGGGTTCGAATCCCAGCCGGGCCAAGTAGAGTTTTCTCTAGTTTTCCGGTATGGTTCGTCACTCGGAGTAGCCATTTACAGATCAACAACAAACAACAGACGTTTTATGGCTGTTTTCCCCGCTTACGCAGGGGTTGGCCGGTGGTTCCCCACGACAGTTTCCTCCACTTTCCACGATCATGTGCATCTTCCCTCTTCAGCCCACTCTCTCTCATATCCCTCTCCACTACCTGGCTCCATGTCATCCTTGGCCTTCCTCTTCCTCTTGCACCATCAACCTCAAGCGACATACACCTCTTCACCCAGTCACCATCATCTTTCCGCAGCACATGTCCCGCCACCTTAATCGGCTCCTCTTTCGTCAGACACCGATTCAATACCATTCTTTCCCTCAGCTCCTCACTAGACACTCTATCCCTCAGCGATATGCCACACATCCACCGCACCAGTCTATTATTCAGCTCCACAGTCATGGCCCACGTCTCCCTTCCATACACTGACCATAGCACTCCTCACACAGGCCACATACACCTTCCCCTTCAGCTTTAGCAACACTTCCTTCCTTGTCAGGATCCCAGAGAGCTCTTTAAACTTTCCCCATGCACAACGTACCCTTGCCACAGATGCTGAATTTGCTCCTCCACCCCCATTCAGCATATCCCCCAGGTAACAAAACTTTTTAACATTCTCTAAATGCACCCCATTGCCCAGATCCATGCTCTCATCTACGTCACTATCCTCTCCATCCTCTGCTCTTTCACACACCTTACAAACAATCATATCCACAACTCTAGCCAGTGAGCCCTTCACGCCTGAGCATAGCTTGTGTACCCATCAACTACAGAATTATTTCCAACACCCTTCCCACATATACTACACGGCCACTTCCCTAACTTTTCAACATGACCACTATTCTTCCTTGACACCATCACCTTACCAGTGTTCATCTTCAAACCCTTTGCCTCCATGCATTCTTTCCATCGCATCACTTTCTCCTTAAGCTCCTCAATGGAGTAGCCATTTATATATTTTTATATATATATATATATATATATATATATATATATATATATATATATATATATATATATATATATATATATAATATATATATATATATATATATATATATATATATATATATATATATATATATATATATATATATATATATATATATATATATATATAAATATATATATATATATATATATATATATATATATATATATATATATATATATATATATATATATATATATATATATATATATATATATATATATATATATATATATATATATATATATATATATATATATATATATATATATATATATATATATATATATATATATATATATATATATACAATGTATATATATATATATATATATATACATATATACATATATACATATATACATATATACATATATACATATATACATACACACATATACATATACATATACATATATATATATATACATATACATATCATATACATATATATATACATATACATACATATATACATATACATACATATATATATATATATATATATATATATATATATAATATATATATATATATATATATATATATATATATATATATATAATATATATATATATATATATATATATATATATATATATATATTATATATACAGTATATATATATATATATATATATATATATATATATATATATATATATATATATATATATATATATATATATATATATATATATATATATATATATATATATATATATATATAGCAAAGTGAAAAGGTGGTAAACTGCCAAGAATTTAGTGACGAGACACTGACGTTTCAAGCGGAGCCCTTCATCAGAGTAAGACGCGTCTTACTCTGATGAAGGGCTCCGCTCGAAACATCAGTATCATACTAAATTCTTGGCAGTTTACCACCTTTTCACTTTGCTATATATTCAAAACACTGTCTACGCAGCACGTACTCTACTTATTTATATATATATAAATAAGCTCCTGTCATGAACAAGGTTGATACATTTGTATGCCTATATGAATCACTTTAAAAGGCCAGACAAATCCCTAGATATACCATATATTTATGTCATGATTAATTATTTTGTTTGATATATATATAAACAAATAGATTCGATTTTGCCGTTGTCTGTTCAGTTATAGATGCACAGATGACATCAAAATGTAAAGAACAAAAAAGTGGCCACTGATGTTCTAAGCTTACTACATTCTGACAGATATCCTCTGTGAATCTATAATTGAACAGACAGTGGCAAAATGGAATCTATTTGTTTTATACAATAAAAATTGAAAACAAACCATTTTTTAATTATTAAAAGGCTTATTAGCTTTTAAAGATAAAAGCAGTTGGCTGACGTGATCTGGCATGAGCTGACGTGATCCGTGCATCTGTCCTCTAATAGATCATGACCAACAACCAATGAGAATGCACATAGTAAACAGGTTAAATATATATATATACAAGGCCCCTTAATTTGCTCCTGCAGTCCAAATCTGGATTGCTGGATAATGTATCTCAAAGAGATTATTGTATTGACTAGTCAATTATCAGTCAATGTGGTAATTATCTCTTTGAATCAATGTGGTAATCTCTAAATAATGCTCAGTAAGCCTTGCATATTAGCAGATGGATCATATATTATATATATATTGTAAAATTTAACCTACCCCTGCTAAAGGCATCTTTAATGAAACAGCTTCGGCTTCTTGACAAAGTTTAGAAAAGGAACATGTGATTATAACAAAAGTTAAATTTCCTCTTCTCTTCTTGACAAGTCCAAGTCCTTGAAGCTCTAATTTTCTTTCAAACCTTTTCCGTAAGTCACACAGTAATGAATAATCCTTGTTTTTGCTCCCAGGATCATCTGAATAGACCAACACATAATCAATATGTTCAAGAGTATCTGGAACTTTTTCCTCTTTGCTTTTCAAATCTTTTTGAATGGCAAGGTTTAAAGCAATTTTCCGTATATCCTGAGAATCGGTATACTTTGTTCTATCAACTTGGTGAAAGGAGTTATCACTAACAAACATTTCAGTTCCTTGATGATCATCACATGATACATTTGATGCATTTCCAACACTGTCAGTTTTGTGTACCAATCTATCATTTTCAATAAGAATATCCTTGTCATTCCCTGGTTGGTCAAATGCATTATCTTGTTTTCTTCTTTTTTCTTTCTTCTTATTCTGTATAGGACTAGCTGCCTGATGGATTATCGGAGAGGTTACCTCACTTTGGTTTGAGGTTTCTTCTGATTCATTATGCATGACAGTACTAGGCTGCATTTCCATTTCAAATCTAACAGTTATAATATTAATTCAAAAAATACTGTAGCATGCATGTAATTGATGAAAATTGCAACAGTATAGCTATAATTCTTATACTGGTAGAATTAATACCTGCAGTGTTGTATATATATGGACACAGTGTTTATTAATGACAAAATAGTGACCAAACTTCTTGGTGCTTAGCATTCTAGTAGCTCTAATGTATCAGTCAAAGCTACTAATTGGTACACCATAAACAACTTACTGTAAGTAATTGTAGTATTGTACTATAAGACATCAATTTGCTGTTCTTTTTTAATGGTTACCCTTGAGAGTTTATAGTAAACATTAATATGTATATGTTGTAATTTATGACAATCTATATATTATTCATTAAATAACTATGATGTGTACAGTGTAGTGTCTATACACTTAATATTTAACAATTTTATATTTTGAGTAAAAGATTTTTATAATTATATGCATCATGTATGTATAATCAGCTAACTTTTGGTTAAAGCCTTGTTTCCAAATTCTGAAATTTGAAAGTGGAAGCACTCATGAACAACAGTCTGAATGGACTGGATTTTATATATACAGTGTCACATTACAAAAAAGCTTATGGAACAGATACTCAGTTGATTACTAAAATGTTGATTATATTACACAGAGTCATACAAAAATCAACATTCAACAATACAAACGGCTAGAGGTTTTTATGTTTTAACATCTTGTGTTTATATTTTTATAAACTACCGTACGACAAACAGAAAAACTTTATTTTACCCATTTTAACATATCGTGTAACCAAAAGTTCAAAACTTCATTCTTGATATTCTTCCACAATTGATAATTGAAGGAAGTATTACATAATAGCTAAATGCTATTTCAGCATAGACTATCTAAGTATTGAAAAGTATGTCACGACATTTTAAAACGTTATATAATTGCTTTTGTCGATCTCGATGGACGTACAAATGTGTACAGGAACCCAATCAATTCATAAATATGACTTACATTAATCTTAGATATCACTATGGTTAATATCAATTAGAAATAAAACGAGACATATCGACATATACGACGTCGACGAAATATAGCCCGGCATTGACTATCGTTTATACACTGTATTAGTGTATACAAAGATATTTAAGACTACAACATTTAAAACTCTCACTTCTTCAGTTCTTGGCGGTTTATCTAAGTAACACGTTGAAATAATTTGGAAAAAGACTTACCAGTCGACTTGCAAAACTGACAAACGAGCAAAATCAATCGTGATTCGGTGTCAAGGTAACATAAACATTCGAGTTTTTCATTTATTCATGTCTCGCCTATTTGAATATTTAATCAAGATTTTACCGAGATGCTACATATATTAACATAATAAAGTTTTGTGTAACTCGTAAAATAATTATTCATGTTACTGGTAGCCTCCTCCGCTGCTTCTTTTTCCCGAGTCAAATAGCTTCCAACGCTGTTTTGGCCATTTTTGGCCGAGCCAGAGAAATTAACAAGAGCATATAGGGAGAGGAAAATTAAAGCGATTGAAGCAGTGCTTCCACAAGTTGCAAGTGAAATTTCCTTTTACGATCCTTAAATTTCCTTTTTTTTAGTAAATTTCCTTGCAAAAATCACCAAATTTCCTTGTAATTTCCTTGCACATATCTCTCAAAATATCCAAATTTCCTACATTATTGAGCTTTATCTGTAGTCTAATCTAAAACTATATTAAAATAATCAAATAGAAAAATGCATTATTTACAAAAATCGGCTGTCATTACTGGGCCGGCATGACACATACACAGGTGATTATAGAAAATCGCGCACGCTGCTGGCGTTTAGGCAAAATGGCTGCCAGCCGATTTGTCAGTATGATGCAGATGTGGAAATAACCAATTTTAAAGAAAATGCTATTCCAAAAAGATCACCTGTGCATTTATACTAAAACAATTATTCACCTCAGTGTCGGTGAATAACTATTCACCTCCACTTCTGTGAATAATTGTTAATTAAAATCATTCTTTTACTATACAAGGTTAATTTGCTATAGATTTCCGGTTCTTTCTGCTGCGTATTTGGCTACATTTATATGGAAATTGAGCCGATTTTTCTACAATTCGTCAAGGAATTCCTTTCTCAGTTACTGACGAAGATGAATTTGAGCATAATCCGGTTAGCCACGCACCGCGCGTGATTAACACGTGAAGGAAGTGGGAAGGTTCTGTACCTCTCATTCAGCTGAAATGGGCTAGCTTTCAATGAGTATACGTCTCAATCGTAGGATAAGTGTTTTTTTATAAGAATCTCCAAATTTCCTTTCAATTTCCTTGTTTTAGATCAAATTTCCTTGTCATTTCCTTGTAAATTTTATTTCCTTGCATTTTTCCTTGCAAAGGCCAAAATTTCCTTTTGCAAGGAAATTTCCTTGCAAGTGAGCCACAGAACTTTTGGATGAGGTTACGTAATAACCAAGGGGGACATCGGAGTATCATAAGACAAGCATGTTGGTTAGCGAGTGACCGTAGCCAGAGCAGGACACAGCATTGAGGGCAGTAACGAGAGCGGGTAGAATTGAATATTGTAAGTAATGGCGCAAAATTGGGTAACTAGCGAAGATAACACTGGGATGGACGTCCGTATCCCAATCCGCGGAAGTCCAAGCAAGCCAAAGAAGCGGTAACCCAGGCGGTAGTTCAGATGAACATCCCAGGACCCAATAACGCAAAGGGCGAAAGCCAACGCCAAACGGTGGTAGCACAGGTAAACCGAGAAGCAGAGACCAGGTATGTCGCGATTTATCGACCGTGAAGACACGCAAGGTATGTTGAGTGCACCACAAGGTATGTTGAGAACCGGCTGTTCGCGGTTAAATATGCCTGAAATGTCGGAACGTGATCTGTTAGTGATAATGATGATGATAATGCGAATGGCGAAACGTTTTAGTGGTAGGGATTGGTATAATCATGATCGCGCTTTTCGAAGCGGCCGCTGCTAACCTCATATTTGAGCGTATTGAAAGCGTATCTGTGTAATTACTCGGGCTTTAGCCGAGTTTAGGTTCCAGTGTTATTAGTTTTTTTGGTCATATTTTTTTGGTCGAGTTATGGACCCAACAGGCTTTGCGAAACTGAGGCACTGCCTCGTACCCAGGCGTCTCAATTGAGGCAGCGCTTATGTCGCTGCGAAGTATCTAGCTTCCCGACAACTTTTTCGTGACTATAAAGCGAAGTGTTTTTGCCAGCGATTGCTTGGAAGTTTTCGAAGTTATGTGGCTGGGAAGTATCTTGTTGCATCATAGATCCCAACAGCTTTTTCGTCACAGCCTACCCAGCCCAGTGCAAACTCGAAATCAATCTCTCAAACAAGCTACAATTTCCACGATAATCGAAGAAAAAGAAGCACGAAGAACGTTGAAGCCGACTTGATAGGTTATATGAATGCTGTATTCAGTATTGAAATCAGACGGTAATTGAAATACGTTAAATGTATTGAGGTAACTGTAATATTTGTCATTTGTTTTATTTTTGCTTGTATTGTTTATTGTGTTTTGTTGTTGCAAATATCATGCAAAATAAAGTCGATGTGATCATTAACCGTTATGCGATTCAACAGTTTATAGTTTGTAGTTATTTAGTATAACTGTCCATGCACAGTCACAGGTTTTGCCTAATAAATCATCAAACAACTCTGTTTCAGTATTTCACAATGCAAAAAGTTCCCAGTTATCTTTAGTAGTTTATATTGCTGATAAATGACTCAAAGTCAGATTATAATTCATTATAATTTCATCAAATCTTAATCTATATAATATGTGTAAGTTATTTAATATATTTGCTGTATATTATATATACATTTTATTAGTTGTCTATTCACACATTTTGTAAATAATATTTAGACACATACAGTAGCTTTGGTTTTGATTGAACTGTCGTCATTGTTGAGTTGGCAAAATGAATTAAATACACGGTTGACCTATAGCTATGTATCGACTGTTCATATCGAATGCAGATGCTTAATACAAATGAACATCTCGTATCTGACACCCAGACCAAATCCAATCCAGATCAATTCCGGCCAATCCGGCGATGAAGTGTTTGTTATTGTTCGCTGGTTTTCCAGTGACATCTTGTGCAGCCATGTATTTTCATTGTACCTCACCCAACACAAATTGTTGTTGTTTGCCAACTGCATGTTAGTTGATCTGCACAGCCAGATACATAATTGTACACACCTTTAAAAGTGATGTTTGTCCTTGATTACATGGAGGCAAGCTGGCTCGGTATCTGAGTTTTCTCAGTAACCATGTCATCACAGTAATTTGTCAATTATCCAATACTAATTCAGGACCATGGTAATTATTTATAGGGTTTACTGGGTTGGAGATATATTAATTCAAATATTTTCTCGACCCACTATCCGGGAATAAATTTTTTGAAGCCTGTCCAAACAAGCATAATTGGTGAATTTAATAAGGTTGATCCTTGTGAGATCATGGGCACATCCGATGAAATACTGTATATGCATATTGTTTTGAAAGTTGCATGACTGGTGCATTTCCACACTGATGAGACCTTTTCAGAACTTTTAAAATGCTGTTTCACACATGAACAGAAAGAATGTAAGAAGATAATTTATGGTTTTGTTTTTTCTGTCTCACTAAAAACACAAACACTTTGTTTTTATGTGTGCTTGTGCTCATCTTATTGTGTGTTACACTTTTTAATTATACACTTTTTAATATATATTGTGTGTTACTTGATGAACAAAAAAATGTCATAGCCCGTAGAAATGAGGGCAAAATATTTCATGACCCAGGGTGAATTTTACCCAACCCAGTATATCGATCCATAAATAATGACCGGTTCCTAAATGAGGTGAGCATGCTCAAATTATAAATGCACTAAAATTATAAATATGTTTCTGGTTCAAAATGTTGGTTTTGGGAAGAAATAATGTTTCTTCAAGCTGTTTAGCTTGTTACACCATAGTCTTCAATATGCCAAAGAGTTAAAGTATAGCCTGCCCTAGCTTGCACAGGCTAGCCTAAAGTAGCCCGAGTTAACGCCTAGCGGGCGTCTTGTTACCATATAAACGTGGGGGCCCGCAGTTGGTCATCCCCCGCGGGCAATCGCTACGAAGCACGAGGTGATGACATAACTAGAGAAACGGGCGTCTCTTTGAATCGCGGATCATGCCGCCATTTTAGATTTCATCACGCTTGCGAAGGCCCGCACCGAAGAATCCAATGCCAGCAGCAGCAATTATCCACTCCATATTATCGCGCAAGATTACCCTAACGCTTCGACCGGTCAAAGAGAGCACAGTCTAAATGAACTGTCACCACACACTGTATAAACATCACGCTTGAAATTACACGCAACGGAAATATGCCCACATCGGTGTCACCAGTTGATGTCACCAACTTGAAAATACAATTAATGTCGCACCCGGATCGCAACAAGGTCCGGTACTTGTTAAACGGTTTTCGTTTGGGTTTTCACAAAGAGTTATCAAAGCTCAAGTCCGCAGAATCAAATTGCTCGTCGACCCTCGAATACGCGGCGGTAATTAACGAATATTTCATGAAAGAGCTGCAACTCGGGCGGGTTTTTGGTCCTACGATAGCACCACCGATTGAAAACTTACATGTGAGACGTTTTGGTGTGATACCTGAGAAGGGCAACGACAATTGCACTAAGCCGCGGTATTGCAGAATATACACAATATACACCTGTATATAAATACTGTATATTGTGTATACATATACTTAACTGTATAAACTCAATTACTATACACAATATACATGTCTATAGTCAAAACTGTATATACTGTATATTATCACCATATACACAATATACATGTCTATAGTCAAAACTGTATATACTGTATATTATCATTTTGAACAACCTCTAGTCTGTATATAGTGTATATTGTGTATATAGTGTATACATATACACTATATACACAATATACATGTCTATTGTCAAAACTGTATATACTGTATATTATCACTTTTGAACAACCTCTAGTCTGTATATAGTGTATATTGTGTATATAGCGTATACATATACACTATATACACAATATACATGTCTATAGTCAAAACTGTATATACTGTATAATATCACTTTTGATCAACCTCTAGTCTGTATATAGTGTATATTGTGTATATAGTGTATACATATACACAATATACATGTCTATAGTCAAAACTGTATATACTGTATATTATCACTTTTGATCAACCTCTAGTCTGTATATAGTGTATATTGTGTATATAGTGTATACATATACACTATATACACAATATACATGTCTATAGTCAAAACTGTATATACTGTATATTATCACTTTTGACCAACCTCTAGTCTGTATATAGTGTATATCGTCAGCCTCTTAGCATAATTGCCTAACCCATTTTTTGGCCAAATTGAGTTGGTTGCCTAAGTCAGTCACTAATCAGCTTTTGCATCTGCTGCAAAAGTGCCCAAGTCATTAACCAATCAAAACGCTTCTTTCATCTGCGTATGTCAGTAGCGTGAGTTAGGCATTTTATCACCACATCCAAAATCACTACATCCAAAATCACTACATCCAAAATCTCAGAAAATGAGTTAGGCAATTATGCTAAGAGGCTGACGATATAGTGTATATAGTGTATACATATACACTATATACACAATATACATATATATATAGTCAAAACTGTATATACTGTATATTATCATTTTGAACAACCTCTAGTCTGTATATAGTGTATATTGTGTATATAGTGTATACATATACACTATATACACAATATACATGTCTATAGTCAAAACAGTATGCACTGTATATATATTATCACTTTTGATTTGCTCTAGTCTGTATATAGTGTATGCTTCGTTCTTTAAAAAATCCCGTTCGCGTTATGTTTCAGTTAATAAATAACACAATAGGGTTAGGATTAAGGTTCGTGTTAGGGGTTAGGGTTAATGTGTTGTTGCCTCGTTCTACGGTAAAATCCCGTACTCATATCTTCACTAACAACCTATTCACATTGTCTGCCAATGATATAATATGCTTTGTAAAACGCACTTACATATCAGTTGCTTTAAATTGTTTCATCACTAATCCCCAATACCGGAACATCCCAACCCAATGTTTCCGTTCTTTACTATAATCCTCGCTAAACATCGACAAATTACCTAAAATTTACCTAAAACAATTGCTCCATTCTTTAAAACTACTCACATAAAGTGACTGTATAATTCAATGACGCGGACCAATCACTGACACTATCCGCCTACGTGCGGTACGATGAAACCATACATTACGAATAACGGTGTCGGTGTGACACCTCGCGAGCACAGATTAATAATCAAATTCCGTAACTCTCACTATATACACTATATACACTTTTGACTTTAGACGTATACTATACGTATAGAGTGTATATATATACACAATATACACAATATACACTATATACTCACTTAGCTTCATTCTAACTCTCACTATATACACTTTATACACTTTTGACTTTAGACGTATACTATACGTATAGAGTGTATATATATACACAATATACACAATATACACTATATACTCACTTAGCTTCATTCTAACTCTCACTATATACACTTTATACACTTTTGACTTTAGACGTATACTATACGTATAGAGTGTATATATATATACACAATATACACAATATACACTATATACTCACTTAGCTTCATTCTAACTCTCACTATATACACTTTATACACTTTTGACTTTAGACGTATACTATACGTATAGAGTGTATATATATACACAATATACACTATATACTCACTTAGCTTCATTCTAACTCTCACTATATACACTTTATACACTTTTGACTCTTTATACACTTTTTTAACTCTCACTATATACACTTTATACACTTTTGACTTTAGACGTATACTATACGTATAGAGTGTATATATATACACAATATACACAATATACACTATATACTCACTTAGCTTCATTCTAACTCTCACTATATACACTTTATACACTTTTGACTTTAGACGTATACTATACGTATAGAGTGTATATATATACACTATATACACAATATACACTATATACTCACTTAGCTTCATTCTAACTTTCACTATACACTATATACACTTTTGACTTTAGACGTATACTATACGTATAGAGTGTATATATATACACTATATACACAATATACACTATATACTCACTTACTTCATTCTAACTTTCACTATACACTATATACACTTTTGACTTTAGACGTATACTATACATATAGAGTGTATATATATACACTATATACACAATATACACTATATACTCACTTAGCTTCATTCTAACTTTCACTATATATACACTATATACACTTTTGACTATGGGACATCTATAGTGTATATAAATATACATGGGGAATATACCCAACATATATACAGTGTATACATATACACAATATACATATATTTATGTATATATATACACTATATACGCAACGTGTATATAGTGTATATTCTGCAATACCGGGCCTTACTCGACAATTGGCGGCTTATTCTTGACCTGTCACATCTCACCGCCAATAGCGCAAACGACAGAATAATAAAAGAAGAATTTTCATTGACTTACACGAAGTTGAAGAATGCCATAGATACGATTATGCGCTACAGTAGAGGGATGTTGATGAGTAAAATCGACATTGAAACTTTAAAGTGCCTATCGCAGTTCCTATTCATCCGGCTGATAGATATACTGTATGTTGGATTGCGTTGGCGAGAAAGATACTATGTCGACTTAGCCCTCCCGTTTGCCTACGATCGGCATTGGCAGAACTGTTTTGAATGGATGTTTGAGGAACAAACTTTCGGAATAGGCTACAAAGAATTGTTCCCTATTGCATTGGCTTGCCATGTGTGGGGACGGGAGTGGTCACGAAAGCGAATCCAGTTCTTGTGCGACAATGAAAGCGTATAGTGGCCATAATCAAGTCTGGCACGTCTAAAGACTCGAACATTATGCACCTGCTTCGCGAATTGTTACTTAACGCTGCACGATTTAATTTTAATGGGTCCGCCATTCATGTCCCTGGTAAGACAAATGCTCTAGCTGATGTATTATCGCGCTTTAACATGCAGGCGTTTTTCAAATTAGCACCACAGGCATCTGCGACACCAATAACCATCCCTCAAAAGGTATTGAGGCACCTTACGGCTAATTTAATGGGCTAGACAACGGTTATATACGGGATAGTATTAACGGTATTAGTTATATATATATATATATATATAAAAAATAAAAACAAACAAACAAACAACGTGTGTCGGAAATGGACTTTCAGTTGATATTTATAGAACATTTAGACACGTGAGCGGAAGTCACGCATGTAGCACGTGAACAGGAAAGATACTTTGACCGGGAAAAGGACTGAGGTTTTTTGTACTTCTTCGTGACTCGTGAACAGTGTTTCCACTTTGCAGGAAATTTCCTGATTTTAAGGAAATTCTGACTTGAAAAGGAAATGATCAGGATGGGGTAAAATCTCAGGAAATCTCAGGAAATCGAGAAAATGTTTTGGAAATGTGAAATTTTTAGTCTAGTCATGTGAACTTTCAGCTTTTCTTCAGTTGATTTCCCCCGAGCCGCAAATTCAATCGACATCTGCTAATTTTTATGATTGGTGTCGCTATTGGCTATAGGTATTTCATCTAATTCAACTATTGTTGAAAACAATTTGGGTGGGTATGACGTCATGACGACGATTCTCTTGTAGTCATATCACGTTTCGTGTGAAGGAAATTTGAAGGAAATCTGAATAAAAATATCAGGAAATTTCAGGAAATTTCAGAGCATGAGAGGGAAATCTTGATTTCAGTTGTGGAAGCACTGCTCGTGAATGGCGGTTTGTAAATAAAGTAATAATATAAAGGATACACGCGTACAGTTTGGTTTGTGACTCGGCCTTTTGAATATACCTAAAGAAATCTACATAGTTTTCGACACAGTGGCGACCCCGGCAGGATACTAACAGTGAAAAAGCTCGAACAAGAGGAAAAGACCTGCAAGTAAATATTTAGCTAACGTCGGCAAGATGACCGATACTTCGACGCCTTCGACCAAGGCGAAAAGTGAGCTCGAAACCAAACTGATTCAACTGCAAATATCGAGAGAGAGAACCAAAGATATCATCGCTAGTGGGATCAAAAGTCGAATTGAACGACATAGAGAAACATTATACAAGCTGAGTATAGCGGCTGCAGAAGCGAAACGTACAGAAGAAGAGAAAAGTATAGCCACTAGTGATAACCTAGACGAAGTTGCAAACTGGTCCGTCGAGAAAGAAGACAAAATAGCTGAAGTAGACGAGGATATCAACGACCTTTCATCATGGCTGTCCAAGGCCGAGCAAGATGAAATCGAAACATCTAGAAAAGGGCAATCACAATTCCAGAAGGAGTTGCTCGAGCAAAAGCTACTTTACAAGGAACTAGAGGAGAAACAAACATTGAATTCACAAAAGAGTAACGTCGCCAAGCTACCTAAGCTCACTATAACAAAATTTAATGGCAGTCATCTGGACTGGAGACGCTTTTGGGAGCAATTCAACGTGGAAATCAACAAATCAGGTATGGCCGAAATTACGAAATTCTCTTACTTGAAGGAATTCGTTGAGCCACACGTACGAAAAGGCATTGATGGGTTGCCTTTTACACCAGAAGGTTATACCAAAGCTAAAACCATTCTCCAAGATCGTTATGGGAGGGAGAGTGAGGTCATAAAGGCATACGTTAGTGACATAGTCAACTTGCCAAACATAGACGGTGCGAACTCGGTGGAAATCAACAAGTTTTGTGAGCGTTTGCTGTATGATGTGCAGTCACTAGAGAGCATGGGGAAGCTGAGCCAGGTGAACGGAAATGTGGCTTTAACTATCGACAAGCTTTCTGGGATCCGAGGAGATTTAGTGCGAAATGACGACAACTGGCAAGACTGGACTTTTATACAACTCTGTGATGCACTTCGTTCGTGGACCCGGAGAAACCCCCCGGGAAAATCAAGCGACCGGAAGAAAGACCCCAGAATAGATTCTCGACACAAGAGTTTCCAAACAGGGCTGCGAGATGCCAAACCACGATCCTGCGTTTATAGCGACCAAACGACACACAAGGCGAGTGAATGTGAGAAGGTTACTACGCCCAACGAGCGGAAGAAGATCTTATCGGAGAAGAAACTTTGTTTCAACTGCGTGGGCGGGAAACATCGGGCCTCAAATTGCCTAAGTAAATCGTCATGCCAAGTATGCTCGAAACGCCACCATACATCCATCTGCGACGAGAAGGAATCGAAGAGAGAAAGGTTAATGTCATCCAGAGGTGGAGAAAGTGTTATTCATCCTGTTGTGGTCATTGAAGTAAACGGAGTGAAGTGTCGAGCACTGGTAGACACTGGCGCCTCAAGTTGTTACGCATCAGCACAACTAGTGGATAAACTGAAGATCAAACCACATGAAGTCAAGTACAAGAAAGTGGAAATGCTAATGGCTACTGCAACATCAAGAATGGAAACCTACAGGACGACCATCGCCTCAACATCTAGTGGCTACGAGTTGGAAGTAGATTTCGTTAAAGTGGAGAAAGCGACACTTTTGGAAGTAGAAAATCCTAAATACGAACAGCTCATTGGAACATACCCGCATTTGTCTGGAGTGAAGATGAACGACACGGACACCAAATCGGAACTACCTATTCATGCAATCCTTGGAGCGGGGGTGTATGCGAAGATCAAAACTGACTCGCGACCCAAAGTTGGCAAGCAAGGTGAACCCGTGGCAGAAAGAACGAAGTTGGGGTGGATAATCCTTTCCCCCGGAGAAGTGGTGGATACCGCAACCATGCTGATGACACAGACCAGTCAAGTGGATTACGAACAGTTATGCCGACTGGATGTGCTAGGGCTGGCTGACAAACCACAAAACGACCAAAGTGAAGTTTACTCCGAGTTCAAGGAACGACTACATCGTGATTCATCTGGGTGGTATGAAACAGGCCTCCCATGGAAAGGAGGACACCCACCGATTGCAACAAACGAACAGGGAAGTTTGCGAAGGCTTGAAAATCTACAACGTAAATTAAAGCGCCAGGAAATTGAAGAAGAGTATGGAAAGATCATCGAAGAACAGAAAGAAGAAGGAGTGGTCGAAGCAGCCGATGGGGAAGCTCAAGGTGTTGAATACTACATTCCACATAAACCAGTGGTACGTGAAGATGCTGAGACAACAAAGATCCGGATAGTGTACGACGCCAGTGCGAAAGCTAACCCAGAAACAGCATCGCTGAATGACTGTTTGAACACTGGACCACTTATCCAAAACAAAATGTGGAACGTGTTAGTGAGAGCTCGTGCCCATCCCGTAGCAGTTCATGGAGATTTGAAAAAGGCATTTCTTCAGGTACGCATCAAGAAGCAAGATCGAGACGCTTTGCGATTTCATTGGAAAAAGAAGGGCGAGACTCAGGTAGAAACCCTAAGATTTACCCGAGCGTTATTCGGTCTTGTGTCATCACCTTTTCTCTTGGGAGGAGTGCTTGAATGCCATCTCACCAGCTGGGAAACCCGAAAGCCAAAGGTCGTTGCTGAGATCCGAAAGTCCTTGTATGTTGATGACCTGGTAAGCGGTGGAGCGAACGGTTGAGGAGGCCAAAGAGCTAAAGGAACAATCAACAGAAATCTTTGAAGACGCAAGCTTCACCCTGCACAAATGGCATTCCAATGCTACAGTTCTGGAAAATCCTGCGTGCATCCCATCAGAAGGAGAAGAAACATACGCCAAGAAACAACTCGGTCAGCCGAAAGGGGAAGAGTCAAGTATTCTTGGACTTGGGTGGAACAAGGTACGCGACGAACTTAGTGTATCCTTTCCTGAAGAGAAGGCCGAGAAGACGAAGAGAGGTGTACTTCGAAAATTGGCCACTATATACGACCCACTTGGTTTTGCCTCCCCTTTGACGTTACAAGGGAAACTGCTGTACCGATCCATATGTGAAGAGAAGCTTGCGTGGGACCAAGAGTTGCCCTCCAACCTAAAGCGCGAATTGAAGACATGGGAAGACCACCTACCTGCGAAAGTCAATGTTCCTAGATCGCTAGCAACACAGAAAATTCCTATTCAAGAAATCAGACTGCATGGTTTCGGAGACGCCAGTTTGAAAGGTGTTGGTGCAGCTGTATTTGCTGTGGTCGTACAAGATGGAGATGTCACCCAACGACTGGTAGCGGCACGGGCCAGGTTACCGAAGCGTGGACTAACAATCCCACGACTAGAGTTGGTGTCGGCGCACATGGCCATGAATCTACTCGTAAATGTTTGCGACTCATTGGAAGGGTTCCCGATTGCTGGTCTACATGGATGGATAGACAGCACAGTTGCCCTACACTGGATAAATGGTGGAGGAAGCTACAAGCAGTTCGTCGAGAACAGGGTTCGGAAGATAAGTGAGCATCCCGAGGTTACATGGAGGCACGTCCCCACCGAGATGAACCCAGCTGACCTCGCCAGCAGAGGAGGGACGGTGGAGAATCGAGAGTTGTGGTGGGAAGGACCAAGATGGTTACCACATCACGAACAGTGGCCCGAAAACATTGTGACGAAAGCATCAGAAGAAAGCCAAATCGAAGCGAAACTGTTTAAAGAAGTGTTCATGCCTGTACACACTGGATCTGATCTATTCTACCCACTTCTGGATAAGTACTGTCTATCGAAAACAGTCCGAGTTCAAGCGTGGGTCACACGGTTCATCCACAACACACGGAATCCTGGAAACAGGGTTAGTGGTCCTCTCACGACAGAAGAGTTGTTGGTTCAAGAAAAGGCATGGGCCAAAGCTGCTCAACAAAGTGGAACGAAAGAGGGAGATCGACTCCAGCTTAACCTACAACCTAACGAAGAAGGCATTCTTGAATGCAGAGGAAGATTGCAAGGATCTTACCCCGTTTTTCTCCCAGATCATCATTTGTACACACGGAAACTAGTGGAACGTGAACATGTACGAACTTTGCATGGGGGAGTACAGGTGACCATGGCACGAGTCCGACAAAATCACTGGGTTCCACGTCTTCGAAGACTAACCAAACAAGTGGTTAGTAAATGTCCTGGATGCAAGAGATTTCAGGCAGTCGCTGCAGCAACGCCACCACCAGGAGTTCTGCCGTTGGATCGCACACAGGGGACACACCCATTTCAAGTTGTGGGTGTGGACTTCGCCGGCCCAATGAAATATCGGAAACGTGGTAAAGCTGAAGGTAAAGCGTACGTGGCTGTTTACGCTTGTTCTTTATGTCGTGCAGTCTACCTAGATCTTCTAAATTCCTTGGAAACCCAAAAATTCATACTCAGTTTAAAAAAGTTCATCGCCAGAAAAGGCAGACCAAAGACGGTTTATTCTGACAACGGCACTACCTTCGTCGGAACAGCAACATGGTTGAAAACCGTGAAAGAAAACGAGAAACTACATCATCTTCTCAGTCAAAATCAGATCGTGTGGAAATTCAACCTCAGCCGGGCCCCCTGGTGGGGGGGGCCAGTTTGAACGAATGGTTGGGCTAGTGAAGAATGCATTGCGTAAAACGATTGGAAATGGATTTCTTACGTGGGAAGAATTGGAGGAAGTACTGGTGGATGCGGAAGTGAGTTTAAATGACAGGCCACTAAGTTACGTGGAGGAAGACATCCAATCTCCGCTGTTGACCCCAAACTCCATGATGTTTCCGCAGAGCAACATATTACCTGAAAGAGATCCCGACAGCATCGATGATCGAGAGTTGAGAAAGAGAGCCAGACACCTTCGTAAGTGTAAGGAGAGTTTGTGGAAAAGATGGTCCACAGAATACTTGGCGGGGCTCAGGGAACGACACAACCTGAAACATAGTGGAAAATCTACATCCTTGAAGATTGGAGACGTCGTCATCATCAAGTCTGAAGACAAGAGTCGAGGGAAATGGCCTTTGGGTATCGTTCAAGAACTTTATCCTGGACGAGATGGAATCATCCGAGCGGTGCGACTAAGAGCGGGGAAGACTTACCTGGAGAGGCCAATCCAACATTTATACCCTCTGGAACTAGCCCGTGATGTGACCCCACCTAAACCAGCTGATCTGAGACTGAATACGGACGCGCCTGAGTTCCGACCGAAAAGGAAGGCAGCAGTGGAAGCGATGGGAAAGATTCAAAAGATTGTTAGAAACGAGCAGGAACAATAAGTTAGATGAGTTGAAACAAATTTGTATGACGAACATGTGTTTAGTGACATTCAGGAACTATACTATTATACTATTTTTATTGCTTGGTTATTTTATGTAGCACTTTCCCTTTGTGCATATGCTTTCTTTGAAAACATATGGGGGAGTGTGTCGGAAATGGACTTTCAGTTGATATTTATAGAACATTTAGACACGTGAGCGGAAGTCACGCATGTAGCACGTGAACAGGAAAGATACTTTGACCGGGAAAAGGACTGAGGTTTTTTGTACTTCTTCGTGACTCGTGAATGGCGGTTTGTAAATAAAGTAATAATATAAAGGATACACGCGTACAGTTTGGTTTGTGACTCGGCCTTTTGAATATACCTAAAGAAATCTACATAGTTTTCGACAGTGTGTGTCGTCATATATAGTCAATCGCGAAGGGTGCAGGCCCCGCACGTTCACGTTATCATGTGTTCATTAACCTCTGGGTAGCAATCTGCATTATAGTGCCAAATACTGTCGTGATGTTTGTGGAGATGCCACTTGTGGTGGTAACCATATCATATAATTTTTTTTTGCCTCTCTCTCCAAGTCCATATAACTCTCCCGGTTAATGCATGTAACACCATATTCTATTTGAACATCGAGGAGATACCCACAGGAAGTGGTGACCCCATTCGGCATTTGAACATCGGGGAGATACCCACAGGAAGTGGTGACCCCATATGCTAGTTGAACGTCAGGGAGATACCCACAGGAAGTGGTGACCCCATTCGGCATTTGAACATCGGGGAGATACCCACAGGAAGTGGTGACCCCATATGCTATTTGAACGTCGGGGAGATACCCACAGGAAGTGGTGACCCCATTCGGCATTTGAACATCGGAGAGATACCCACAGGAAGTGGTGACCCCATATGCTAGTTGAACGTCAGGGTGATACCCACAGGAAGTGGTGACCCCATTCGGCAGTTGAACGTCGGGGAGATACCCACAGGAAGTGGTGACCCCATATGCTATTTGAACGTCGGGGAGATATCCACAGGATGTGGTGACCCCATATGCTATTTGAATGTCGGGGAGATACCCGCAGGATGTGGTGACCCCATATGCTATTTGAACGTCGGGGAGATACCCACAGGATGTGGTGACCTCATAGGCCAGTGTAACGTCGGGGAGATACCCACAGGATGTGGTGACCCCATATGCTATTTGAACGTCGGGGAGATACCCACAGGATGTGGTGACCCCATATGCTATTTGAACGTCGGGGAGATACCCACAGGATGTGGTGACCCCATATGCTATTTGAACGTCGGGGAGATACCCACAGGATGTGGTGACCCCATATGCTATTTGAACGTCGGGGAGATATCCACAGGATGTTATGACCCCATATGCTATTTGAACGTCGGGGAGATACCCACAGGATGTGGTGACCCCATATGCTATTTGAACGTCGGGGAGATACCCACAGGATGTGGTGACCCCATATGCTATTTGAACGTCGGGGAGATACCCACAGGATGTGGTGACCCCATATGCTATTTGAACGTCGGGGAGATACCCACAGGATGTGGTGACCTCATATGCCATGCAGCCAGTGTAACGTCGGGGAGATACCCACAGGATGTGGTGACCCCATATGCTATTTGAACGTCGGGGAGATACCCACAGGAAGTGGTGACCCCATATGCTATTTGAACGTCGGGGAGATACCCACAGGAAGTGGTGACCCCATATGCTATTTGAACGTCGGGGAGATACCCACAGGATGTGGTGACCCCATTCGGCATTTTATTAACTGCGGGGAGATACCCACAGGAAGTGGTGACCCCATTTTTTTGCATGCTATTAACCGAGGGGAGATATCCACATGAAATGGTGACCCAATATGCTACTTGAACGTTGATGAGATACCCACAGGAAGTGGTGGTAATCACGTGCCGGACGCGGATCTCAGAAGTTACGAAGGTGGAAGGTTAGGGAGGGATTATCAGATTGGTTACTTGGAAGTGTAATGCTTGTAAGGAACTAAGCATTACTATGGTGGACAGATCAAGATCAGCTCGCGTTATCTTGACCTGAATTCCAAGTAACAATAATAATGGCGTGCAAAACCCTGTAGCAAGACCTGCACCTAACCTTCCACAATGGGTAAGTAAAGTGTACGTAGGTGTTAACTATAGTTACTGGCACAGAAATAGGAACGATTTTTCACCTGGGGTGCCCCAATAACTGTGACGACCCTTTTAGGGGGTCCGGGGGTATTCTCCCCCGGGAAATTTTGCATTTCTGAGGCCGAAATAGGGAGTGTTTTATAGGCGGCACTACGGGTGTCCCTACATTTGTCGTCACTTTGTGGGAGAGCAGTGCACTCCCATTATAAATTACACGGGACATCGTTGAAACAATCCAAAAATGCTTGTTGATATAACGAGTATCACAACGATTACCAACGAACAAGCTCGTCAACCCATTGCAGATTTGTCACAATTTCGAGAAAAAATGTCACTAAACACTCAGTGGCGGCACTACGTGGGTGTGGGCCCCGGTGCGAGAAACAAAATCGGAATTTTTTTGAAATTAGGATCTCTGAAATAGGATTTTCTGACTTCTGAGAGTAATTTCCAACAAGTTTAAACGTATCTAAACTGGCAAGAAATCGTCAGAGCAAATTATTGGGGCAGAGCAGTTTAATACAAACTGTTAGCAGATTTTCTGCAAGCCTGCAGCCAGGGGCGAAACTTAAGGGGGGGTGTAGGGGGGTGTGACACCCCCCCCAAAATACTAAAAACACCAATTGGCAGGGCAAACAGAGATCTTGCAGGGCAGCGCAGTCGGAGGCTAAAAGAGAAGCTACTTAAGGTAATCTACTTATGGGCTTCATCTACACGAGATTTTACAAACGGGTGTAGCCTGAATACGTGTTAGCCAACCCCAGAGCCTGCGTTCCTTTTGGCCTGCGCAGTAGGTAAGCTTGGATTCATTTGAAATATGCTCGCTGTAATTAGATGAAAAAGTTTGCTCAAATTGCTGCAAATTGTCTTTCCGAGCTTCTAGATTTCAAAATTTTCCGGGGGAGGAGCCCCGCACCCCCCTAAAAGTGAGGACACTGATTACCTTCTTGTCGATTTTACATCCGTTCCTACGCCTCTTCTTCCAGAAAAATAATGCATGACGATTATACTTTTATCAGTTTTATGCACGATCAATTCTGTATGTTATACGAACTTAGTCCGCGCACGCAGCGGTTGTGCAGCTGTTCATGCGTACTCGTGTGCTTTAGGAAACGCACGGGTTGTAGTTGTGTCAATTGTGTCATCCTCGTTGGAGACGGCTGAATGCCTACTCTCGTGGTCTTGCTATTTTTAGCTCTATGTATTGCAAATTGCCAGTTTGCCATCACATACCAGACTGACAATAGGAATTTAGTTCAAATGCATTTAGATTGAGGCATGCTTCCATTTATACGTTTCGGTAAATTTTACCTACGGAGCTGCAGGGCACCAAAGATTTTAGCAGACACACCCCCCCCCCCCCCCCCCCCCCAGCGAAAAAGGTCTAGTTTCGCCCCTGCCTGCAGCAAACACATTACACATCCTCCAACAAAGCTTGAGTAGCCACTGACTAATAATTATTTGTCCATGGCAGCAAGACTATTTGTTTCTTAAAATTGAAATACACTTACATATAATTACTTTTTCAAAGTATATTTAAATCTAAAATTGGAGAAAAAGTGGGGGGGGGGGGTACATGCCCCCCAGCACCCTCCCCCAGCTCTTACGCATGCAGAATAATTTATTTATTTTTAAATAATACGCTGAGGATAATAGTCTATCTCACATTCTCACTTCTATTTTAAATTTTATGAAATAACTCCCCAGAAAATTCCTATAAATTAATCGGCAAGGCAAGGTGATAGGCAGACATCTTTGAAGAGGAAAGTGAAAGTCAGGATGATACGGAAGTTAGAAATATTTTTTAAATCTCAATAAAAGTTTTAAATCCGAAACAAATCATACTCAGTCAGAGGTTTCCCGGAAATGTACTTCAAGTACCCCGAACATTATGTATCAGACTTTAGAATTATGGTAAAGGAAAATTTCGAGTGTTGGAATATACATAGATAGATATTTAATAGTTAACTCCCCAAAGGGCTTTTCAGAAACTATTTACAAGTTTTGCTAATCTAATAAAATTTAAGTGTAAGAAATATTTCTATAACTACTAAATTACAAAGTTTAAAATAAATACAATTATAAGCTTTAAGTGCTTTCCTGAGCAAGCAAGTGTTTCTTAAGTGATACTTTAAAAGTTTTTAGCGAGGGACTCTCTTTCAGGATCTCATCTAAATTGTTCCAGATATTGGATGCTCTGTAGGTAAAAGAACGCTGACCGGCAGCAGATTTGAATAAAGGTATCTGTAGAGCGTCACAATTGCGGGTAGAACGGTTATGAATTGAAGATCGTTTACGTAATTTTTCGCACAAGTATCCAGGGGCAAGATTGTGTATACATTTGTAGATCATGATAGTGTCTCTAAAGTATAGGAGTTTTTCAACAGGTAACCATTTAAGTTGACGTAGGAGCGGACTTACGTGGTCGAATTTCCTAGAGTTTGTAACAATTTTACACGCAAAGTTCTGTACCAGTTGGAGTTTCTTAATATTAGAAGCGGACGTATTTGACCACACCGTAGAGCAATAAAGCATCTTACTTATTACTAATGATGAGATAATCAATGAAAGGGTATTTATATCAAAGCTATCTTTAAACGCGGTTAATCTGGCATAATTTATGCATACAAGAGGAAACCAATTTTGAGATATGGCTATCGTAAGTTAGATGGGAATCCAAAATAACACCTAAGTCTTTGGCGGAAACAACGGGATCAAGAGACTTGCCCAAAAAAGTCAACGACGGGTTGGAGGGCAATCTGTTCATCATTTGTCTTGTTCCTATGATGAGGAATTTCGTTTTGTCAGGGTTGATTAAAAGGTGGTTTTCACAGCACCATGTTGCCACTCTGTGAAGGTCTTGCTCGAGTTTTCTGATAGCTGTATCAGTCTCCGTTAATGTAAAAGACAAGTAAACTTTCGAGTCATCAACGTACGAATCGAGACAGCAAGCTTGGGGTACACAAGGTAAATCATTCAGGTATATGCAAAATAATAATGGCGAAAGAATCGCGCCTTGAGGTACACCATGAGTGATAGGTAAAGGATCAGATAGGATGGATTCTATGCGTACTGACTGGGAGCGATCCGATAAATAGCTCTTAAACCAATTCACAGTTGTTTGCGAAGCGCCGACACTCGATAATTTATGAAGTAATCTATAATGGTTTTATGCTATCGAAGGCTTTCGAAAGATCTAGCAGTATTAGGGCAGTAAGCTTCTTTTTATCCATAGCCTCTAAAATGATGTCTGTGATGTAAATGTTCAGCGTCTCAGTGGAATAGAGCTTTTTGTTTCCACTTTGGGAAGAAGACAAGCGATTGTTGTTGGCAAGATAGTCGCCAAATTGCTCGAGTACAATCTTTTCGCATACTTTAGACGCTACGACAAGGAGAGATAACGGACGGTTGTTCGAAGCAGCTTCGTGATCTCCTTCTTTGAGAATGGGGATAACTTCCGCCTCCTTCCATGCTGTAGGGAATGTAGAAGTTAGGAGAGAGCAATTGATTATCTCAGTGAGAGGTCCCAGGATGACAGGAATACAGTCCTTGATGACCCGGGCATTTATCTTGTCCGGTCCAGGGGATTTGTTTGAAGGCAGAGATAAAATAACACGGCGCACGACTTCACAGTTACTGTCTTGAAGTTGAAGAGCTCATCAGGTGGTAAGACAGCTAACTCAGGGAGAGATTCTGATAAGGTGATGTTGTACACTTCTGCTAGTCGAATAGATTCATTGGTTACATTTAAGCCAACAGTTGAAAAAAACTGGTTAAATTCGTCCGCGATTGTTTTCAAGTCTCTGGTGTAGATTTGTCTTTCCTGATCTTTTGATGGAATTACTCGGTTGATGATTTTCCAGAGTGAGCTAGGGTTATGTTTATGTTGCTTGACTTCTTCAGTGGTATAATTAATTTCTGCGTCTTTCAGCATTCTTTTAACTATGTTGCGGAAGTCTATATAATTAGACCAGTCAACTGCGTCTCGCGATTGAAGAAAACAACGATGATGCTGATCTCTGGTCTTCATGTGATCCTTAATGACATGGGTGACAAACGGACAAGGACGGCAGCAGACTTTAATTGATTTCATAGGAGCGTGGGAGTCCAATGTAGATTGTAGTACATTATTGAAAGTGTTTAGCTTAGTATCTACATCTCCATTGTTGAAAATAGATAACAGGCGATGAGAGCTGCGTGCGAGGTCAGCAGTAAATAGACTTGGTATATAGTTCTTAAAACTGCGCACTGTTATATGATAAGGTGATGGTTTAAAAGATTTCAGCTTTAGCTCAGCATAAACTGGTAGATGGTCGCTGATTGGTGCATTTAATACGCCACTGCTGCGGACTAACGTATTAGAAGAGACGAAGATGACATCTAACAAGGATTGGGTGGAAATAGTTATCCTTGTGGGAGACTTTATAAGCTGTCTGAGATTCATTTCAGTTGAAAAGTTCATCAATGCTTTATTTCGCGGACAGTTTTCTTTCAAACAGTCGCAATTTAAATCCCCAAGTATCATAATTGGCTTGTTTAGTGTGAGGGCCTGGATGTAATTTGGCTTAAGAACATCTTCGAAGGAACTCAGCGGGCTATCGTCAGGGCGGTATATTACACAGATTACAATCGATTTTAACTTTTTGAGTTGTACGCTTAACCACAGCTGATGAAAGTTTCGATTGGAAATAAATGAGAGGTCTTTCAAGACTGACGCTTTAAGTTCTTTGCGAACGTAAGCGCATACTCCTCCGCCTTTTTTATGAAGTCGATCGAGTCTAAAGAGCTTATAACCATCTATTTTTACCTCCAAAGATGTCACATTAGTATTCAACCACGTTTCAGAAATCGTTATAATATCAAAATTCCCCAAATTTGCAAATATATGTATACCTTTTAAGACCAAACCGCGACCATTTGCGAAAAATGCAACTTCAAGGCCTTCCGGCTGGAATTGAACCTGCGATGCTATTGCAGTGCTCTGACCACTGAGCTACGGAGGCCGTTGCCGAGAGCCTAGTCACACTCACGAGTTCTGTAGTGGGTAATGCCGGGATAAGATTTTCTTCCCGGGAAACCTCTGGCTGAATTCACTATGCTTCAGTCGTGGCTAGATCAGCGAACTGGGCTAGATCAGTCGGAACTCTATATAAGGACTGGAACAAGATTGGAACGATATTACTCATGTAGGTATGGCCTGTGATAATTTGATGGAATATAGGTTGTAAAAAACAACATTAAGGCCAAAAAAATTACACTATTTGAAGACGTGGTTCTTCATTTATTCGGCTGGTTCATCGTTTCTTCGTGGTCGATACGCTAAATCTTTAAAAAACGTACTATATTCAAAACAACTCGTGTACACTCTCCTGTCCATTGGCCTCTATTTCACAGGTAGCCCAAGCTTATTAATCTAGTTTTACAACACAAACCGGAAGTTATCATTTCAACATTCCCGCCCGGCCAATCGAGAAATACGTGATATCGGTCGTCGATAGGTGTGATCTCCAAAGTTACATCCACAACTCGACAATTCTCCCAAATTGCCATTGTCTCCTTTAGGGATCGATGACCAAGACGACATCTTCTTCGTTGACGTTTTCTTCTTTGACTTTATGTAACCATTTTTGCCGCGAACCAATACTTGTAAGATTCTCGCGCATCCACCTTCTTCATGTTTGGCGGATTAACTCTTGAATTCTACGCCATCGTTTCCGAGGATTAAAGACTGTGGTGTCGCGCTATCTAGAGAGCCAATTCACCACCCATGTGACCGACTGGAAAATGGTTAGGTGTCAGTACGGGCTCATCGTTTGGATCATTACTCGATGCTGTCAACGGTCTTAAAGTTTAGCAAACTTTCTACACTAGTGAACACTGTCATTAGCTCTTCGTCATTGACGTCTGCATTGCTCATAATTGCATTTATGGCTCTCTTAGCTGACAGACCTTATCATTCTTTCGAAAACACCACCAAAATGAGGACCAGAGGGCGGATTCCAGCGCCAATTGATCCCATTGTTGTTAGATGTCTGGCGCTGTCGTGATCCAATTTCTCTACCAATTGTTTAATTTCGTTGTTTGCTCCGACGAAATTGTTTCCATTGTCACTTAACATATAGCGTGGCCATCCCCGTCTGGCGACCAAGCGAGTTAAAGCTTTAAGAAAACCATCAGTTTCCAGTGACCACGCCATTTCTAAGTGGCAACAATGTGTTTGTAGACATACAAACAAACACAGATATCGTTGTTAGATATGGACCAGCGAAGTCAACGGACAATTTATAAACGGCTTCCTAGTGCTATAACGACCTTTTTGCTACTGCACTGAACGGGATCGTTATTGGTCGTTAGGGTAGATTGGCTCAAATGGTTCAATAATGAGGAGACTACTCAGTAATATTAATATTGCAATTGATTTATTAAGCTCTGTTCTCTCGCAGTGCAGGGCCGGATTAGGGTTGCGCGGGGCCCCCAGCATTTTTTCAGCGCGGGGCCCCTTTACAGTTTACCAACCCCGGACTCATCTCGTTGACTCCTTCGCCCAACTGACACAGGCTATACTTCGTCAATCGTCGACCACGATTACCAGCGACGATTAGTTCGGGCTCCTTCCTTTTTATTACGCATCTCGGTCGCAAAATTTAAATGTTTTTGCTTTCCGAATATGGGCAGTATAAATTTTATTCAAACACTTTATAATAATTATTATTCATTCTTCATTTTGTAAATAATGTTAGTTAATTCTACTGGGTTCCGGCGCCCCTGGTGTCATATCTCTCTCCTTTAGTTGAAAACCTCCCGGTTTTCTTACATACATATTCAAAAGATCGTTCGCTTATTCAATTAAAGAGCTTCCACAGCCAGTAAAATATTGCTTATTTGCAGCGTTACATGGTAATAATTTCATATGACAGGTATAGGAGAGTTCAGTCCAATGGCTGGAGTCTTTTCAAGTAATGGCTTTTACGGTGATTTTCTTCCAGTTGTTATAGAGCTTCTGATGTGTAGCGTCAAATTTTATGAGTGGCCGTGATATAGTATAGGGATGTTGGTAGGACTGTAGGAGTTGAGGCGAAGAGGTTATAGTTTTCGTAGAGGGATGACTGGATCAGCTTGGATGGCGTAGATGGTGTTCCAAATTGGATGGAGATTTGTGCATCATGGTATCATTGCAAGGTTACAACAATTATTTAGGTACAGACAATCACTAACCCAACTTCTTAGGTAATGCGAAGTGTTGGCAAGAACTTAGGAAAGAGTTTAAAATGAGCTATCGTGCAGGAAGGAAAAGAAGAGACAACTATACAACAAGTTAAAGTCCTCAACATAATCTTAAACGAATCCATACAATTATTTCCTCTTTCTTTCTTTCTTTCTTTTTTTTCTTTCTAACGTTATTTTTCTCTCTCTGTCTCTTTTTTTTATAACAGTGCTCCGTTCGACTGTTGGGGCATTGGGTCGGGGAGCTAGGGGTACACTCGCACCAAAAGTTAAACGTGTCATTGCGAATTGTCAGTGCTATCCACCAATGAGGACCAAAAACTAAACCATGTGCAACCGAATGCCCAAAAATGTGCAGACAAACTCTGTGAGGGAGTGAGAGAAGGCACCGAGATCATTGTTATTTAGTGTGGTGCGGTTCAGTATGTTGGGGTGTGTGGTTCTTGTCTAAGTTAACTAGGTCGGTTTCTTTTACCCACGAATTGTGTTCAGGTCCGTATCCCTCCCACTTCACGAATAATTCTTTCTTTCCCTTTCGCTTACGTTCTTTGAGAAAGTGTTCAATTTGATAGATTTCAGACGCATCGGACTCTTTTACTAATAGCGCGGAGGGGCAGGTTGGAAAGGAGATGCATTGTTAGCCGGCGCGGTAACTGGTGCACTTGGGGTGTCAGTGAAACTGTCACTGGGGAGTTCGTTTTCAGGTACGACGGGCTCGTTTGGCGGGTCGTTTTGGGGTGGTGTTAGGGGTCGTGAAGCCGGGTCTAAATAGGGCTTAAGACGGTTTGCATGCACAGTGACTGAAACAAGGCGGTTGTCGCACGTTCGTAACTGGAAATGGACTGGAGACAACTTGAAACAATGCGCAATGGTCCGTACCAGTGATGCATTAATTTGCGAGACAAACCCTTTTTTGTTGCGGGGGTATATATACCCAGATACGATCACCCACATCGAATGGCGTCTCTCGTGCTGTACGATCGTATGTGGATTTAATTTTTTGCTGTACCCGCTGGATATTGGCTTTTGCCAAAGCATGAGCTTCCTCAATGTTTTGGACGATGCGCGTTCGATGTTCAGTGAGGGAATTCGATTCATTGTTCGGGGGAATGAGACTAACGTCTGGTGGGAGTCTGGATTCCCGGCCGTAAAGTAAATAGAAGGGACTTTCGCCCGTTGTGTCATGGGGGCTGACACGATATATAGCCGAAACGAATCGTTGGTATGTGCGTGTCCCATGCAGTCTTTCTGATCGCGACTTATACGTACATCGAAATCGACTGGCAAAGGGTATGGGATGGTAAGCTGTGGTATTCACTTTCTTTGTGTTGAGCAGCGTACAAACCGAACGTACCAGAGAGGAAAAGAAATTGCGACCGATAGTAGTAGCCTACGTATCAAGTACGGCGAAGGCTTCTGGCCAACGAGTTAAGTATTCGGTGAATACGACGACATAGCGATTTCCGGCATTCGAAGGGGGGAAGGGTCCAAAGCAATCGACAGGTCAAAGGCGTTTTCAACCGGAATTGGGAGAAGCGGTGCTTTGTGGCAGTTACGAGGCGACTTTTTCATGGCACAGTCGACGCAACTCTGGCACCAGCGTTGAATATCTCGAAACATGTTCCGCCAATAGTATCGTTTTCGGATTTTCCCGTATGTTTTGTGGGGGCCCAGACCATACCAGACTAAAACTTCATATTTCAAGGTTTCGGGAATGACAAGTTGAGAGAGAACGTCATTTCGTCCACACGCTTGGGGGGTCCCTAAGGAGAAAAGGAGTTCGTTTGCGTCAAGGTAAAATCGATCGCGCTGCAAGACTAATGAGCGAGCTTTATTTTGATTATCTGGGAGATGGTCATGCAGATTCGAGATAGGAGATGATATCCGAAAGATCGCCGTCACTGCGCTGAAGTTCACGAATGCGGTCAAGTGGCACACCGGGCAAGTCATATGCAGCTGTTCTGCTGTTATGTTATGGAGCATATGGGCGTCGAGAGAGTGCGTCGGCATCCGAGTTGGTCGTTCCTGCTTTGTGAACGATAGAAAAGTCGTACTGCTGTATAAGTAGGGACCAGCGAGCGAGACGACCGTTGGGGTCCTTTACTTATACATAAGCCATCTAAGGGCATTATGGTCTGTATGAATTGTAAATTTACGATCGTAAAGGTAGTTTCGAAATGTTCGCGTTCGGTTGTGCTGTAATTTCGCTCAGCGGGGTTAAGATCACGGCCAGCGTACGCGATCGTCTTGAGTCTGAAAAAGGCAAAACCCGATTCCAGTGGCCGATGCGTCAGTGTGTAATTCAAATGGTAATGAAAAATCGGGGTAGGCTAAAATGGGTGCCGAAGTTAGGGCGGATTTTAGATAGGTGAATGCGGTATCACAGGCGGCAGACAGTTAAAATGCCCATAACCTCAAAAAAATTTATTGTATTATTCGGAAGAACTTTTAAAATGATAAAGTAACTTCTTTTGAAGATTCTCGTTTTTTCGCTTTCTTTTTGAGATATATATCAGTTTGTTTGATATGCAAATATCTGGAATTTCGTCACACATGCATAATGAGTTATCAGAGAATGTTATATATCTTTGCGGTCATGCAATAAAAACACTAAAGTGTGAATAACACGTGTGCGTGTTTCTCCCACAACACCAAACTTCTTGATTTTAAAGGATTTCGTTCGAGAATGAAAGAGATATACACATTTCTCCAATAAGTCATGCATGTGTGACGAAATTCCAGACATTTGCATATCAAACAAAAAACTGATATATCTCAAAAAGAAAGCAAAGAAACGAAAATCTTCAAAAGAAGTTACTTTATCGTTTTAAAAGTTCTTCCAAACAAGACAATAAAACATTTTGAGGTTATGGGCACTTTAAGGGGCGAAGCGATAGTCGCAAAATCTTTTATATAAATCGGCGGTAATAATTCGCGAAACCAAGAAAGCATGTACATCCCGGAGTCGCCGTGGAATGGGAAATTCTCGAACGGCTTGAATTTTCGAAGGGTCGGGTTGAATACCGTCACGAGAGACGACGTGTCCGAGATATTCAAGATTCGATCGTGCGAATGAGCATTTGCTTGGTTTAAGTTTGACATTGGCTGCTCGTAGTCTAGAAAATACATCGGTAAGATGGAGCAAGTGGTCGTCGAAGGTGCGAGAGCAAATAATAATGTCATCAAAATAGACCAGACAAATGCGGTAGTTGAGGCCTTGAAGGACTCAGTCCTTCATGCAGTGCATGCATTAAGCGCTGGAAGGTTGAAGGTGCGTTGCAGCGTTGGCTATAAACCAAATCTTCCGAAACTCGAAAACTCATGGGTGATAAACGCTGTCTTGGGTTTGGACTGGTCGTCTACCTCAACCTGCCAGTAGCCGCCAGAACGGAGGTCCATAGTGGAGAAGTAATATAGGTTCCATGTAAACAATCGAGAGTGTCTTGCACTCTGGGAATAGGGTGCATGAGGATCACGGCGGGTGATTTTATTAAGTTCGCGATAATCAATGCAAAATCTTTAGATACTATACTGATAGAACCTATATACGTTTAAGATATTGTTTATTTGATCAACGAGCATGAGAACGCACTAACAAACGAGGGTCCAATAGCTACACGCACTATAGAGATAAAAACGTTTAGTGCACTCGGACGTGTACAATTTCGAGTAGGAAAGGAAAGTTCCGTCTCCTTCTCCTTCTAGTTCTTTTTCTTCGATTTTGTCTTTACTGGAAGAAACCGAATTTCCTTACCTTCCTTCTGACCCAGGAATGGACGGACACTATGCTAACAGCCGAGTCACTCGACCTTCTGTAGGGGTAGGCATGTGTATAGGTACCACATCAGGCGGTGTGGAACCCCCATCATTTTCTGGCACTCCCACGGAAGATGTCGATGAGTGACTCGAATGCTTTAGCGTCTATACGCACGCTTTAAACGCTGAAATGGCGACCAGCAACGCGAAGTATTTTTACAGTACTTATCGGGAAACGCCAGGCGTTTTTGCCAACAACAACCAGATGCATGACGGTAAAAGCTAATTTAGCGCAACTACAAGCAGCATTACGAGAAGGATTCACACCTCCTGACCAAAACGTTTTACGGCGACAAGAACTTAACACACGCAAACAAGGCGCATTCGAACTACTATATATATAAGCAATACATTAATGTATATGGGTACAAGGCCAGCGCTAATTACGACTTACGGACGCGGAACTCCTCCAATGTTTTCTACAAGGCTTACGCGACGATTTGAAGGTGCTACAACGCCCTGCTTCCTTTTTGGAAGCTACACATGCTACTAGATTGAAAGATTCGTTAAGAAAGCCACCGCCTAGTAAAACATCAATTGAAAATCTCCATTTGCTACTTAACAAATTTAACGTACCTCGTCAATCACATTCTTCAAGCGGTTCTATAGCCTCCCAACCGATAGTATGGTAACAACATATCCGCAAGGACAAGGAATTTCACGCCGATATTTCCAAGTGCTACAAAACCAGATCAATAATATCCAAAGACCAATTGAACCGACCCCTACCATTGCCTCCCGTCAAAACTATAGGAATAACTGTACACCCGATGGTCGTCCAATTTGTAATAATTGTAACAAAATCGCCATTACGCTAGTCGTTGCTACAGCAATATAAATCGTCCAAATTGGCAAGGTCCGCCAGGCAGGAATAATTTCAGATTTCAACAAGATATTTCCACATCGACAAGCTTTTCAGCCTAACTTTCAAAATCGGCCGGCGTACCAATCAAACCGCCAAAATTTTCAACCTAGACAGAGATTTCTACCACCATCCCCACCCACTCCAGTCGGTGTTCTCGACGGCAATCAGTCGTCAACGACAATAATACAACAGTTCAAGTTTACTCGTTTTCGCCAACCCCAGCGTAAACCCATTTCGAAAATTAGTAATAACCCTTTCTCCCCTATCAATAAGTATAATTTAACAATTTAACCATTGCGGATTCCGATCGATATTTCGATTGACACTGGCGCAGCGCTTACAGCAATTAATCCGCTTGATCTTTGGAATACATTTTCGGATAATATACTTCGGTTCAAACAGCAAACGGGGAAAACGTCCCTGCAGTATTATAGGCGTATGTACGTTATCATTTCACATTGGAAATAGTTCATACACTTTCAACGTTTATGTGCCAGCTTTGTACTATGCTGCCATTTTGGGAAAGGATTTTCTCGATTATTTTAATTGTGTCATAGATTATTTAGTTTTTGCGCCTTTACGGTGTTCTGCAATCTGGTACCTAACCTGATTGTCAGGCCTCCCGTTTTTTTCCAGTGGAACTAGACGAGAATAAATAAATAAGGCCTGACAATCAGGTTACCTGCAATACCTGCATGCTAAACGTTCCTGTCAATTTTAACAATTATATATTATTTAATTTTATAGGATGATCCGACTCAGAATTGAGTTTGGAAAAACTTTTCCCATGTATTGTTGGTGATAAATACCAAAGGGAGCAAGTGTCGAGGGAGAAAAGTCATGTAACGTCTCAAAGTGCGCGTTGGACTCAGCCCTATTTACGTTACACTCTGCGTATACTATTACCCCGTTTACACTATAGCAGTTTAGCCCAGGCCGAGCCTAACCCAGGCCGAGCCCAGTTTGTGTTTATACACGCAATTTTCAAAGCAATCATATTGGGTCTATATATTTCGTGTGTAAACGCAAACTTGGGCCGAGCCTGGGCCGGATTATAGTAAACTATTAGTGCGCATGTTCGAAAATTAGCATTACAATTAGCATTACAAAAATTAGCCCTGGCCGAGCGCTGTTTTGCGTTTTCACTGTAAAATCCGAGGCCGAGCCAGGGCCCGGGCCTAGGCCGAACCCTACCCAATGATTAGGGCTACTTCACCCGGGTTAACGCGTTTACACTGGAAAAACTAGCCCAGATCGGGTCCAAACAAGGGCTCGCGGCCCGGGCTATAGTTTCGCCAGTGTAAACGGGGTATATATGTGTTTAATATTAGCTATCCAACAACAAGGAAAGACACGTTTATTTTTATAGATTCGGTCTTCTTGGGTGCAAAAATTTGTTTCTACTTTACATATATGCATGAGTAATACACGATATATTTTATATATTATTTGGATTCATTTGGTACATTATTTTGTAATAAATATACTAGACCTTATTCATAAATGGCGGCCATTTTAATATTATTTTATGTGTTTTTAAAAATTTCGTAAACAATAACGAGACTGTAAGGGAGAGAGATTTTGTTATTGAATATATAAGTTTTCTTTTCCAGCACTCATACGGGTATTTTATATATAAAACTCGGGACATTATGATGCAAACATTTGTCCCTATTTTGGGTGTATATTTCACCCTCGTTCATAGGAGTAATTTTTACCCCCCTCTAAATTCTATCCCTCAAAACCGGGGAATTCTGTGGACAAATATTTACTCCTATTTTCAGGGTAACTTTTACTCCCTAAAAATTACAGTGTAATGTATTGAAGTATTAATTTAGTTCATGTTCACTGTTATTGTTAATGAAATCATTTTGATTTTCGCAGCGGAGTTCCGAGGGTGAGCAGCATCCCCTTTCAATTACATGAGGTAGAATTACGCCAAGAAAGGCTGCAGCCGCAAAAAATCCACCAGCGATTGAAAAAGAAATGTGATACGACTTAGTTGTATCGTATATCCACGCTGAAAAAAATAGTTGTCAGAAAAATCACGTAAGAAGAGAGCATTTCATAAACGAGACTTTTTCGATAATTTTTAGACGTGGCGTTCTCATCTTGGCCTTGCAGTTCAAAAATTGATTAGCACTAACCCAAGGTTCATATCTAATCTGTTATTCTAATTTAGTATGATCTGTTTGACTTATTTAGTCAAGGTGTAAGCTAGGGCAAACATTGCCGCGTTGAACGGCGCAGTTTTTCCAATCACCTTGAGGTTGGAATTTCCCAATTTGGATCGGGAAATGGACGGGTATATAATTACTGTTTTTAAAGGGAGGTGTACTCTATTAACTGTGGGCAGTGTGACCAGTTACTTATAGATAAGACTGCATGGAAACACAACGCTATTATGTATTATCAGGCAAGTTGTAAAGTCAATTTCTTGCATTCGATAGTGAAATTTTTCAACATGGAAGCTATTTTTGGTGCGTTTTAATTGATGACTTGAACAGGAGCAATTTAAGAAATATTTGACTTCGTTTAAGCTATTTTAGAGATATTTTATTATTGAAGCATAAATAAATAGCCAAAATAAAAAATAGCCAATTCATGTAAATGCAGATTTTTTTTTTCTGGCGCACACTTTGTTTGAAAAGAAATCAATAAGAAAAGAAATCAATTCACAATAGCGTGAATAGAAATCCTGCACAATAGACTAAGACCACGTTATTGTCATGCTATTGTGAAGGGTTTCTTTGTGTATAGTGTTCCTATCACTCAATGACGTCAAAAATTAATGGGAGCGACCGCCTTCAATTTACAAAAATACGATAAACAAAGCCAAATTTCTCTCAAACTAAAACGATTAGAAGAAAACTAATACCCATTCTCATGTAAGGCGACAAAGAACTTTCATTTAAGCAACACTTGTTTTGGGGGGTGGAGTAGGTTTATATAGTTTGGCTTGTTCCATGCATCCATTTAACAATTAGACAACGAGTCCGAGTTGTCTATGAGCGAATTATTAGTCAACGAAGGCGAAGCCTGAGTTGACTATTCGTTCATAGACAATGAGGACGAGTTGTCTAATTGTTTTAGTAGAAACAAATTAGTGGACTATTACAAATCATGCATTCTCCAAAAAATTATCCAAAAACTCATCTGAAACCTCCCCAAAACGAGAGTTTTCTGCCATTGTTTTGAGCGTGTTTGGCCATCATGGTCTATCACGAATAGACAACGGTTGAGTTGCCAATCAGAATGCAGCATTTGTAATGACCATGGTCAGTTTCTACTAAAATTCGATAGAGCACGCGAAACCATTTCTTTTATAAATAGAATGAGACACAAAACAAGCTTTATTTCGCTGATTAAAAATAACTTTCTTCTTACGGAAGCCGAAAATTTGGAATTGCTAATTACCTGCGATAATTGGACCAACTCCTCCAGGAATACTCAAAGCAGCGAAAAGATACGCAATGGCTTGTTTGGCATCCTCAGGTTGACAAAGTCGAGGACTGATTATAAAGACAATCACACACTGCGTACCCAAGGCCAGACCATAGAAACTCGAAAACAAAAACAAATGAACAACAGTTTTAGCCAATGGTAGAAAAGTAGTAACAACGGCCATTGTAAGTAGTGCTAGGCTGTTTACTATGAATATATTCCAGTGAAAAGTATCCAGTAACTTTCCCACCACTACTTTTCCAATTCCAGCAAACGCATATAAGCAGCTTAAGGTGTAGACGCTGACGTCTGTTGGTATACCAATGTCTTTGCTGAATGAAATCTATAGAATGGGAAACAATGAATGGTAGTCAGGCCTGGTTTATACGTTGCATGCACAATCGTCGGATAAAACTCAGACGAAGTCATGACAATAGAACAGTTGAGCAAAAAAAATTGAGCAAATTAATTTATTCATGCATTGACAACTGACAAGTTGGTTTGATCACGGTTTGATGAAGTTTATTGAACAAGAACGTTGTTGAACGAACTTCATCAAACCACGATTAAACCAACTTGTCAATGTGAAGAAATGATCAACTAATATCGGAACTCTTCTGTTACCACGACATTCGTCTAGAGAGTTATCGTCGCTTTTTAGTTAAGAATATAGCTAAAAATAGGTAATGCTACGCAGGTTCTACTATACCCGTTTTTGGATCAAGCCATCCGGCAAACACGAAAATTTCCCGCCAAACATTTCCTTACGTTTTGCTGCTCGTTCTCTTATGTTATTTTAAAAAATAAATACCTACACATGTAATCGTTTTTCCGTGTTTGGATACTGTGATCGACTCGACTTTCGAAAAGCTTTTACGCTTTTCTCCAGTCTCGCAACTTCCCGCGTGTTTGGATCACAGTATCCAAACACGGAAACCATTAGGTATTTCTTTTTCGAAATCAGTTCTATGAGGTGACAGTCAACGAGCACAAACCATGCCTCAGTTTTGAATTTGTTTTCGTTATAGGTTTAAAAAGATTTAAGTTTAACTACTTTCTTGGGCTATATGGTATAATATATAGTGGTGAGAGCTTACCAGATAAACTGATGGAATATATAGGCCTAAATAGACGAGAAACATTGTGAAAACCCAAAGGACAAACGCTTGATTTTTAACAACTCTTAACAGCGAAGAACTAAGTTTGCTTTTCGATTCTTTTTCGTCTTCCAATGAAATCTGTCCTTTTTTCGGGAAAAAGCAACATGCGAATCCCAGAGGGACGATTAAGACAGTTAAGATTTTCAGCGTCAACCGCCATCCGTATTTTCTTATTATATGTTCATAGACAGGTGCAAACCACAACGTAAAGAGACTGTTAGTTGAAATAACCATACCATAAGCTGTGGATAAATTAATGTGAAAATAGTACGGTAAAACAGTAACAGCAGGAATGTAGAGCAAACACGTGCCAGTGCCCAACAAAAGCCCGTATGTTATATAAATTAGGCCAATGTGGTTAGCGAAAGATGTGGAAAGGAAACCAAGAGAAAAAAAGATTGCGCCAACAAAAACGACTGGACGGAAACCATATGATTGCGTAAGACTGTGACACACTGGTGATACCAACATATACCAAATGAATTCAAATGAGCCAATCCACGCTGCGAAAAAAAAAAATATATATATATAGTCGTCAGTTATCTGGTCATTTTAATAATCAATTACTGTACAATTATGTGTACAACTTAGTGTTAAGCAACAAGACCAAACGATGCTATAACAACATCAACAATGACAACAATAATGACAACAACGACAACAACGACAACACTCATACTTTCGACCTCCAATGCAGTATATGTGTCACTTACCAATTTTAGATCTACTTTCGTCGAATTCATCTAGCAGGCTTACAAATAACACACCAAAACTATTATTTACTGCCATACTAAAACCAACGAGGAGAGCAGCTCCTAGACATACAAGCCAGCTTCGTCTGGAATCCTTTTCTATTTCAGAAATACGTGGCCTCCTGCTATCTATTCTTTCGGACATTATTCGAGCGTCATTCAAGATGGTTTATATATAGGCCTACATGAAACAATAACATAATAAAGAGTCATCAAAGATTAATGTATATGTGCGTTGGAAGTAAGTGTATTAAAGGGACACTCCGGCCCAAATACAAATGCAGTTCATATGAAAGATCTTACTGACTTTAGTTTATTTCCAAAGTTTCAGCATTCCTATCAATTTAGTTGAGAAGATATTGCTAGTTGAAGTTGAAAATTTGTGGATTTTGACGCCATATTGGTTTTGAAAATATGACGTCATTGAGTGATTCTTTATCGTCAGTGGAGTTGTTTTGATGGCGATCACATAGTGATAGTTATTGTGAATGGTCTTTGGACGAAAATTAGTCGAAATAAACTATTTAGTTCATCATGCAGGAAAGTAGAGGAGCTTCTTAGGCATAATACGAGACACGTCACTCAGTGACGTCATATTTGAGAAACAAAATGGCGTCGAAATTGGACAAACTCTCCAACTTCAACTAGCCACATCTTCTTAACTAAATTGATAGGAATGCTGAAACTTTGGAAATAATCTAAAGTCAGTAAGATCTTTCATATGAACTACATTTGTATTTGGGCCGGAGTGTCCCTTTAAAGAGGTGAATGGGGATTGTCAACAAATATGAAACAAATAATGAGCTGAAACTGAGAATTCGTATATGAAGAGCTTTTTTATTTTCCATATACGAATATAAGGCATATATATTATTGTGCATATATATACAACAATCAAATATTTGACAAGAAATCAAACCACGAGGCCCACGAGTAGTTACCAGTTCATCGACCGCGAGTGGCCTATATATGCAGGGGGGCCGAAAGGCAACTTCCGATTTCGGGGTAAAATTGTCGACACATACACCAAGAAATCTCGATTACGACGCCATAGAGTACGTAATTACTCTCCCTTACGGCCCTATATATTTATAGTACACTAAACAATACATGCATTAAATATACAATAGGTATGACACGCTAAAAAATTTAAATAATAAATAGATATATGAAATAAAAAGTTAAAAATATTATAGTAAAAGAATATTAAGTGTTAAAAATACTGGTAACTTTGAAAGTGTCATTTGTGAAAGTTAACATAATGGGTGCTAAATACATTCTCTTTGATTTACTAAAACGAATAGAATTCTCCAACTAGTGGTCCATAAAACACTGAATTGAGTTATAAAAAAATGTTCCTTTTAAATTATTAGTTCTAGGAACGGGTAAACGATAGGGAGTGTCTGAACGAGTGTTATATTTGTCGAAAATTTAAAAGAATCTAGTTTATTTTATTTTATTTTATTTTATTAGCTTCACCATTGTGCAAAAAAGAAACCTAACATAGATTACACAATACAGTAATAAAACAATGGCAGGGTGACCGCAACAGCATAGCCAATTACAGCGGACCCAGAATTTAAAAGTATATTTACAAATAATAATAATAAATAATTACTGTTAATTTATTAATAACGCACAACAACTGTAGCTCCGGATGGCCACAATACTCCATTTCTACACTCCGCCAAGATTACTCATCATCAGAAATGGTAAAGGATCGAGATAACCAACAAAGCCCAGTCCAAGCACAGAAACACACCATTGCTGCCCCCGGAGTCACAGCCGTTCTGTATTTGATTAATTTAATATTAAGAACAACAAGTGATAGTACGAGTAATGCTACGAGACGAATTACACTTCAAGCAGATAGTTTTAAAAGATCTAGGATTATCACAGTTATAGGTGTTTGCCAGGGATTTAAAGTAGTATCTTAGCATGGTTGATCTGAATAAATTAAGGATTCCCACACATAAGTTTAATTCGTCGGCTAAAGGGTTCCATATTCTGGTGGCTCGTATCAAGTACGATCTTTGGTAGGTAGTTGTTTTACATTTTGCTTATTAATAAGATAATGAGTTGCTGATGGTCACAAGTCAATCAACTTGCAAGACAAAGTTTGTCAATAGGGTACCAATTTAGTTTGATGAATAATTCTACAGATCTCGATTCAAAATGAGTCGAGCACATCTTTCTGTATAATTTAAAACGTTCATCAAGTAGACCAGCATTACAGTCCCCCCAAACTGATAAACAGTATTCCATCACCGGTTTGGTATACTTGCATTTATTATATACATGACAAAATTACTGGATTCTGATTGGCGATAAAGAACAAAGAACAGCAAGAGTGAAAAGGTTTATTCTCAACTCTTGAAACAAGACGTTTTTAAAGACTTGGAAGAAGATGAAGTGTACAGTACGTGTCGTAATTTTGTCATGTATATAATAAATGAGTAATGATTTTGCTCGTGCAATTATAAGGATTTACACTGCTCGTGATCAGGGACGTGGCGAAGGAATCACGATTGGGGGGGTGTCATATGATAGTGACCAACTTTTTGCGAAATCGCCAATATGCGATATCTACTGCTCAGCGGCGGTTCGCGTAAAAGTATCCAAAATGTCTCCAAAATATAAAATAAGTTCAAAAACGAATTACATGAAGTATCGCACTTCCATCCTTATGAAACCTTTATTCAAAATGGCTGCCGAACTGGCAACATAGTAATGTCTCGATCAATTCCAAGCGTGACCATCCCCCCCCCCCCGGGCGTTTGACGGGCATTTGATATTTATGCATTAGAGCATTGCAAATGCCCCACCGTTGGGTCAACATAATCATGCAAAATCCCCACAGAGGAGTCGTAAAATTGATGCAAATGCCCCACCCATGGGATTATAATAAACGTTTTTTATAATAAAAGTATTAAGCATTGAGCCAGGAAGCCACAAACGGCACACCTTTCCCCTCAAAATCTTCCAAAGCAATGTTTATGCAAACGATCGTCAACCTCCTCCCCAAAGCTTCGCGCGGTGCGATGTGGCTCGTACCACGAAGGCCCTGGGGAAAAGGTTGACGATCGCAATCATTATTAAAAACAAGCGACTTTTTTGGCGCTTGTTTACGTTTTATATTATATCATTTGAATGCGGAAATATATTTTAAGATATTATTAAAAAGTCGACGAGTAAAGCTAAATTAAAGAGCAAAGGACTATATGAAATGTACGGTGTTCGAATCAGTATAGATTTACGGGATACGCATCTGCTTTCTTTGAACAAGGCTACTTTTCAAGAAAATAACAGCCAAGCATCTACTATTAACTATTTAGATACTTTGACAAATTCCCCACCCCGGGAACAGGTGAGTCGTCGAATGCCCGTCAAACGCCCGGGGGGGATGGTCACGCTTGGAATTGATCGAGACATAAGTCAGTGAGAAATTTAGAAAGGATAAAAATATGACCTTTTTTAAGAAGTTTTTAGTTGGGTTTGGCAAGGGTTTATGTTCAAACGAGTTTAATAAATGCGTTGACAAGCGTATGTCAGTATGTGAATAATTTGAGCTGGCCGCTTCTAAAATGATGAAATTAGACTAATATTAACATGCATCACAACATTAAATTGCACAACTAAATTGCCAAATGACATGCGAGCTTGTGTCCTTCAAACAATTAAGCCTCCCGTCTCCAGATCGGAAATACTTCACTACGGAATACATTAACTGTACTCACTTAAATACAATTTTTCCTGGGGATGTTTGAGCGCTATTGACCAACTGTTGACCGACAATTGATAAAAAAAACAAATTTTATTGACCAACTGTTGACCGACAATTGATAAAAAAAACAAATTTTAGCTTTTTTTTCTGTCTCACCATTTTTATTTTGGCCAGCAGCAATCCCTTGTGTGACCAACTTTTTGCTATTTAGAATTATTGGGGGGGTGTCGCACCCCCCCCCCCCCCCCCCCCCCCCCCCCACACCCCCCCCAGTCGCCACGCCCCTGCTCGTGATATTTGAAAATTTTGCCAAATTGCACTCGCCTAATGGCTAGTGCAATTTTGGCCCAATTTTCATATATCACTCGTGGTGTAAATCCTTAATTGCACTCGCGCTATCATAGTACCTATACTAATTTATAGCATCATTTGATCATATATAAAATGATGATAAAATGGTAAGTACTTTTTTATTCGTGAAATTAGGCAGAAATTCTCTTCAGGAGTTTCTTTCTTACATTTTCAACTTGATCTTCCCCATAGAGGCATGGATCAATGTCAATCCCGAAGACATTCAGATTTTTTGATCTGATCATCGTTAATACATAAGGGACGGACCATTAAATATTTGAGCGGGGGTGGGCAAATACCAAAAAAATTTGCGCACAGAGAAAATACAGGAAAAAATATCGTGCACAACAAATTTACTGAAAAAAAATATGGAGCAAGCCGTTAGCAGTAGCGAAGTTGGCCATAGCAACTGGTCATGCTATGCAAATTTGGAAACGATTTACATATTCAGATCTTTAGAAATATATTGTTTTCAAAATATGCAGATGTTTATAAATTAGCATAGCATGACCAGTTGCTACGGCCAGCTTCGCCACTGGCCGTTAGCCGTTCAAATCCCAGGTAATGTATTGGTGAATAAATCCTACAGGTATACCGTTGGTGATTGGATAAATTTGCAAAGGATGGCTCAGTTTTTTGATAGACTTTCACCATGGATTGTCTTCCTAACATACATGTAGTATTGTAGTTTATCAAATGCTAGATTCTCTTGAGAATAATTCTCAATTAGCCATTTCAGAAACTGCACGGACTGGTAACTAATCTACTACCCGCGCGCTTAGCGCAACTTTCTTAAAAGCGCCTGGGTACGAGGACATTTATTTGCATTTTCAGCCATGTTGAACGAGCGTTTATAAAAAACTCATTTATTAATACATAAAATAGCTGCCAATGTATTTGGCATGTATGACCGGTCATTGCAAACTCCCAATTGGGCAGGGCAGGGTTTAGAGTTGTGGTAGTTATGGGAGCCCTGGAGCACACATTACACAAATCCACTGGTATCAAAGCTCTATCACTAAATCATTAAATTTTTACTATAAGCAGTAATATACTGTAGCAATATCAATTTACTACTTAATATTTGTGGGGGCTTGGGGATGGTGCATGATTGAGAATCATAGTACATTCTCAAAGTTGACTCTAACATGCTAGAAGTTACACAGCAAGCACCTACAATGTCAGTAGTTCAACAATTTATCAACAGTACTGTACTGGCATATATAGTACAAAATGAATGAGATAAAACACAGAAATGGAAACAAATCATACAACATAAATATCTATTTTAAATTTAATCAAGCTCAGTACATTCAATGTCATCTTTTTCAACATCTGTCTCCTCTATTAAGTTTACAACCACTGAATCTTCCTTTTTCTTTTCCTTCTCCTCCTTGGAAGCATATTTTTTCCTTTTACTCTGGAGAGCAGTGTGGCCAGCTGAGGGTCCAAACCTCTCTCTGGAAACTTCCACCAGCTGGGTTTTTTTTCCACTGTGCAGTAATTTCCTCTTGAAGCTTTACAAGCATTGGCCTCAGTTTCATATAAAACCTGGGTTTCAAACAGGCCTATTGAAATGGTAAATGGGACAAATAGCTGCATCCAGTAAATATATATCTGTATTGGCAATAACTTATTTTATACAATAAATTTATATATTCAAATCATCTGCACTTTGTATTATAAAAAAAGGCTGCAGGTAAACCTACCATAATTGTACTTGCATCAGAAATCAAATAACTGCCGTGGAATCTTCTGTCCTTCACCATGATCAGTGGTGATGTACAATGAAGCCCATTCTTGCGGCGGGTGCATGTTCTCTTATCACATCTACCCCCGCAATTGCATCTTATTGTCCTGATAAGTTGCTGTAGTGCTGCTGGCTGAACCATTCTGACTGGCACGAGACCATTGGAGGATACCACCCAGCCCCAATCCTCAGGGGGCATATCGTTTCCACGCCATGCCTGTACCTGATGATAAGTCCGGTGACTATGGAAGGATGCTGCACGTACCCTGCCAAAGTCGCCACCTTTACCTGGAACTTCTCCCGTGCAGAGGTGAGATTGGGTGATTTTGGGCACCCGTATATCACTAGCAGCGCCTCCTCTCCTGCCTTTTCAATGTCTTCCTTCGAAGACGACGGAGACGTGAAGATGGAGTTTTCATACTTCATGCGGTCTTGACGTGGTATCACACCCGCTGATAGCGTGCAAGAAGAGTAGAACTTCTCAGACAAGGATGGATCCAACTTCTTCTTCAAAGTAGTGATGCACACGGTTTGTTTTGTCATCTTCATATAGAGGTTGAAATCTGTGGCATCGGCATGATCTGTCAACAACTGGAATACATCGGAGTCTTCAGCAATAACAGCTGTTGGCTTTCCAGCGGCAGAAAGACATGCTGAAATGCATATTTTGTAGTCCGCATCCCCGTCTGCATGTTCCACAGTGATGCCCTCTTTGACCATCTCATCTGTAAGTAGGTTGATGAGAGCCTTTTTGTCGCATTGCCAAGGAAAGCCTTTTTGCTCTATTTCGGCCGTGCTCTGAGTATATAACAGCGCTGAGTATATATTCGATGATTCGCTTGTTATTGACAAAAAATACGGACACGCTTTGTTTTGACAAAAACCATGCACTAAAACAGCACTTTGTCTTGATCGTGTTATTTACAAATCACGAATCGACTTTGAGTTGGGGGCGAATCGACTTTGGGGGGCGAAACGACCGCAATTCCAGTTTCTGACCATGGACCATCAATTATAAGATCTTCGAGCGTCATAGGATCAGGCGGAAAATTAGCACGGCGATGGTTTCTTAGAGTTTGTCTAATGGAATCTGCACACGGAAGAAAAGCAAGGGTGTCGTTGTCTAACCCTGAAACGGCTCGTGAGTACACCTGGTTCGACTTGTCCATTGTGGATGTTGCCATCTCCTTCAAAAGAATCATCATCCGCGCAACCGAAGCTTTTATGCGCAAGACCGCGACTATCAAACAAAGGGATGTGTTTATTGTGGAGACGTCAACCACAAGTCTGCAAATTGCGACAAGATTACCACCGTCCCAGAGCGAAAGAAGAAGCTCAGCGAGAAACGTCTGTGCTTTAACTGCACGGGAATCAAGCACAGAGCCGCAGAATGTAAAAGTCGTTCGGTATGCCAGGTACACATATCTGTGATAAAGTGAGCCAAGACAAGATGTTGACAGCGAAAAACGAGACAGGCGCCGTTTGTCATCCGGAGGTCCTGGTGCAAGTCAATGGCGTAAAGTCACTGGCGTTACTCGACACGGGTGCCGGAAGTTCTTATGCGTCAGCGGCGTTACTTCGAGAACTACACCTTCAACCAGAGAAATCAGAAATTCGGCGAATAGAGATGATGATTGGCGTCACAACGAAGAGAGTCGAGATTTATCATCTACAAGTTCGCAGTATCAAAGGCGATTTCACCATTGAGACCGAAGTGACCAAAGTTGATCGCAATGAACTTTTGATTCTGGATAATCCTGGATACAAAGACATGCTGTGCAAGTACTCGCACTTGCGTGGTGTGGTGATGGAGGATCAAGACAGAAAAGCGAAGTTACCAGTGCATCTTATCCTCGGAGCAAACGAATACACCAGAATCAAAACTAGAACCTGCCAGAAAGTGGGCAAGATTGGTGATCCAGTCGCAGAAAAGACCAGATTCGGGTGGACCATTATCTCATCTGGAGCTGAGGAGTTGGACCTTGGGAAAATGTTCCTTTCACAGACATCTGTTGCTGACTACGAAGCACTGTGCCGCCTAGACGTGCTGGGGTTAGAAGATTCGCCGACCGGAGACCAAGGAACCGTTCACGCAGAATTCCGAGAACAACTCAAACACTGATGAGGGATGGTACGAAACCGGCCTTCCTTGGAAAGGGGGCCACCCACCACTACCCAACAACGAGAAAGGAAGTCTGCGGAGGCTGGACAACCTTGTCCACAAACTAGAGAAAACGAAGCGACTTGAAGAGTACAATGAGGTCATCCAAGATCAATTGGAACAAGGTGTGGTAGAAAGAGTTGAAGCACCAGCAACGGGAGTAGAGTTCTATCTTCCACACAAACCAGTCATCCGTTAATCAGCTACGAGCACCAAGCTGCGTGTGGTGTATGACGCCTCAGCGAGAGCACATCAAGATGCACCATCCATCAACGAGTGCCTAGAGATTGGCCCACCACAGAATCGTCTTTGGGAAGTCCTAGTTCGTGGTCGTTTCCATCCAGTCGCGATAGCAGGAGACATCCAGCAAGCATTCTTACAGGTGAGAATCCAGGAAGGAGACTGAGATGCTTTACGATTCCACTGGTTCAAGGATCTCACCAGAGCCCTGTTGGGGTTGGCTCCCTCACCCTTTCTGTTGGGTGGAGTCATCAAACAGCACCTGAAGAGCTGTCGTGAAGAGTATCCCAAATACCTGGATGAGATAGAGCGTAGCATCTACGTACACGACTTGATCATGGGAGGATCAAACACCCAAGAAGCTGAGGCAATCAAGCAAACCGCCATTAAAATCTTTGAGAAAGCCAAGTTTAAGCTTCACAAGTGGAGTTCGAATGTTGACCAACTGGAACAGAAAGAGGACCCTGTGGAAGGGCGAAGCTATGCCAAACAACAGTTGGGACTCAACTCCGGTGCAAGCAGTCTTCTGGGATTAACGTGGGACAAACGGAAAGACACTATCGGAGTGAATTTCACTTGGGAAAAAACCGAGTCAACGAAAAGGAGAATCCTAGGGAAAGTAGCACGCATATATGATCCGCTAGGATTCACATCACCCATCACCCTGCGTGGAAAGCAGCTGTATAGGGACGCCTGCGAGGAAAAGTGTGACTGGGATTACCAAACGAACTGGCCAAACGATGGATTCGATGGGAGAGTGAACTACCAAACGAAGTGATGATTCCCAGATCGATTCCGAAACATCAAGAGGCCATCAGTGACATTTCATTACATGCCTTCGGGGACGCAAGTGGAAAGGGTGTAGCCGCAGCTGTGTACGCTGTAGTCAAGCAACCATCGGGAGTGAGTCAGGGATTGGTCGCTGCCAAAGCGAGACTGACTAAGAAGGGCCTCACCATACCGCGCCTTGAACTTGCCTCGGGACATATGGCGGTTAATCTTGCACATAATGTGAAAGAAGCATTGGAAGGGTTTCCAATGTCAAAGGTCTTCTGCTGGCTGGATAGCACGGTCGCGTTACACTGGATCCGGAGACCAGGCGAGTATAAGTAATTCGTGAGCAACAGAGTTCGGAAGATCCAGGAGCGTGGAGAAACAACTTGGCGCCATGTTGGAACGAAGGAGAATCCAGCAGACTTAGCAAGTAGAGGAGGAAACGTAGACGACTAGCAGCAATTGTGGTGGACAGGACCGGAATGGTTGAGCAACGAAGGAGAGTGGCCTACGGACATCATCACTACTCAAAACGAAGCAACTCTGGCTGAAACCAAGGCGACAAAAACCTTGTTTGGAGTGGCGTTAGCTGAAAAGGATGACTTCGACAACCTTCTGGTCAAGTGGAATTTGTGGCGAACGCTAAGGATATCCGCTTGGATAACGCGATTCATTCAGAATAGAAGAAGTTCGAAAGAGAGTAGAGCTGCAGGCCCATTGACAACTACAGAGATAAGCGACCAAAGACGATGGTGGGAAAGGCGAGTCCAAGAACGAGCAAAAGAATCCAAACATTTCCAGGAGGACACCCTACGACTTAACCTTCAACCAAACGAGAGAGGCATACTGGAATGTCGAGGGCGAATTCAAGGGCAGTACCCAACTTATCTACCACACGAAGACCCATATACGCGGAAGATGGTGGAACATGCCCATAAAACCTCTTTACATGGGGGAGTGAGCTTGACCATGACAAAAGTTCGCTAAGAAATATGGGTCCCCCGATTAAGACGCCTAACCAAACGGGTCATCAAGGCGTGTCATGACTGTAGACGGTTTCAGGCAGTCGCCCTAGCCAACCCACCACCAGGAATTCTACCGAAATATCGGACCATGACAAACAGCCTTTCAAGTCATCGGTGTCGATTTTGCTGGACCCTTACGTTACCATACGAAGACCAAGAAACAGGCCAAAGCGTATATAGTCCTATACGCCTGCAGTCTGACCCGCGCCTTGTACTTGGAGCTATTAAAGTCGATGGAAACCGAAGAGTTCTGGGGGAGTTTAAACAGGCTGATCGCCCGTCGGGGAAGACCAACGAAGATCTATTCCGACAACGGAGGAACCTTCGTTGGGGCAGCCAAGTGGTTGAAGACCGTGATGCGTGACGAGAGATTCAACAACTTCTTGGCTCAACAGAAGATCCAATGGCAGTTCAACTTGAGCAGAGCGGTGGGGTGGGCAATTCGAGCGAATGGTCGGATTAGTGAAACAGTCATTGTACAAGTCGATTGGAGGAGGGCACCTGACATGGAGCGAGCTTCAAGACGTGATTCTGGACGTAGAAGTCACGCTAAACAACCGGCCATTGTGCTATGTCGAAGATGATGTACAAATGCCTATCCTTACGCCAAATTTTCTCATGTTCACACAACCAAATACATTACCAGAGTTACAAGCTCATCACTTTGAGACGAAAGATTTGCGCAAGAGAGCGAGACACCTGCAGCGGTGCAAGGATGCAGTGTGGAAAAGATGGACAAGCGAATATCTACGGGCACTTCGAGAACGCCACAACTTACATGTAAAGCACAAGTCATCGAAGTCACAACTAGCGGAAGGAGATTTAGTGATAATAAAGAGTGACGATCGTAACAGAGGAAAATGGAAAATGGGTATGGTCAAGAGTTTAATCAGAGGACGAGACGGAGTGGTGAGAGCTGCGAGACTCAAGGCGGGACAGAACAACCTAGAAAGGGCCGTTCAGCAACTCTATCCACTAGTGTTGTCGTGTGACCAGACTGTGCAAGTAAATGTGGTTCCGTTGAACGCTGAAGCCAAATCGTTCAGACCCAGAAGAGACGCGGCTGTTGCGGCAGCCTGTCGCATTCAAGACATGGAAAATGACGAATGATCGAACAGAATATAACCATAATTTGACACTTATTTTATCACATATAGAGGAACACGTAGGAGTCATATTTGAACTCTATTTGGGAAATTTAAATTCAGAAACATTCACACTTTCTTGTATTAGTCTCCTTCGGAGACGAATAGGGGAGTGTGTGGGAGTTGTGTAATCATTTATTATTAATAGTTAAGGGCGTGTTGACATATAGAAACATGAGTTATGTGCACCGGAAAAGGGGATTATTATTGATTCGGGTTTTCGAGAGAAGAGACAGTGACTTTGTGTATGTGAGAACGAGAGACAGTGATTCATGATAAATAAAGAGATTTTTAAGCTAAACAGTGAAGAATTGGAACGAGCACAGGTCTGATTTCCAATATACAGACAAATGACATGCTAAAGTTGCACTATATTTATATACGTAAACAACTGACACATCTCACATCAAACAACTCACATACTGATCAGTATCTATTTTTGAAAAACGCAATTACTTTAACAATAAGCAATGACTCATTCAAATGTCGACTATTGTCAACGCGCTTTATCTTAATGCTCTTCAACAATACCCATTCAAATATCAACCATTAGAGGTGCCATTTTTTTCGCAGTGAGATTTTGCTGCGATAAACATTTGCCTTGGGAATGTCTAACTTTTTTTAACATTTACCATCAACATTAACCTTTTAAAAATATAAATTAAATTAAAATATTCAAATTCGTAAAAAAATTGTTGTTTTTTCGTTTCTTTATTTTACAATTTTTTAGCGGTGCCATTTTTTCCGGTGCCATTCTTTCCGGTGCCATTATTACCGAAAGTGAATATTGTATGTGATGAGGAATATGTGATATTGCTTCGTTTTTTAAAAACCACGATTACTTGGCCCTTTCTCAGTACGCAACGATACATCTCTTCTTCAACGAAAGCCATATATACCCTGCGGCTGCATATAAATAAAAGACACCTTCATTATACATGTAAAAACCATTACTTGGCCCTTTCTCAGTACGCAACGTTAACATCTGCGTTCACCTTTTACTTACCATTTTGGATGTTGGTGCAAGCCGTGGCCCAGTGAGGGGGCCTGGGGCGAATAACGGTTCCATCCAGGATCTTGAACTGACCACCAACCCCTACCCCCTCTTGGTATAGCTTGCACCGGTCACACCAATAAATTGGTGGAAAGTAATTAATTATATTCTTGAATAAAGGGAGGGAAGGTGGGAGCGCTATTTTCCTCGGACTCCAACAATCACATACATCTGCTATATATACCCTGCGGCTGCTTATAAACAACAGCCGGCCCACCTACTTCATTATACATGCTGTTGCTTCGTTTTTTTTAAAAAACACGTGATTACTTTACCCTTTCTCAGTAACCGGGAGCCATATTACATATATATCATGTCATTTTCCTTAATCCTTCGGTTCTTTAAATGCGAAAATTGCTTTATCCTTTCTTACTATATATAGCGCGAGTAACAATGCTTCATATCATGAAACACTGATAAAATATCAGTATGAACCACAAAAAATATACCGCCACCTTCATGCATCATTCTTAATTCACATATAATCACGTTGTGATTTCCAAGCCATCCCGCCCATTTCCATCGCCACCTAACTATATAATCAACTATATAATATTTCAAACATCGCGACAATCGTAACCGACGCATAATTTTCAATGTACATGCACCGCTAACCTACTTCATTAATGGCGCACAACTCAGGCCCGCTTCAACTAAATACTTCCGATTATGCACATCACAAGTTCAACGTATATATATGAATTGAAACAATTTAGTTAGACGTTAAAAGTTCCATGGTAAAAGTTCCATAGCTTCGGTCGGATATATAATCATTTACGTCAATCAATCAACAACCCAAGGCGGCTAAACTGTCCTAATTATCAACAAACATTTCATAACATGCCATGCATTAATGAAACAAACTCTATGCTTTGGCACGCACCCTAAAATTACACCTGTATTTATATCAACAACTCTAACAACACTGCAGGTTCAAAATTGTATATTTAACTTATATAGCAAAGTGAAAGGGCGGTAAACTGCCAAGATTTTTAGTGACGAAATAGTGACGTTTCCAGCTGAGCCCTTCATCGCAATTGCTCATTAACTTATTTTCTAAACCCATAATTATATATATAGTGAAGAAACTCTTCTCATTCGCGATCTCAAACCACCTTTAAACGCAAATATTGGCACCGCACCACTTTTTCTTTTGTAAGCTTATAATTCCTTCATTGTCATTGTATACTAGTGTCGTCTCATCCTGTAATATTTTTAGTTCCTTTCTTGATTTGTTAATTAATCCGTAATTTATGACAACTTTGTAATTATATATTTAGGCTTTCTGCACTTAAGTAAATTATTATTCTCTGAAGATGTTGTGTTAACAACGAAACGTTAGAACTTCTATGATTTCACTTCTGTTTTACTCAATATAATGGTTTTGGTTTTTGTTATATATATATATATATATATATATTGAAAGAAAATTTCGAGTGTTGGAATACATACATTTTAAGACCAAACCGGGACCAGTTGCGAAAAATGCAACTTAGCGGCCTTCCGGTAGGAATTGAACCCGCGACTCTGCGATTGCTAGTGCAGTGCTCTGACCACTGAGCTACGGAAGCCGTTGCCGAGAGCCTAGTCACGAGTTCTGTATATATGGTGGTAATGCCGGGATAAGATTCTGGATATATATATATATATATATATATATATATATATATATATATAGCAAAGTGAAAAGGTGGTAAACTGCCAAGAATTTAGTGACGAGATACTGACGTTTCGAGCGGAGCCCTTCATCAGAGTAAGGGCCCCGCTCGAAACGTCAGTATCTCGTCACCAAATTCTTGGCAGCTTACCACCCTTTTCACTTTGCTATATATATATATATATATATATAAATATATATATATATATATATATATATATATATATATATATATATATATATATATATATCGTCGCTAAATTCTTGGCAGTTTACCACCTTTTCACTTTGCTATATATATATATATATATATAATATATATATATATATATATATATATATATATATATATATATATATAATATATATATATATATATATATATAAATATATATATTATATATATATATATATATATATATATATATATATATATATATTTATATATATATATATTTATATATATATATATATATATATAGCAAAGTGAAAGGGTGGTAAGCTGCCAAGAATTTGGTGACGAGATACTGACGTAAGGGCTCCGCTCGAAACGTCAGTATCTCGTCACTAAATTCTTGGCAGTTTACCACCTTTTCACTTTGCTATATATTCAAAACACTGTCTACGCAGCACTCTACTTTTTAATATATATATATATATATATATATATATATATATATATATATATATATATATATATATATATATATATATATATATATATATATATATATATATATATATATATATATATATATATATATATATATATATATATATATAATCCTAATATTTGGTGCCCTCCTAACATGAAATTATTACTGCACGTATTATATATTGGACCTAAACTCATTGCCCTTATTATAATGAAGAACACTCCTTGTATATAATTGTTTGAATATCTAATAAATCTAGTTGTTGTTATATTGTCAGGACGTGCGAGTTTATTACATAGTGCCTGCAGGTGTGTGAACCGGGTCCATTGTTGAAGTTAGATGGAAACGTGGCGAATATAGATTCTACACGAAGTAAATAGTTGAATGTCAAAATATTTTATGATTTGAGCTTTGCGTTGATGTTCTAGAAAGGTTTATTTGTCCGAAATGCTAATGAGTGTGACGTCATTTACGGCATCATTTCGGATACAATATTCTACTGTTAAAGCAAATTAATCTAACTCAAACGTTGATGATGTACTTGACCACTATACTAAAGATTTTATCAACTTTTTCACTCAAATCCGCGTCAATCAGTCTATCACACGGAAAGCAGAAAAGAAAGCCAAATGCCGTAAATGACGTCACATCATTAGAATTTCAGTTGAAACAAAGTTTCTAGAACATGAACGCAAAGCTCAAATCATAAAACATCTTGGCATTCAACTATTTACTTCATGTTGTGAATCTATATTACTAATATCGTATTTGGGGTCATGGCACTTTAAACGTTCTCGAGGCAACGCAAACTGTTACGAAGTGAAAATCCGTTTACTCCATAATTGCAAGTGTTTTAAAAGTTAAGAAGCTTCTGTGGGCTCGACGAAATCACACTCATAATTCATTTTAACTTTAATTATCATTGGTTTGTTTCTAAGACAAAATTAAAGCTAGTTATCTAAAGCCCGGTTTCCATATGATCGCAACGATCGCAACGATTGTCGACTCGTTGCGATCCTTGCGATCGTTGCATTCATATAGAAATCGGGCTTCGATCGCAACGATCGCAAGGTTTATGGTTTCCATATGATCGCAAGGATCGCAATGATCGCAGAACTCTTAATTTCTGCGATCGTTGCGATCGTTGCGATCATTGCGATCATATGGAAACCGGGCTTTAGTAACACCGTCACTGTTCTGTTTTCTTAACCTTCCTATTTACCAGCGAATCATAAACAAGAATTGTGTCGCGTATACAGCAAAATGCCATGCACCAGATATCTGGCGTAGAATGTACCTGTTACCTTTTTATTCCTCCATCTTGTCGCTGCCGTGTATCTTATATTCTTACATTCAGTCTTCAGCCTCGAGTTAGCGGGTGTTTAATGCATGAGGCTCGAATTCATGTACCCAAGGTAGAGTTCAGGTCGAACACTTTGTTGTGTTTTTCCCATGTAAACAAGATCAAAGTCCGATCCGGCGTCTTAGTAAGAATCTCAATATTATAACAGAATAAAAGGACTGGGGGGAGGTAATCATCCTTACTTGTAGCCGGTGGTCGGAGTTAGATCTTTTTGAGTTAACGTACAGTGCCGCGTCTTTGGGACGATGTTTTTTAGTATAACCATAGAAAATACAGCCGGGGGTTAGGAAGACAGGGGGTTAGAAAAGTCATTAAGTTGGGGGGTTAGGGTTAGAAAACTCATTATGTTGGGGGTTAGGGTTAGAAAACTCATTAGGCGGGGGGTTAGGGTTAGGCCAGCCTCGTATAAACATCCCCTAATCCCTTGTAGGCAAATAAGTGTTTACTATTTTTCACCATGTCAAGACGAAGAAGTCGAAGTGATAAACGCAATATTATATGACCGATTATAAGCACAATGTTTTGGTAGCTTATCCAATAGCACTTTGTAGAGATGACGTTGTCCGCATTTACCCATAATTATTGCGGCCATAACAAAAGAAAATAGGTCATTTGCAATCATTTGTGTATGAGTCAAATTTGGTTTGTTTGTCCGCATTTTGAGCTATTAATAGCAATTGCTTAAAGGGATATTTTCATTGCAAAAGCCAGTTTGCATAAAGCCAGTTTTTTATAAAACGACGGACGTTCAAAAGCTGTCAGTTCAATAGCACTGTGTCTGGTTGCTATTAATAGCTCAAAATGCGGACAAACAAACCAAATTAGACTCACAAATAATTACAAATGAGCTATTTCTTTTGTTATGGCCGCAAGAATTATGGGTAAATGTCTCCTGAAAGTGCTATTGGTTTCGCTTGCGTTTTTTGGCATGTCCTGTTAATTTAATTAATTTAGCTACATTAATTGCCAGATTAATTACGTACTACTTCTTATACGGCGTTGTGCCCTAATTTCGCAAAAATGCTTATCAGAAATCGCAGGAAAAGCACTTCTGATTCTTCATGTTCGCACCCCCATTACCAACCCCCCCCCCCCCCCAAAACCACCACCACCACCACCACCACCTTTCGAACAACCCTGGATCCGCCACTGCCGTGATCAATATGATTGCCCAGCTAACAGGGCTGAGTTGTGTCACGAAAATCTTTCTTTGACCCAAAAAGATCATTTTTAAGTGGTATAAGATGTCGACTCGCTTCGTCCAACTCTAGCTGATGGTACCCTTCATTCATATCCAAGACACTGAAGACTTTTGCTCCCTCTGCAGGCTCTAGCTTGAACTTGATATCGCTAATGGTTGGAACTTCTACGACTGGCCTCTTGATTGCTGTATTGGGAACTCGCATATCGGAACAGTATCGTATCGCCTCTGGATTATGTGGTTTCGGAGCTACCACCGGATTGGTGCACCATGTAGTTGGTTGATCATCTGGAACATTTTCGATAATTCCCAACTCTTTCAGTCGCTGTTCTTAAGCCTTCGCTTTTTTTTGTAAATTGTAAGGAATTCTTCGCTGTTTGTGCACAACCGGAGTGACTGTCTCATCTACAATCAACTTTGCTTTGATCTTCTTGTGCTTTCCCAACCATAAGCCCCCCTAACCAAAAACATCTTCCTAAGCGCGCCTCTGAATTAAGTGAGGTTATACAATAACCAAGGTTCCGCGCGCCGCATATGATCGAGGCAAGCACGTGGTGAGAGGAGAAGGCCTGGAGACTGGCACGAACTGTCGCGCACTGCCTTTAGCGCACTTGCTTGAATAAAGCGGTGTTACGCAATATCAAAAGCTCCACGAAATTGCAAACCCTTACCCGCCCTTTAATCAAATCTACACGGTAAGTTAAAATTCCACTGGCCAATTTATTAGTGTGAAGGTGTAACCTGTCCCAAGGGGGTGGTCAGCTCAAGATACCACCCTACTCGCTCCAGTCCAAGGCCCCCTCGGCCAACAGCTTACACCTAACCAACCAAACGGGTATTAAGTTTGGTGAACGAAAATGTTAACGTCTATGCATATTACTGTAGGCTTGTCACGGAAACAGATATACAAAGTAAATAAAATATAAACATACAATAAAATATAAACCACATATAAATATAAATAAGTTATTGTGTGGGTGAAACAAACGCAATATGTCACAGGCTATCTTTAAAACCAGGAACGGGGAATCGGGGAACGGAACGGGGAACGGAACGGAACTTTAAAAGCCGGAATCTTTAAAAGGGGGAATCTTTAAAAGCCGGAATCTTTAAAAGGGGGAATCTTTAAAAGGGGGAATCTTTAAAAGGGGGAATCTTTAAAAGGGGGAATCTTTAAAAGGGGGAATCTTTAAAAGGGGGAATCTTTAAAAGGGGAATCTTTAAAAGGGGAAATCTTTAAAAGGGGGAATCTTTAAAAGGGGGAATCTTTAAAAGGGGGAATCTGCAAGGCTAATGACAGATATTCCAATACCACCAATGGGCGAGAAATCAAAATACACATACAAAAGTATGGCAAACTGGTCCACGCAGATTCCCTTCAGTTGCACAATGTTAGGGTGGTTTAACTGACGTAGTAAACGCGCTTACTTCACGAGTGTTTTTGTAGCAGTGTCGTCTGAATCCAGATACTTTATTTGACAACTATTTTCTCCTTGTCGGGAGCCGATAGAACGGCCGTGAAAACGGCAGCAAGACCTCCACGACCAATTTCTTCCTTGTTGATCAGGTTACTCAAAACGTGGCAAACCCTCAGTGTTCAGAGAACGTAAAAAGTCATGCTGACTTTTCGTCCCCCCCCCCCCCCAACTTTCCCAAACAAAGACATACCAAAGCACGTTGAAGGTTACATTGCTATGGGAAACTGTGGGGAAATGTGATATATTAAACTAAATGATAAGAATGAGAAAGTTGCATGTGAGTGAAGTGGAGTGCAGAGTGACGAGAGCCAGGAATGTGAAAGTTATATGCGAGTTACGAGTGTGAACAGGTAATAATTAAGGGTTAAATTTAGGTTAAAGCATTAGATTAAATAGGGACGATTGACGATTAACATTTGGTACAAGCTCAAGTGTAAGGAATTTGTAATCCATTTAGTATAGGACATTGGCCAATCAGATCATGTGAGAAGAGAGCGTTGGTATGATAATGTGCGTGTGTGCGTGATGTGTTGAGAGTCGAAAATACAAGTGAGATAGTGAGTGTGTGAGCGAGAGGACAACTTTGGGATTGTGAATGTTTACTAACAAATAAATACAAAATCAACCAAACTGTGATTGTGTGGTAAATTACAAACTGCGGAGGCAATTTCCCACACGTGGCACCTCCGACGGGATATTGTGAATAGCGCTCGACCAAGAGCAAAGAACAGCATTCTTCAAATGGCTAAGGTAAATATAGAAGACGCACAACAAACCCTCGAGACGAAACTGACGCATCTTAAAATTACAAAAGGGAAAACGGAGAATATTATCGTCTCGAACAACTACGAACGAATACAACGCCACAGCGAAGCGCTAAAAGCCGTGGTAAATGCGGCGGATAGCTGTAAAATAATAGTCGAAGAGCTAAAAATCAATGAAGGTCAAGATATTCAAGAAATTACAGACTGGTGTGCAAAGGTTGAAGAGACCATTGCGGAAGCTGACAACGATTTGGCGCGTTTGCGAAAGTGGATAAACCAAACAAAGGAAGACGACTCCGCGAAAAGCAGGAAAGAACAGTTGGATTTTGAGAAGGAACTGTACGAAACGAAACTACATTACCAAACGACATTGGGAGCCGCCAAATCCAAACAACAATCCGAATCGAGCGTCAACGCAATTGAGAGCAGTGAGACAAAACAAGATGGTGGTCAAGGGGCATTCGCTAAACTTCCCAAACTCGTGATTACGAAATTCGACGGGACCTATCAAGACTGGACGCGATTCTGGGGACAGTTTAAAGAAGCAGTAGACAAAGCAAATATACCGAGCGTATCAAAGTTCAGTTATTTAATGGAGTTGGTGTCTTTGAAAGTGCGAAAATCCATCGATGGCCTACCTTACACCGCCGAAGGGTACAACCGGGCCAAAAGCATACTAAGTACCAAATACGGAAAAGAGAGTGAGATTGTTAAAGCCTACACAAAGGATATACTCGAATTGCCAACAATATCTGGGAAGCAAGCCAATAAAATTCACGAGTTTTATGAACGTTTGCGGTACAATGTCCAATCTTTGGAGACATTGGGGAAGCTGAGTCAAGTGAATGGCAACGTAGCGCTCACATTGGACAAACTACCTGGGATAAAGGGAGATTTGGTGAGGACAGACGACGGATGGGACGAATGGGATTTCGTGAAGCTGTGCGAGGCGTTGAGATTGTGGACGCGCAGAAACCCACCGGATGCAAGTCCTCCAGACAAACCACGAGATAGAACCCGAGACCGGAGCGACAAACTTTACAACTCGCGCCAAAACGATCTACCCAAACTACGCGTGTGTGCCTACTGTGAGCAGTCTGACCATAAATCGAGTGATTGTCCTCGAGTGTCAACTCCAGACGAACGCAAGGGAATACTCGCCAAGAAAAGATTGTGCTTCAATTGCACAGGTCCCAAGCATCGGGCTGCAGAATGCAACAGCAAAATGTCCTGCCAACTCTGTGGAAAGAAACATCACACCTCCATCTGTAGTGAACGCAAGGGGCCTGAAAACAAAATACTCACTGCAGCGTTCGACGCTGAAGGAATATTTCCAACCGTCATTATCGAAGTGGAAGGAGTCACGTGTCGTGCCTTGATTGACTCCGGTGCTGGAAGCTCATACGCGTCTGCAAAGCTTCTGGACTTGCTGAACAAACGACCGATCGAAACCCGAGTTCGACGAGTGGAGATGCTGATGAGTTCAAGATTAACCAAGCTTGAAGTCTACGAGACAACAATCCAGTCGATTACCGGGCAGTACAAGATGGCCGTTCATTTAACAAAGATAAACAACGGAGAGCTTTTGTCGTTGGATAACCCTCGTTACCAGCAGATGATTGGAAGATATTCCCACTTGGAAGGCGTGTGCGTGGACGACAACGAATCCAAAGCCAAACTTCCTGTGCACGTTGTGCTCGGCGCAGGCGAATATGCTCGGATCAAAACCGAAACTAAACCGCGAATTGGTCGTGATGGAGAACCAGTCGCCGAGCTGACGAAATTAGGATGGGTCATCCTATCTCCTGGACAGGAGATCGACAGCAGCCGAGTGCTCCTGACCCAAACGACTCAAGTTGACTACGAGGAACTGTGTCGACTCGATGTCCTAGGGTTAGCTGATGGTCCCCAACATGATCAGAGAGAAGTCTACTCCGAGTTCCGTGAGCAGCTCAAACGCCACGTAGATGGATGGTACGAGACCGGGTTGCCTTGGAGAGGAAATCACCCTCCACTGCCTTCTAATGAACGGGGGAGCCTACAGCGACTAAACAACTTGACACGCAAGTTGGAGAGAACCGGGAAAACGGCGGAGTACGACAGCATCATCGCGGAACAAAAGGAGCAGGGCGTGGTCGAGGTCGCAGATAAACCAGCTGAAGGAGTTGAATTCTACATACCGCACAAGCCAGTGGTGCGAGAGAATGCAGAGTCCACCAAAACGCGAATAGTTTACGACGCCTCAGCACGGGCACATTCAAACGCCCCGTCGCTGAACGAGTGCCTGCACACTGGGCCTTCGCTCCAGAACAAACTCTGGGACGTGCTTGTCCGACAACGAGCACACACTGTCGCCGTCACGGGAGACATGAAGCGCGCATTCCTCCAGGTGCGAGTCAAAGAGTCAGACCGCGATGCCCTCCGCTTTCACTGGAAGTCTGGAGAACACTCTAATGTAGAAACGTTACGTTTTACGAGGGCTCTATTCGGGTTGGCACCATCACCCTTTCTACTTGGAGCCGTAATCGAGTGCCATCTGGAAAGCTGGAAATCAAGAGCTCCGGAAGCAGTCGCAGAACTATGTGACAATTTGTACGTGGACGACTTGTTGACTGGTGCAGCAACAGTGGAGGAAGCTAAAGCCTTGAAACACCAAGCAATTAAGATCTTTGAAGATGCCACTTTTACTTTACATAAGTGGCACTCCAACGCCAGTGAGTTAGATGAGAGTCAAGTTCCACCAGAAGACTCGAAAGATGACACTTATGCTAAACAACAACTGGGGAAGCCAGCTGGTGCAGATTCAAGTCTGCTCGGACTTGGTTGGGATAAATGCAAGGACGAACTGAGAGTTTCCTTCCCTAGTGAAAGAGCTGAGTCAACAAAAAGGGGAGTACTTCGCAAGCTTGCGAAAGTGTACGACCCCCTTGGGTTGGTTTCTCCCCTTACTCTTGAAGGGAAACTGATCTACCGAGATGTGTGCTGTGAAAAGACAGCGTGGGACGCTGAGCTGACGGAAACCTTGCGGTTGAAATGGGAGAAATGGCAGCAGCGCTTACCGGAGAATGTAACTGTGCCACGCTCGTTGGCCCAGTTTCGTGAACGAATCAAGAATATCGAGCTACATAGTTACGGAGATGCAAGTAGTCAAGGTGTTGGTGCGTGCGTCTACGCAGTCGTCCGTCAGAGTTCGGGTGTGACCCAGCGTCTGGTTGCAGCAAAGGCTCGACTGGCCAAGCAGGGAGTCACAATACCACGACTGGAGCTTATTTCTGCACACATGGCTACCAATCTGGTCATGAACGTGAAAGCAGCGCTGACCGGGTTTCCTGTGACCGCAGTCTATGGGTGGCTCGATAGCACCGTCGCGCTTTACTGGATTCGTGGGAATGGTGAATTCAAACAGTTCGTGCAAAACCGTGTTCGCAAGATCCAAGCGCACCCAGAGATTATTTGGCGTCATGTAAAAACCACAGAAAACCCGGCAGATTTGGCTAGTCGTGGAGGAGACCCGCAGCAGTGTAGTCTGTGGTGGAACGGCCCGATCTGGCTGAGTGACAAGACCAACTGGCCAGCAGACGTGGTAACCGTAGCTTCACGAACAAGTCAAGCAGAAGCGAAAGTGACAAGAGAGATTTTCGCGCCAGCCGTAGGACGGGAAGACGGATTTGACAAACTGCTTGAAAAATGGGACTTGAACAAAGCAATTAGAATTGGTGCTTGGGCCTTGCGGTTCTTGCACAACACACGCAATCTTCCCAACAAGCGCCGAGGACCACTTACCACGCAAGAGATCGAGAACGTGCATATCCTGTGGATAAAGAGAGCCCAGAGCAGTGGTGACTTTCAAGAGGACCGTCTTCAGCTCAACCTGCAGCTGAACGAGCAAGGGGTGCTGGAGTGTCGGGGTAGAATACAGGGAGACTATCCAAAATACTTGCCGGACATCCACCTTTATACACAAAAGTTAGTTCAACAAAAGCACCTACAAACCCTGCATGGAGGAGTGGTCATGACCATGGCGAGTGTGAGAGAGAATCATTGGATCCCCAGATTGAGACGTCTTGTGAAGCGTACCTTACGATCTTGTCACGGTTGCAGACGATTCCAGGTCAACGCCCTTGCAGCACCGCCGCCAGGAAACCTTCCTAGAGATCGAACGTGTGGAGGCTACCCCTTCCAGGTCTTGGGGGTGGACTTCGCGGGCCCTTTAAAGTACCGACTCAAGAAGAAGAAAGAAGCAAAAGCGTATATAGTGGTGTATGCTTGTAGTTTGACAAGAGCCGTTCATCTGGAGCTGACCAAATCATTGGAAACGAAAGAGTTCCTTCGGACCCTCAAGGAGCTGATCGCGAGAAGAGGACGCCCACAAAAGATCTATTCCGACAACGGGCGGACCTTCGTGGGTGCAGCTCGATGGATGAAAGCTGTCATGCACGATGAATCGCTACAGAATTTCCTTGGGACAAATAACGTCAAGTGGCAGTTCAATTTAAGCCGTGCCCCATGGTGGGGCGGCCAATTCGAGAGAATGGTAGCGCTCATCAAGAATTCCCTCTACAAGAGTGTTGGTGGTGGTTTCCTAAAGTGGGAAGAACTAAAGGATGTACTCCTAGACATCGAGGTGGCACTCAACAACCGGCCCCTGTCCTACGTTGAAGAAGATGTCCAACTACCAACCCTAACACCTAACCTTATCATCTACCCACAGTGCAATATCTTGCCAGAGATTGCACCACACCACATCGCTGAAGTGGATCTGCGCAGACGCGCTAAATACATCCAACGAGTGAAAACCGTACTGTGGAAACGATGGACCCGCGAGTATCTCCGGGGACTCAGAGAGAGACACAACCTAAACCATGGGGGAAAACCTTTTTCGGTTGCGGTCGGAGACGTGGTTCTGGTGAAAAGTGACGAAAAGAACAGGGGGAGATGGCCTTTAGGAATCGTCGAGGAATTATACCCAGGTCGTGATGGGGTGGTCAGAGCTGTCAAGTTGCGGTCGGGAAAGAATCACTTGGAGCGACCAGTGCAACATCTATTTCCATTGGAGCTGAACTGCGACAGAGCCTCCAAAGCTCCCAATGGTTTGAACCCAACAGTCGCCGAGTTTAGACCCTCCAGGAGTGCAGCCCTTAAAGCCCGAGAGGAGATACGTCGAATGATCCAGAACGAGGAAAATGAGGAAACTTGAACAGTTAACATTTGTTTTATTCAACAGTTATTATATTCATATAATCAATTTAGGAGCCACATTTCTCTAATTGAACATATGTCTCGTTTACGAGCCATATGGGGGAGAGTGTGGGGAAATGTGATATATTAAACTAAATGATAAGAATGAGAAAGTTGCATGTGAGTGAAGTGGAGTGCAGAGTGACGAGAGCCAGGAATGTGAAAGTTATATGCGAGTTACGAGTGTGAACAGGTAATAATTAAGGGTTAAATTTAGGTTAAAGCATTAGATTAAATAGGGACGATTGACGATTAACATTTGGTACAAGCTCAAGTGTAAGGAATTTGTAATCCATTTAGTATAGGACATTGGCCAATCAGATCATGTGAGAAGAGAGCGTTGGTATGATAATGTGCGTGTGTGCGTGATGTGTTGAGAGTCGAAAATACAAGTGAGATAGTGAGTGTGTGCATGAGCGAGAGGACAACTTTGGGATTGTGAATGTTTACTAACAAATAAATACAAAATCAACCAAACTGTGATTGTGTGGTAAATTACAAACTGCGGAGGCAATTTCCCACAAAACTTACAAGCGAAGCAACTGCTCGGCACTTGCACGTTGGGGTCTTTTTGAATCGACCGTGGTTTTAAAAAGGCTGGATTGAACGTCTTTTAGAAAATCCAATAATAAAAACTACTATATTTTCACTGTACATTTAATACTTTTAACTCTACAATAACCATTTATTCGTTACACATATTACCGTTCTTTGAGATTTGTAATGAAATGATTGCGATTAATCGTTTCTAGACTGAAATGAAATAAGACTCCATTCGGCAGATGCTTCAGGAAATGTTCAATACTGCGTTTTCCGTCTGTCAAAATGATAACAATAACCACAACGGCTAACGTTACAAACTGCCATTTGCTATCAGTAACGGATAACGTTTATAATAAAACTGACAAGATGAATTAATGGGTTATGAAATAAATAAGGTTAAAAACAAAATGAGAACGCAATGGTTCGCGCCACTGCTATTTTCAACGAGTAGTTTCAACTCCAAAATCGGGGTCTAAATTTTGAATCCAAAACATGCAATCCGAATTTTGGAGTTAAATATTACTCTTCTTTTTGGAGTTAAAAATAACTCGGCAATGAAGAGTTAATTTTACTCCAGAAATTTGGGTTAAAATATAAATAATAAACTCAATGTTTTCGAGTTAAATTCACTTGTCTTTATTTTAAACACTATCATAACAAATAGTTTTACTTAACCAAGTTTGTATAAATAAATTAACTCAATATCGGTCTCTTCCTGATCAACTTGCTGTTAGGGCCTGTTTTATATATGGAGGCGAGCCTGCATAGCCCAGTAAGTGAGACGTGTTTATCATGAGTGAATTTCCGATTCCCGCCTATGGCTATAGTCTCCTTCACAGTCGCTAGCTGCTGGAAATATGGAATCGGTCTCACTCCTCCAGAAAAGATGGTCTTGAGGCTGAGGGAAACGAGTACGTCAGTTGGCTGACGATTGAGCTGTTCTCGAAGCGCTTTTCTCCGTAGTCGCGGGTCAGACGTCGTATGAATAATCTGTGTTCGGATTTCAGAGTCTGTGTCGGTAAACTCACAGGTGTTTGCTTTCTCTTTTAATCTTCGATAAAAATTGTTGATTGCTTCGCCGGTTTCTCGTTTGAGTTGTCTGAATTCGTAGATTGCCTATCTTTGTTGCGCACTGGGTCGAAGTACTCGGTTAAACATTTCATAGCGCTGTCGTAGTTTATTCCTGTATCTGGAAGCGTGTCAAATATATCGTTCGTCGCCTCTCCGACGGGGTCAAATTCACGTAAACTAATCAAAAGATTCTCAAACCTTCGGGACCATTTTTTCCATCGAATGGCAAGACTCGCCTACCCGCCGGAAGATAGATTTGAATGGCGAATAAAATACAAGTCATAATAAATATCCCATTGAGTGGTTTGTCCGATAATAATGTAGGGCATTTTACTCGTTTCTCGCATTTTTAAAATACATCCGAATTCCGAAACTCGTAAAATACTCGGCAACTTAACTCGCTGAATTAGGTTTCGGAAGAATGAGAAGTTCGAAAACATAAATTGTTGTTTACGCGTGTATTTTAATTTGATCGTGTTTGTTATGATTGAGATATTATCTCAGGAATTCACCTGAAAATAGAGTTTAAATAACCGCAAAACTACTCGTCGCGGAAACGCTAGCGACACAAAATCACAGATGTTATAATATATTCAATTGTTAAAAAAGTACGGGAAAGCATAATATCAACAAAATTACGTTCATCCGCATTTTGTACTTTTATCCGTATCCGCGTTTTGTACTTTCAACCGTATCTTATCTGTCCGTCCGTCCGTATCCGTATGCGCGTTTTGTCCCAACTTTTAAAGATTCCGGCTTTTAAAGATTCCGGCTTTTTAAAGATTCCGGCTTTTTAAAGATTCCGGCTTTTAAAGATTCCGGCTTTTAAAGATTCCCCCTTTTAAAGATTCCCCCTTTTAAAGATTCCCCCTTTTAAAGATTCCCCTTTTAAAGATTCCGGCTTTTAAAGATTCCCCCTTTTAAAGATTCCCCCTTTTAAAGATTCCGGCTTTTAAAGATTCCCCCTTTTAAAGATTCCCCCTTTTAAAGATTCCGGCTTTTAAAGATTAATATTCCGGCTTTTAAAGATCCCCCTTTTAAAGATTCCGGCTTTTAAAGTTCCGTTCCGTTCCTCGTTCCGTTCCCCGTTCCGTTCCCCGATTCCCCGTTCCTGGTTTATAGCCATATGTCACACATTATTATCACATTATTAATTCAATAATGCGATTGCGCTGTTTTAATTCGCGTTTTTCACCGCGTTTCCTGTTTTTAACTAAGAAAATCGAACATTTTTAATTTGCATATATAAAAAGCAGAAATCTAGTCTTGTTTCATAATGAAATTAAACATTAGTCAAAAGGCTATTCAGAATTCAGAAAAGGAGGCGTAAGTCTCGCACTCTCGAAGACTGAAGATATGAACTACTACTTGGTATGATTTTATTTATGCAAACAAATTTAACGAATGAACTTGAAGAATCAAGAATGAAGACTTCAGGTCAGGACTCCGCACTCCATGTTTTCTAAATTTGAACATTTTTACCAAACCAGCGTCGTAAATAATAAATATCAATTGAAAATCAGTATATCATCGATTCACTGAAGACTCGAAGAGTTCAAGAGAAAACACAAATTGCAGTCATGAACAGCAATCAGGCAGTCGCTACTTCTTACCTGTTATTGTGATAGATAACCGACACCAACAGAAAAACGAAGACTAAACCACAGCGAATTAAACATGAAACAATCAAAACGAGAGCGTAAAAGATGAATCACTAAGGAATGCCCAAACAGACTAACATATAATTGCTATTAACACATGCACTTATACACAGAATCAACCCCGCGCTGAGTGAGATATGACATTTGCAAGAGCCTATTGGTCGAACGCGAAATACAAAACCAATTATCTCATCTCCTTGGTCAACGCAGGTCTGCGTTTTGACAATACAGTAGGCAGTCGCCGCAACACGCAAATTGCTTTGACATCCGATGAAAGAAATTGCGCTTTTGCAGGAATTTTTTTGCGACTGCACACTCGCGCGCAATTTTTCTCGCAATTTCGCATTCACGCGCAATTTTTCTCGCAATTGCGAGAAATTTTCGAAACCTTCGCGCGGAATTTTGTTTTGCAATTGCGCGTTCGCGCGCAATTTCTTCACGATTGCGCGGCCGCGGCCCATTTTTCTTCATGATTGCGCGGCGGCATAAAATTTGGACTGAAAACTGCGCAACGGATATATCCGTTGCGCAGTACAAACTTTCCAGTCTGGGCGTCAATAAGGCATGCCCCGAAAATTGAATGATTTCTTAATAAAAAATGAAATGGCAGCTTATTGAGTGAAAGCTTGGCTTTTTTAATACCATAAGGAAGAAGAAGAAGAAGAAGATTTATTAAGCACTCACTTATTATTAATTACAGCATTTATATAAGAGAAATTTAACAGTAATTAGAGTGCAGGGTTCCTGAAATGATTATTTCAGGAACCCCGCACTCTAATTACTGTTAAATTTCTCTTATATAAATGCTGTAATTAATAATAAGTGAGTGCTTAATAAATCTTCTTCTTATCAGGTAACCCTATTTAATGCACAGTTATAAATGAGATATTTTAACTAGGTGAGCTTGTATTAGATATAGTAACATGGGAATATAGTAGCATGAAATTAATGTAATATATATATATACATATGTATATCTGTACATAAGGTACAATATTTAACAATTATTGGATGAAGCATGATATCGAGAATTATCAAGGCCGAGGTTAGTGTTATCTGCCGAAGGATGAGGTGGATAACACAAACCGAGGCCTTGATATTTCTCGATATCATGCGAAAACCGAATCCAATAATTGTTTTATCATGCATAAGAAGTTCTAAAGCAATGCGCCGTCGAAATATATTTTCAAGACTTCACCGAGCGGCTCCTTTTCTTCGGGTATTTCACTTATTTTCTTCGCTTTCAAATAGTCGTAGAAGATTCCCAGAGCTCCTTCTCATCTAATAGTTTCTTCAAATCGTTTTCTGTTACGTTGGCGAATCTTTGCGAAGAACCCGCCATTTTCCCATTTTCTTTCGCCGTAAACAAGCTGGCAACAGCAAGCTAGCAACACGAATAAACGATATTGGAATAATGATGTCATAGCTACACTTTTTGAACCATAATATTGGAACATTGACGTCACATGAAGCTGATGTCACGAATTAGCTGTATGCCAACAGCCAATCAAAATCGAGATAGAGTAGAAAATGTATAATAAAACTGCTTGTAGCATTAATACACTAGAAGAAAATCCCAGGCTAATTTTTGTTTGAACATAGAGAATCCAAGTGATTTATACTCACGAGAAACAGAATTCCATGTTTTAGGACCTTAAATTTTCCATAATTTGTTCTAATATTATTGACATAATACGTTTCATCATCAACCATCCTAGTGTTATATTTATGTATTTGTGAAACAGAGGTAAAAAAATTATCAAATACATGAGGCAGAGCTTGACGATGCGGAAACTTGTACATAAACAAGGCATTCTGAAGAAATACAATGTCTTTAAATTTTAAAAGTCCTAATTTTTTAAAGAGACCACTACACACTAGTGTGACTGGTATTACCCCATGTTAATAAGCCGTAAATAAAAAACGGATCAACCAAAGAATAGTACCGTTGAATTAGAATATTTTGATGAACAAAATATCTTATTTTTGAGAGAATACCTATATCTCTTGAAAGTTTTTTTGAAAATTGTGGTGTGTTCATCAAGAAAAACAACCAGATATTTCACACTTTTTCCTCTTTTCAAAGTTATGGAATTAATATGTAGAAAAATAGTTTGAGATTTTTTTTGAGGTGGATGGAAAATAACATAGTTGCTTTTATCTACATTTAATGAAAGTCTATTTGCACAAAACCAAGTGTTAATTTTTTTAACTCATTTGACTGTTATTTCAAGATTACTGATACTTTCATCATACAGCATAAAATAGATTAGTGTCATCTGCAAATAAATGAAAGTCAGATAAATTTGAACAATTCTGAAAATCGTTAATATATAAGAGAAATAGCAAAGGTCCAAGATGCTTCCACAGTTTGATGATATATCATCAATATATACAAATTGTTTTCTATTACTCAGATAAGAACAAAACCAGTCCTTTGCTATTCCTCTTATACCATAACAATCAAGCTTACTAATAAGAATATCATGGTTCACTCTGTCAAAGGCCTTACAAAGATCAAGAAACACACCACATGCAAATTTGTTATCTTCAATAGCCTTTTGAATTTTATCTGTAATCAATAATAGTGTATAGTTTGTTGAATATTTAGGACGAAACCGAAAGAAAATCAATCAATCTTTTAAATACTAATTTTTCAAGTAATTTATTAAACACAGACAAAAGCGATATTGGGCGATAGTTACCTAATGTAAGTTGTGATCCTTATTTGTAGATAGGAATAACTTTGGCAATTTTAAAAGCATCGGGTATTGTTCCAGTAGAAAAAGAGAAATTAAAAATTTATATCTCTAGAGGCCCAGATATTAATAGATTGATTAGTTTTAAAACATTAGCTGAAATACTGAATAAACCAGTGGATTTGTTATTAGACAGTGAAATAATTTCATTTTGAATTTCAAGTGAGTTAGTTGGGTAAAGGAAAAAAGTATTAGGTTGACGTGGATCAAGGTATTCCGAGAAACTAGCATTAGATTGAGGTATCGCATTACCCAGATCACTTCCAATATTGATAAAGTATTCGTTGAAGGCATCAGCAATTGATTTTGTATCAGTTTTGGTAACACCTTCATGAATTATTTTAGAAGGCATATTAAGATATGGAACTTTCAAATTAATAACATTTCTAATGCCTTTCCAAATAACTTTAGCATTAGTATTATTTTTTAAGAAGTAGTTATTATAGTATAATATAGACGATACGTGGACGATCGTCAAGCTGATATCCTGAGAAAAATGATTCTGAGTCCGGTACAGGAATCGAACCTGTAACCTTCTGATTGCCGGTGAGACGCTGTAACCATTGAACTAACGAGACTCAAATGGAGAGCGAAGGTTACAATCGAACGAGCAGATCAAAGTAACCATTACATCATTGTAACCTTCGCTCTCCATCTGAGTCTTGTTAGCTCAATGGTTAGAGCGTCTCACCGGCAATCAGAAGGTTACAGGTTCGATTCCTCATGTACGGGAATTTCTGCGATCGTCCACGTATAGTCTGTCTACTCCGAGCTCTCCCACATTCACTACAACATTGTGTATATTAACGCATAGTATATAATATCTTACTACGTTTAATTAAATGATTGAGCTTGTTTCTATATAGTTTAAACTTAGAATGATATAAGGGATTACTGGTTTTGATAAATTTTTTCAGGTATTTATTTTTTATAGTAATTGATTTCTTTATTTCTGAGGTTATCCAAGGTTTGGACAAACTCTGATCTTAGTTTGATGTTTATTTAGTTGAACTAAAGGCAAATGCTTATCAACTATCTCATTGGTTTTAGAGTAAAATGAATTAAATTATTGATTTATATTAGCTCCTGTCAAAATTCTACTCCAGTCGATAGACTGTAATTCCTCTTTGAAGGTGTCTTCATCAAAATTCCTGTAATCCCTTTTAAATAATTTTACAGTTTAGGAGGCAAAGATCAGAATTTATTTATTATAACGAAATTTGGGAGGTGATCAGATAAGTCATATAGAGTAAATTTCCACTTATTGTATAATGTTCCAATGAATTAAAGAATATGTTATCGATTAGTGCATCTGAGTGATTGGTAACCCTAGTGGGCCCCGAGATGAGTGGATGAAAGAAACTTGAGGTTAGACTACTGAAGAATAGTTCAGTAGAGAAATGGGAATCGTAATTCAATAAATTTATATTGAAGTCACCCATTAAGAAACAATATTTATTTTAAGGTAGGACTAGCTGGACCTAAAAATCTATTTGTTAATTGTTAATTGTCTTTTATCAGTTTGAAATTCGATGAAAAACCAAAACGCATTCGATTATATCGCAGAATCAGTAGAAATTCAGGCTGGTGGAATTTACCGTCACCAAACGTTGTTTAAAAAACATTGAATCATATTATCGAATTGGAAATATCACTTGATCATGCTGTATATTTTCTACGTTTAGCTCAGGCACAGAACATTGTGAAAGTAAACAAGCTGACTTACACAAAGTATGTATAAAATGCCTGCCATTATCCATTTAACTCTAACTGCCTTGAGCCTGCGAGGCATATACACGAAGGGGGAAAGGAAAATCAGCCAATCAGAATGGACGTCATAAGCAGAAAATATTTGTGACTGTGTTCGTATCGTCGTTAGTGCGACGTCTAAAACAGACACGCACAGAAGGCGGGTATTACGTCTGGCTCAGAAGAATAGTTCGTCAAAGACGAATTTGATTAAAAATTGCATGGTTTTAGACGTCGCGGTAAAATAGAACTTAACTGCTTGCATGAAATTCGTCAACTGTTCGACGTCAGTTGAAACAGACCAAAGTATCTACTGCAGAACCATAGGTACTTGAAAAAACTCAGAGTAAAATACCAAATATTTGCTCTGTAGTGATTTGATTTTCAATCCTGTATCCGTTCGTGGGCTAGAGCATCAACGACGTGGGAGATTGCAACTACTTGGGCTCTAGTGTCTATGATGAACTACTTAATTAATTGAAATATCTAGAATATTCTTCACTAGGACATCTCAATAACTGGGATATCATGAGCATGGGAATTTGAATTTTATAAAGGAATCTTTGCGGGAGCTACAAGTTTACTGCAAGACAATAGAGACTCTTGCTTTCAAAAAAGCCATGCGACCAGTTGCCTGAAAACATTTCAATGCTTTATCTAAATGAGTGATATCAAAAGTTTTGTGCTGTGTAGGCAGTGTAGAAATACAAATGGAATATACTCTTGAGTAAAATGTTAGTGTACTGCCGTTTCTAGCGAAGGTCCTTCGTAAGAGAGTGAAACGTATTGTGACGAATTGCTCTCTGACGATTAGACCTCCCTGACACACTATTTCGGTAATACCTTTAGTTATGGTGTTGAATTTCAATGCTTTATCGCCTACAATTCCCCACTATGCCGTGCAGGGCGAAACCTTTGCGAATTATGATAAATAAATGGTCCCGATTTACTCTTATGTTTAGCTTATACACATGCAGCCCATTAGTTTTAATTTCTTTAAGAAGCGGACTTTGAACTCTTAACGCTAGAAATACTTTTGAATAAAGTTTTGCAGTTACTTATAATCAACTTTCGGTGATTACTTAACCAAACAAAACAAAAGCATTTCGTATTTGTAAGTTCATATTTCGAGTCTCGCCATGTTTTCAAACTTCAATATATTTCACGGGGGGTGTTTTCCCTTATATACGCTCGTTCCGGTTTAAGTATACTGGCCACAGGTGACATTATGTACCGCATTCCATGAGAAAGTGGGATAGCAGGTAAAATAGTAATGCGACGAAAGTGCCAGGAATGCACAAAATGTTCTTGTTGAAAGCAACATGACTAGACACTGAACCGACTCGGACTGGAAAACACGCACAGAAACAAATGAGTCTTTGCTATATAATAACCGGTGACACGAGTTGTAGTACTTCTGAAAACGTGTCAGGCAACGATGGTTTGAAGTGGCAGAGGGGAGGGGGCGTATCTCTCTTTTAAACAGTTTTTGTCGTCACATTCTTAGAGATTTATTACATAATAATTATGTAATCAGGTTTGGTCACAGGGATGCATGTTCTTTTCATGGAGTCATATAGGACTACTTAACAATATGCGTGATCTCATGCAAACTTACAGCGTATAGGCCTTTGATATGGTCCTGGTATAGCGGCCGGCTGGCCCGCACTTAGCGAGATCTCGCCTCGCACTTATTTCCCTTTGAAATTTCGTTACGAGATCTCGGCAAGCGGGATGAAATGTTCCCATATGAACAGTACAGTTCATCCAACCTGCCGGGATGAAAAATGTTCAAGTGCGCATGCGAACAAAGTCATTGCTGACCAAATAGAACGCAGTTTTTGCCAATTTCACTCCAGCAGCCGGGATGAAACTACCATTTGAACGCAAGATTTTGAGATCTCGCTAGTGGGCCATCCAGCTTTACCGAGACCATATGAACAGGCCCTTGACGCGTAATTATGGAACAAAAGATTATTTTGGTGACATCACACGCCTATATATTGATCATTATTTGATTTTACGTAATAGATTTTACGAAAGAGTCTTTGATTAGACTGAGAAATATTTGAAAAAACGAGACATATATCTGAGTTTTTCACGCATTTCGAGCTGTTTGGATATGTGATGAAACACTCTTACGAGTGTTTGATATAAATTCTCAAATAAATCCTTATTTTAGGAGACAATCGAGGAAACGTTGGGTTAATTTATGTATGTTTTTCATCATATATCCAACCATGCTTGCTTCATATGCTACTGCGGATTTCTTTGTTTAATATTGTAATGAATCAATATTATTGAGTTTGAGAATCATATTTTATTTATAGGATTTCTTTGTTTAATATTGTAATGAATCAATATTATTGAGTTTGAGAATCATATTTTATTTATAAAATTTGATTTTACTACAGGCTAAGAAATATATTTTATTACTAACCCGTTACCTTTCCAATGGGCGATAACTAATAAAACTTATAATGCAAAAGTTTAAAACTAGATGAACTCATTGAATCAGACCATATATATTCACGTATCATACTCGATGTCCTGAGACGTGTTTCAGCCAACGAATATTTTCTTCTTCATGCATTTTTCATTAAGCGTTCATATTTTTACTTATTAGTAATAGCAACATCTTTCTTAGTTATTTGATCGTCATCATTACAACTTATACAACAAAATAATAAAATAATTCGGTTGAGAAAAGACGTCTTTTTTTATCTTTTCGTTCCTTTTCGTTCTCTTTCTTTTGTTTACTATCCTTGATTTTCTTATCATTTCCTTTCTTTATCTTTTTATTTTCTTCTGTTGTGTTATAAGTGATAAACGATTCTTTGCTGACACTAAAACATTCTGCATCTATTAAAATAGTAAAGAAATTTTCAACCAACCTTAAAGTGCCTGTCTCACGTTTGGGGATTTTACATATTCGTAATATTTGGGTCTTCCTGAGCAAAATCATAATATATATTGTCAGCCGAAAATTTCATCTTCATGCAGTTTTTCGCTGTCAAAGTTATCGGATGTGATGTCACAAGAGGCATTCCAAACCAGTTTTCTTTTGTTACTTGCCACAAAAATGCCTCTTGTGACATCACATCCGATAACTTTAACAGCAAAAAAGTACATGAAGATGAAATTTTCGGCCGACAAGATATATGATTTTGCTCAGGAAGACCCAAATATTACGGATATGTAAAATCCCCAAACGTGAGATAGGCACTTTAACTTCAAAGTTATTCACCCAAAGGATCGCTATGAGTTTTTATCACGACGAACAATCAAACCAGTTTTATTTTGATAAAAATTAAGTGGATGAAAAAATATATAATAATAATATAATTTCATATTATAAGTATAAAGTGACTACTTTTTAAGTAAAGTGATTACAGCAGATCTCATTCATTCATGCAACTAATTTAATAGGGCTACTATATCTCTCGACAATAAGACCCTAGGTAGAAACCTACCTGTACATCGTCCAATAGAATTATCGTGCAAGTCTTGCAGCAGTTCAACACTTTTCCCATTAATACTAGTAATAGAAATGTCTTCCTTGGAGCAACATTTCTTTGGCTTGATGAGGAGAGACTCTTCCTCCGAAGTTAGAACCCAGGCTTTGTTCTCACGCTCCATAATAGTTTCTTCCTCGGTGTAAGGAACACCGACTTTGTTTCGCCGACAGATAAGAGACCGGCGTTTACTGGAAAGTGGACTACCGGCTTTGATCCACGCATCAGCTTCGGTCTCTTGTGAAACAGTGTCTGTTTTCCTTGCTTTACCAATGGCGTCTTCTTCCTCTTGATGACGTAGAGCTGTCTCATTGGTGTCATCAATTACATCACTTTCATCACGTGGTTTAGGTTCTGCCTTGCCATCGCCCAATAGAACGTCTTTGACATTGCAGGCTATTTCTGGCTGGATGTCGTTTTTTACCTCTAGAACAGGTCCAGAGATCTCCATTTCTTGCTGTGATTCGTTACTATCAAGACACGCTTCAGCGGAATGATAATCTATTTTGGGGACTTTGTCATCATTTTCTCCAATAACAGCACCATTGTTGACCACCTCATGTTGTGCATCGTTATTAATTGCTACAACAGGTCCAGAGTTCTCCATCTCTTGCTGTGTTTTATGATTATCCAAATTCGCTCCAGTAGAATAATCGGATCTTTTGTGCTCTATATAATCACTTGCAACAATAACAGCACCATTGTTGACCATCTCATGTTGTGCATCGTTACTAACTACTTGAGAAGGATCAGTGTTATCCATCTCGTGCTGTGGTTTATGATTATCCAAATTCGCTCCAGTAGAATAATCGGATCTTTTGTGCTCTATATAATCACTTTCAACAATAACAGCACCATTGTTGACCATCTCATGTTGTACATCGTTACTAACTACTTGAGAAGGATCAGTGTTATCCATCTCGTGCTGTGTTTTATGATTATCCAAATTCGCTCCAGTAGAATAATCGGATCTTTTGTGCTCTATATAATCACTTGCAACAATAACAGCACCATTGTTGACCATCTCATGTTGTACATCGTTACTAACTACTTGAGAAGGATCAGTGTTATCCATCTTTTGCTGTGGTTTATGATTATCCAAATTCGCTCCAGCAGAATGATCGGATCTTTGGGGCTCTATATAATCACTTTCAACAATAACAGCACTAATATTGACCATCTCACGTTGTACATCGTTACTAACTACTTGAGAAGGATCAGTGTTATCCATCTTTTGCTGTGGTTTATGATTATCCAAATTCGCTCCAGCAGAATGATCGGATCTTTGGGGCTCTATATAATCACTTTCAACAATAACAGCACTAATATTGACCATCTCACGTTGTACATCGTTACTAACTACTTGAGAAGGATAAGTTTTATCCATCTTTTGCTGTGGTTTATGATTATCCAAATTCGCTCCAGCAGAATGATCGGATCTTTGGGGCTCTATATAATCACTTTCAACAATAACAGCACTAATATTGACCATCTCACGTTGTACATCGTTACTAACTACTTGAGAAGGATAAGTTTTATCCATCTTTTGCTGTGGTTTATGATTATCCAAATTCGCTCCAGCAGAATGATCGGATCTTTGGGGCTCTATATAATCACTTTCAACAATAACAGCACTAATATTGACCATCTCATATTGTGCATCGTTGCTAACTACTTGAGAAGGATCAGTGTTATCGATCTCGTGCTGTGGTTTATAATTATCCAAATTCACTCCAGTAGAATGATAGGAGCTTTTAGGGTCTATATATTCACTTGAAACAATAACAGCACTAATATTCACCATCTCATGTTGTGCATCGTCATTAACTACTTGAGAAGGATCAGTTTTACCCATGTCTTGCTGTGGTTCTTTATTATCTTGATGCATTCCAAACTGATTATATTTTAGAGGATCTTGATTTTCACTTGCCAGAATGACATCGTGCATTTCAGGTAGGGTATCGTAACAGACTACATGCGGAAGATTATTGTTTTCTCTTTCAGGCTGAGGTTCATTCATAACCACTGAATGTACTTGAGCTGGATTATCGTCAATGTTAAGTTGAAATATTAGTTCCCCGTTCGTCAAGTCACTGTTTTTGGTTGCACCTTAGTTTTATTCCCCGGTTCTTTGTTGACGAGGGTGACCGAAGTGCTATCCACGACGACATTAATACATTGCTCGATACTCTCCTTGAATTCAACGACGACGTCATCTGGACTTGGATCGTCTTTATTTCTATTTTTTTCTAATTCTTTTAAAGTGTTACCAATACCGACTTCACACGCAGAAATCATTTCATGATGTTCATCAACAACAACTAGATTTTCAAAGTCGGAACTTTCCATTTCCGCAATAATTGCTAAAAGTATTTTCACGACAACAGCTGCAAAAAAACGTCGTAACATTGATTATGACGTAACATTGATTATGACGTAACATTGATTATGACGTCATGTGTATTTATCTTGAAACGTTCGGAACAAAGGATTATGGGCCCTCTAATTTGCCATACCTTTCTTTACGTAATGTTATAGTTAACTAATACCAGAATAGTTGAACTATGAAAATGATAAAATTGTAAGAAATGACAAGATCGTAAAAATAATCAACAATACATTACAATGTATATTGGTAAATCTGGTTCCTTATAGGCATGTAAACTAAGAAAATACTTTTGTGTTCGTTAAAGCTTTGCATGATGGTGTTAGATATTTGTATGCAAAACATTTGATGGGTACACCATGTTTTTGAACCTTTCGACCCATACACTCGGGTTATCTTCAGGGAAAGAGACAATCTCGTTCCCAGAGCCTCCGCCGCGCCACGCAAACGGAGGCGGAGGCTCTGGGAACGAGATTGGGAAAGAGAGAGACTTCTGAATGTTTGCTCACGTCAACATTACAAACGGTTAGTGGACTTCTTGCGCAATCTAGCGTGCGCAATTTCTTATTTAAAAACAAATTGCGCACGCTAGACCATAATGTTGACGTGAGCAATTATCAGAAGTCTTTCTCTCTATAAAGACGACCCGAGTGTGCTGGTCGAAAGCTCAGAATAAATCTGACTGCCCCAACTGGGAATCGAACCCAAGGTCTGTCTTAACGCACAAGCGCTCTTACCACTGAGCTATTCAGGAGACACGAATACACGATCAGGACAGTCAGGCAATTTTCGGACGCCGTTCTTTTTCCCAATCACTACCGGGAGAAATTGCATCTTACGTGATGCCAGAGACCTTGGGTTCGATTCTTGGTTGGAACAGTCAGATCAAATTTCCAAAAACACTTTATGAATATATTAAATCCTCTCTCCGTTAAATATTGATTTAAAAGAGTTGTGTATCACACTGCTACGGATAGGATTAGAAGTCGTTCAGAGTGAGAAGCTCAGCTATACGTGAAGTGTTATATACGTGAAGTGTTATATAACCTGTAGCCTTCTGATTGCAGATGAGACGCTCTATATATTATCATTGAGCTACCGAGACTCATCGAAGGTTACAATGATGTACAGGTTCGATTAATAGATACAGGTGGGATACAGGTTCGAAACATTTTGTTTATGTTTGGTCTTTTATGGATGAGACGGCAGCTCCATGGTAGCGAGTAAGCGTACTTTTATAAACGTCTTGTATCGATTGCAATTTTCGATAGAGGTTTACAACACTGATCTGCGAAACATAAAAAAGACAGCTTTATATACATATATTATAACGATGGAAAACGTCGATCTATATAGGCCCTAATGTCTCCGCCAGGCCCAACATACCCTTAATCCGGCTCTGCCCACCCTTTAACAAAGGCGCTTTTGTACGGAGTCCCTGCATATGCTGAACAAAAAACTCCATAAAAACTCAGAAAACAAGTCGACAAAAAATAATGAGCTCTATATATAACTGGAGGACCTCTTTCCTTCGTAGAGGCTTCCGAGGAACCACTGATTGCGGGCGGAGGAGAAAATGAGAGAACATTTTAAGGAAACAAGACTAAACGAAACTGACGTACCGCAAAATCGGCCGCCATGTTTGGCTTCACTTTTTGCCTGGAACACAGTCCTCCAGTTATATATAAAACTCACAGCAAAAAACTCGACAAAGAAGTCAGAATACAATAAAAGGTAGAGTAAATTTCCATATCAGCAACGAAAAAGTGGTATGTAACGATTATGTTTTGATTTTACGAGAATGAGCGGCCAAAATGTCCGATCAGAGAAGTTCAGAGCAATCAGTGGTCGGCCATATCCGCGATTTGCGGCATGCTAGATGTCTTGGATGGCGTCCACCTGGCAATCAACCCAGCTACTATTTTCCTTTTCTTAGCTTCTAGACAATCATCATCGTACTAGAAATACGTATACGCAATAACCCCACGCCCACCTGTCATATTACAAGCTAGGGTCCTATCAGACAAAAATTTTATATTAATTATTTCAAAGTTAAACTTTTCATTATTATGTAATAATATTATAAACATTTGTTATTGTACAATATTTAACATAAGCAATCAGATATAATTTTTATGATAATTTAAAAATGCATTCAGTATTTTATTTATTCACTCTTAACGTTTTACCATCATTCCATCCATGGAGCAATAGCTCGATATAAAAGCAGTTTCTGTCTCCACGTACGTGGACATCTTTTCTTCCGACAATAATACAGGATTTTCTTTATGATTTTCTCATTATTTTTGTTTGTTTGGTGTTTTTCCATAGCCATAAATATAATATAGCCCTCTGAAAAACCGTTGTCTCCTTCGCTCAAATAAACATGTTTCGCAATCACAATGATCTCCATGAGTTACCCTCCGTCGCACATATTAACTATGTTGAAACATGTTCAACGACATTTTTCACCAAGTTATATTTTATTTGACAACAGATTTCAATTCTGAAAACAGATTTGGAATTACCGAGTCTAAGTACATATATTTTATTATTTTCCTACATGTATTTTGTCCGTAAACACAACAGCGATCTAAGAAGTGAACCACATGAAGTTTCTTCTACATGAACGAATAACATACGTCCTATATTAAACAATTATTAACCGAGTGCGAGGTCTGTACGGTAAAGTATTTGCCTGAGGTTTTCGTACAGTCTGTGCGAAAAAACCGAAGGCAAATTACCGTTTACCGTACACTGACCAAACAAACGAGGTTAATAAGACATTTATTATATGGCTTTTGGTTCATTTTGTTCTCTGTTTTTAACGTTGTGTTTGTCTTCAGATGTTGTCTTACCTCTGAGCTTGTTGATTTCGCTTCATGTTTACACGCGTTACTGGTCGTTAGGCATTCATTTTCTTCACTTATAGATAAACAGCTTTCAAGAAAAGCAGCACTAATGTTCCAGGACGTGTTATTGTTCGAACTTTTTCAACGAACATACTTAAATCCTCTTGTATTTTCATCTAAATCAACTCAGAAATTTTCCCGCCAAACTATACCGGTCTGGAAAAAGGCGTATTGCCCTCTCACAGCGCTCCGGACCTCTCACGAACCAATCAGCGTGCGCCATCTTTCTTAGCCATATAATAATAAACAATTATTGACCAAGCGCGTTACGGCAAAATTACGCTGCCTGCGGTCTTTGTGCGTAGAGACCAAAGTCAGGATAATTTTGTCGTAAAGAACGACCAAACGAGGTTAATAAGTTTTTTATTATATGGATCTTAAATATTTCACATTTCCTCAATTTTATCGCAATGTTTAAAAACTTTTCAGTTGTTTTGTAATGACCGGTTTTTACGGGTTTGTAAAGACCGCTCAGAAACCAATCAGATTGCAGAAAAGCTGCGTTAAGACCGCTCACGAGCCATACATGCACGCTTGTCAATTCTAATAAATATTATATCGGTCCGGTTAGTGAGTTATATTACTTATATTACGTTTCACAATTCTACCGACGATCATGAACAGCCGTCTCCATATCCACTACAATATATTCTGAGTAATTTCAATTTGAGCTCAGAGAATGTCGGAACCAATGAACTCTAACGATGATATTCTAACGATTTGTTAATTCACAACACTGATTTCATGATTCCATAGTGATGGTTTCCTGATGCCTTCCTCTGCGGTACGCCCTCGTGATGATACTGGATATGTAGCTTTTTAGACAGTTTAGTGGGCGAGCGAAAATACAAATGATCAATGATGACGACAAAAATGTTGTACTTTACGCTAGCACTAAACTGTTCAATCGTATCAGATTCATTATGCAACCCTTTTACTGGCTTTCACCCGATTTCTCATGTGATAGTCTTAGACAAATATGTTTCTCATTGGCTCATATTCATATACAGTCCAAATATCGCAAGGTATTTGTGCCCAGCTATCGCGTTATTTTGAATTTTTTTGGACAGAGTGGTCTTGTTATGCAATAGACTGTTTGATGTTAATGGTCTTGAATCGTGAGGAATGTTTGTCCGATATTGGTGGCAACGTTCTTGCTATAGGGTGGGTTATACCATGTGATGTTTATCTGTTGCTTTATTTTTTGGCTAGCTAGTAGGTTCTTTGGTGTAGGCTGGAATTTAAGTCGGTGGTTGTATACTAGGGCCCTCTGGTACAAGAGCGCTGCATGGTTGAATGATTCTTGATCAGATTCATTATGCAACTACATCAAAGTGTTAACCCTGGTTTTCACCCGATTTCTCATGTGATCGACAAATATGTTCATGTTCGGCTCATGTTCTAATTGCAACATCTAAAGGCACGTTTACACATAGCTATTAATAGGGCCGATTTATGGTTTAGTTGCATGTTATAAATCATTCCGCTGACAGTTGCTCGTCCTTAGGCTCATAATCCTTATTCTTCTTCCTATTTCTGCCTACTTACCATGCATCTAATAATTAATTAAAATATTATTCCAATCCAAGATCTGTTCACACATGACCCAAGTTTTGTAATCGTAATATTAAACGCAATCTTTAATGTAATCTCATAATCATAATATTTTACCAGGGGCCGCTTTCTTCAGTGGGTTGTAAAATAAAATGTAAATAGCATGACGATTAATCGCAATGTGTAAACGTACCTATATAGTCTCTGTTTTTCTAGCATAAAGTTTGGATACAAGGAATTTGTTGAGGTTTGTGTTTTTACACTTCTGTTCAAGTGACCGAATAGCGGAAATAAAAATCTAATAGGTAATTCAGTTATGCACGGCGGTCGCTCGTTAACTCTTTCCTGTCGGGTTGAAAAACATCCAAAATTAAATCACCTCTTTGTTCTATTAATATCTCTGGAAATAACCATAACTGTTGCAATAGCAATACATTTTCTGAAAGCCCAATCAACCGGCTTTTACCAATGCTTTTAAATTTCCAGAACAAGACATATTACGTTAATATAAATTAGCATAAATTAAAAACTTTCATTTTTCTAGAAAAGCCCATCTTGCACGCCCAAGTAGCATCATAAAAATTCAAAATGCCACCAATTGCAGAGTTTTTTATGAAATCAAATCACACTTGGCATGTGAGTGGATCTCATGTGCCTGGCGCTTGTCGATTTTCAATTCATCTTACGTTACTGTGTACCGTGTTTTTTAATTGACGACTTATAAGTCATCAGTCTTGTACGGACAGGAAAGAGTTAATGGCAAAATTTAGGATGTGCGGAGGATTAAAAGGATGAGGCTGAGCTGCGTGGTAAGAATCAGCGTTCAGCTGTTAAAATATGCTAATAAGTATAGATAATAGCATGTTTTGATTTGATTTATTAATTTTCGTGAGGATGTACACGAGGAAGACACAACATGGTGATGTCCTAGTCGAGGTGTCTTCCCCATAATATCATGACCAGAAATTAACGCCAAAATGGCCGCTGCTTGAAGGCTAAACATATGGTTCTTAGAAAATGGCGTCCCATACAATGAGTTACATAAAGCGAAAATATTAAAATAAAGATTCTGCTTATTAAGTTGCTCATCCACAGTTTGCCGACCTCGTAATATATACAACAACGATTATCAAATTATTTAGTTACCGGTTTGATTAGATAAATCAAATCTACGATCCGCCAATTGACAAAATCTAGAGATAACTTTCGTCAATACTTATGCCTCTATTAATGACAGGAATTTTATAATGACCAATGTCTTGTTGTCATTACAAGTTTGGTGATTTTTAAATTGCGGTATAAAACTTTAGCCGAATTACCCAATATATTCAAATTTTAAGATGTAAGATATAGGTTCTTCCATTGACTTTCGAACATTTCACCAAACGCTTTTGAAAATACAAAACAAAATCAAACAACATTCAATGACGCGTAACCTATTTTATTTGTTGGCTGTTTTCAACACAATTTAGCAGATCGTATATTTGATTGATCTAATCACACCGGTAACTGAATAATTTGAAAATCGTTGTTGCATATATTAAGAGGTCGGCAAACAGTGAACGAGCTACTCGATAAGCACAATCTTCACCGTTTCAGTGATATTTTCGCACTATGTAACTCACTGTAAAATGGGACGGCATTTCATATATACATTACAATACTTAATACATGAATATATGTATATACATTACAATACTTAATACATGAATATATGTGTATATACATTACAATACTTAATACATGAATATATGTATATACATTACAATACTTAATGCATGAATATATGTATATACATTACAATACTTAATACATGAATATATGTATATACATTACATGAATATATGTACGGTATAATTACAGATTATAGATTGACGCAATATAACACATGTTTGCCTTACACTACATAAATACATGTTAGGGAGTTTGATGGTTAGAAACGATTCAATTATTTCACCATTACTTGAAAAGGTTTACTCATAGCATTAACAATCATCTTGTCTAGTGAAAAGATACTTTACTGGAAATATTAAAGTAGAATTCAGTGCCGTAGCAGGCGGGGAGGCAGGGGGGCCAGCTGCCCCCCAAAATTTTTCTCAGAAAAATTCCTAAAAATGAGTTTATTTATTAAATTAAAGTGAAACTGAACCGATTAACTTTAATGTAACTTGAAAACTGACGTTGTGATTTGCAAAATACGAAAAATAACTTCGTGCAGAACTTTATAATAATGGTACACCAAGTTTTACGGAATCACATTACGTTATCGGAATGTTTTTGCCCAAACTCTGACTAATTTTTCTTTTGCTTCATTCAACGAAAGGAATTTTTAGGATTATGTTCTGTATATATTTTATTAATAACTTTAATACTGTAAAAGCAGATTTTAATTTATTTTGATTGATAACCTGAATTTGAATTTTACAAACTAAGGGTACCCCGGTAGTGCCGAATTTGCTCCCCAAAATTTCGAGGGTCTCCCGTGGGAGCTAGTAATCCACAGCTGCCCCCCCCCCCCCACACTTACAATTTCGACGTAATGTACTCCGAGTCTTGGCCGAAGGAAAATACCCCAAAATTAACCAGAAGGTGATTGGCTGTCCCTGTTTTTTATTATTTATCAGCGAATCAAAATGCTTTGTGATTAAAGAAATGTGCATCGTATTTCTTTTTATCTGTGTTTCTTTGAAATTGCACTACTCTCAACCAATCAGAATTGAGAAATGTTTTATAGCGGCAATATATCTTGAATGACCTTTCTGTACTTGAAGTTGACCTTCACTTGACCTTCAATTTATATTATTACCGGCCTCTGCATTAAATTGACTATACTGAGTCACTGACAAAGAGTTTATATATCTTAAAGCCTCTACGGTCCCATCACAATATTGTTAAAGACTATTTCAGGTTTGAAGCTACTTTTTCTTATTTTGTCAAATACTACAGTGTGAGTTTTGCCGAATAAGCCGAAATCACCACAGATTAAAGGTGAATAAGACGCCAGGGAGGCGTTAACCGGGATACTGATTGATTATAGACTGCTATGTCAGAAGTAAAAAATATTTTGCAGGCATTTATAAAATAACACTTTGAAAATGTGCGCTATTAATTTTTCTTTTTAACAATTATATTATGAGCTCGAAATTTATAGGAATTCATAGGAATTGAGAGGGAATAATCTAATTGTTTTAGTAGAAGTTAACTTATAATGTTCGTTATTTCTTCAAAATTATTTCAAAAGACGAGACACTGCTTCTAGCGGCCAGCGAGTGGTGTAGACAATCAAATTGCAGTGTTTGTATTAGACTACTAGTAACTATACTACTTCAAGTTACTATCGCAAGGGAAGTGATGCCTTGAGACTACTAGTAACTATACTACTACAAGTTACTACCGCAAGGGAAGTGATGCCTTGAAATCCAAGGCAGTTGTGATATTGTGCAAAATTGCAAACATAAGTGGTGGGCTTATTGAAGTCAAAGTTGCAGCGGAGGTAGTACAGCCTCGTACCCATGCGTTATGGTTTAGGTAAAACCAGAGCAGTGAGATGTACATATATATGGAGTTCACAGTGAGCTTGCTGGACCAAAGGTACTCTGAGGTTAGACATCGATCTGGGGTAAGACATTCATTACACACAGCCAGGGGCGGATGAAGCATGTGCAGGGGCCCCTGCCGGCACATTTGCGGATGCCTCACGTCTGCCCCCCTCCCTTCTCAACATATATTCACAATATAGTAGTTCATCAACATGTATAATATTAAACAGATGTAACTTGAACAGTTTCATAAAAATGCAGTTGAACATAAAGATAAAACAGCTGTATAACATAGTTCAACTGTATAGAAACACACAAACGTTCCCGCCATCAAATACGCCATTTTGAACTGTAAGGAGAATTTAAGTTTATAAAGGAACGTAGCCTGCGAAGCAGACGTTTAGGGGTTGGGGCGAGGGCGGATAGAACGCCTGCACGAAAGACCCATGTTTTTGGATTTCTACGCTAAATTCTGATTGGCTAACTCAACTCATTAGTATTCAAGTTTCCTGTCAGGAAATAAACATTTAAAAATGGCGAAAAACCAGTGTTGATAGATGATTTTCTTTCGAAAGCTTTAACCGATCTTCTGGTCGTAGCTTTAAATTAAAACAGTAACAATGGGATTTGGCAAGAGTTTGATTATGGATTTAGTAGATTTACCGGACGTTCGTGCGAGCGCGTGATTATCAGTCGGCAGGGGAAGCAACAATCTATCAGGGCTATTAATGTTATCGTATGGTGGAACATTGCTGTCTCCTTCTTTCGCATGTGTTAATACTGATTTCATAAAGTTATAAAGTTCAAAAGCATTTCTTATTTTTTCTGCCGGAAGACCTACAAACCCGCTCGGAGAAAGTTTCACTGTGTAGTAATGCAAAGCCGATTGATTCACAAGCCTCAGCAAGAATCAACTATGTGCTTCCATGTCTACACGATTGTTTGAATACATTTTCAAAATAAATCTTGTTTCCACCAGATGCAGCCAAGCTTTATACGGAGTTTCAGACCGGGATATTTCAACGATTCGGCTCGAAGTGAAATGTTAATTTTAATCATTGAGGAAAGCCCGCTAGTCGCTGATTGGTTGTTTTTGACAGTTCTTCATGTGGGCGGAAATCCAAAAGCATGGGTCTTTCGTGCAGGCGTTCCCTCTCCCTAACGCCGCCATGCAGGCTAAAAGGAACGCTATTCAGTGTTTTACCGCGGGTTATTGTATGAAAGAAATAGAAAACATTTCCATCGGTTTCGCGTTACAGAAACATTTTGTGGAAGTTTGATGTAATCTAATACAAATTTGAAAATGACGTCATTTGTGTCTCGACCAATCAGAGATCCTGCGTAAGACACTTGTCATTTTATAAAACTCTATGGAAACACGGAAAATGTTTTCTATTTCTTAACAAAATATATTACTGATTGAACGAAAACACTTCTATTTCTCGTAAATAAACAAAAATTATTACTTTTAGACGAATTTTCATATTTTTCAATTTCCTCTACAATGCAGTATTGTGAAATCGCAATTATACATTTATTTTGCCTATCCACACCTATACAACGGAGTCAAATAGACGTGGAAAACATAACTTTATTGCTGGAGTAAGACAACACACAATTGCCTGACGACATCGTCATATCAAGCGAAACAACATTCGCGATATACACGCGTGAGATAATTACGTAATATAACAAAATATTATATCACGCCTTTATCTCATCTAAACTGGATTATTGCAATGGTTTACTTTATGGTCTACCAGTCTTTGAACGAATACAAAACACTGTTGCCAGATTAGTTGTGAGAGTTTTTTGTGAAAATCTGCCTAAAAAATTACTCTGCCTAAAGTGCAACACGTCGCGCAGTCTAATCCACGCCTTTTCGTGCTGTTTATAGTTTATGTAATTTTTCTCTGTAACTTCTTACTAACTTTAACTTACAGGCCCATAGTAATTGGTGTAAACTGTTGTGGTGTCCCCGCCTCCTGTATTTTCGCATTGGTTATGTATTATTATGTTTGTGTGGTGTATGTTTTATCAGGCGAAGCTAAATAAAACTAATTTTCAAGTTATCTCTTAAAACATATAAAAAACTTTGAATGGTCTTGCTTCTGATTATATTACTGATCTTTTATATCACTACTCTTCTTCTCCGGCTTCTCGTGTGCTACGTTCGAGTAATGGTAATTCCCCTTTCCGACGCAGTCAAAGAGACTGGTGAAGACTGGGGCTGATTTTGGGGCCGTCAACACGAGAAAGGGTCAAAGTATATAGCAAAGTGAAAAGGTGGTAAACTGCCAAGATTTTTAGTAACGAAATACATTATACTGACGTTTCGAGCGGAGCCCTTCATCATAGTAAGACACGATGAAATAAGAATAAATATATATATATATATATATATATATATATATATATATATATATATATATATATATATATATATATATATATATATATATATATATATATATATATATAGTAAACTTAAAAACTTTATTGTCGCTACTATATAAGATCGTATACATATAAGATATATATGTATACGATAAGATATATGTATATATATATATATATATATATATATATATATATATATATATATATATATATATGTATACGCTCCTTCACTTCGGTGTTGTTGAGCGCTCTGTGAAGTAGAGTGGGCGTCCTTTAGCAATAATGCAACGCTCGCTACCATTGTGGCAGTTTGAGCGCTCTGGCCCCATGCGCACTTCACGCTATCTGGATGTTCTGATCGCCGGTGCTGTCCCACAAGCGGTTGTCAATGACGATCGCAAGTGTATAATAGTCCAGCCAGACTCATCCAGATTGTTCCAAGCTACACTGATCACGGTGCACTGATTGATGAGCTGTGGTACAGCGAAACACGTGTCTGTAGATTGAACTATATATATATATATATATATATCATTCAGGCAGCGATTTAATAACCATAAAAGTAGTGCAACGAGGTATGGTAAAGGTCAGAGGGGAATTCCTGGGGAACATTTATACTCGCATTTCTTTAGCGATGGACACGAAGGAGTTAATGATATGACAGTGATAATAATTGACAAAACGGATGTTAGGGAATTAACCAACCAGAAGAGAAGCTTTCTGAGCTTATAAACTTAATTCATTTGTCCCTAGGGGACTGAATATTAGGGATTTTACTTGATTTGACTTTGTAATTAGCTTTTTTATGTTATATAATGCTCGAACTCTCTGTAAACTCGTGTATCTTGACAAAGGGGCAGAGCCCCGAAACGTAGATTAAAGTTTTTAAAAGTTGTCTTGATCAATTTATATATATATATATATATATATATATATATATATATATATATATATATATATATATATATATATATATATATATATATATATATATATATATATATATATATATATATATATATATATATTATGCATTGCTCACTGCTCGCAGTTTGAGCACTTTGGTGACTCCACAATGCAATCCTACAATGTGTAGCCGTACATAGTGGGTCCCAAGTCCACAGTTACCATAAAGCCATTATGGTGATAGCCGGTAGGGCACATTGTATACTTTCATGTATATATTACGCTCACCGCTCATGTGGTTTGAGCACTCTCATGGATTGGGCGGAGAGTCTCTTTCAATGAGACGTTTACTGTTTGCATTATGCATTGCTCACTGCTCGCAGTTTGAGCACTTTGGTGACTCCACAATGCAATCCTACAATGTGTAGCCGTACATAGTGGGTCCCAAGTCCACAGTTACCATAAAGCCATTATGGTGATAGCCGGTAGGGCACATTGTATACTTTCATGTATATATATATATATATATATATATATATATATATATATATATATATATAGACGTTTACTGTTTGCATATATGCATTGCTCACTGCTCGCAGTATTGAGCACTTTATATATATATACAATGTGTATATATATATATATATATATATATATTATATATATATATATATATAGGGCATATTGTATACTTTCATATATATATATATATATATATATATATATATATATATATATATACCAAAAGGGCGTCACAAGTAGAAAGTAGCCAATCAAATGCACGGGAGAAAAACAAACTAATAATTAATGAGATGCGAAAAGTTAAGGACTTTTCCCTGAGATCCCGACTCGATCGATGGTACATCCCGGAGCCGATCATTTGCTATTTTTACAGTCGATTTTAGTAATAAATAATATTTTTTTTTTAGTAAACAAAAAAGAAAAAACTCGACATTTGGAAAACTTAGGAGAAAAATCGGAGAAAAGCCGCAGCCGCTCGAACCCGCAGGTCTTAGTATACAGAAGCTTAGTAATACAAACTTTTCGTATATTTTTTAAATAAACAACTAGCAACTTTAGCTTTTCCTGTGAGCAATTATTTGAGCTTTATCTTCATATATGTACACCTTTTGAAGTGACAAAGCATCGCCACGTCCCCAAAATCAGCCCCAAAACTTCTTGCGGCCCAAACTCTTCACCAGTCTCTCTTTGAATTTCGGAAAGGGTTCTCCTCAGTGTTCTTAAAACCCGAACAGTTACATATGGTCCTAAATTGTGGAACTCCTTGCCTGAGAATGTGAAACTTTGTTCAACTGTTGAAAAGTATTTAAAAATATATCTTTTTAAAATATAAAAAATATTTTTAAAAAGTTTAACTTAATTTTTGTATTTGCGCATGCGCAGATATATTGTAGTCGCGCTGACGATAGTCTCCCTCGCAGCCGCTCTTAGTGTGTCACTCGTTCCCCCCTGAAACGAGTGACACACTAAGAGCGGCTGCGAGGGAGACTACGCTGACGAGTGATGTGAGTAACAATAGCATAGCTTCGGAGCCAATCAAGTTCCAAACGGCTGCTTCCGATCAAAGTGGCGACGATAACGCACAACCACGGGCGCAGACACATGTACGCCTAGCGTACCTATTTTTAACTTATGTAAAAAGCATTGAGACATCTGTATAACACGTTTTTAAAAACTGTCTATTATCATCCACTTCAATTCATATTAATGTTCGTACTTATACATTGTAGCTAATTCAGGAGAGAGCACGTTTTGGCTGGGACTACGTACATGATGTATACTGACGCATTTTACATATCGTGTGACAACTAACACATTATTATACTTGGAAACTCACAGTTGTTGCGTTTTAATTATCATTACCATATACGTATAATGATACTCAATACATACATTGATGGCTATCATCATCTCAATTCCTAATTAATTCTTGACTTTACACCGTAGTTATATTGATTTTCTTATATACTGGATATATAAGATACATCATGTATATTGTCAATTCTTTAAGAATAGTTCTTCAAAAGTATTTGATCTCGCTGATGGTCAATATACTTACTATAAGTTACTGCAAAGTTCCATTAAGGTACTTCATTTCTCTGTTCTCAACAGTGTTTGCTCGGTGTCTACTATATACCCTCTATATACCTTATACAAACGGGCAAGCACATGAACGCACGATCGCTTTTGGAATGTACTTAATCATGCTGTAGTTATTCTTTGGATCATTATAAAGAACTACTAAGTTTTTCTCTTTCGATGGAACACAACAGTTAGCGTTTCTGAAGACAGGTTTCGCAAAGTTAGGGTTTTTATTGATCGCTTCCAGGATAGCTTTGGAAACAATTCTGGTGACAGGATCGTTACCGATTGGCATTGGATACCATGCTTTGCCACAATAAACAGTCGTAAACCCAGCCGGTGCCACAATATTGCTATATTTCGTCAGATTCACATAAATCTTTGCACTGCTGCAGACCTTCGCTTTTTTTGATTTTCCATGTGACCCAGCGTGCCTTCGGAGACGTCGATTTCCCGCCTTTGGCTTATCACTGTTTGATGGTCGTAATACACCAGTTTCGTTTCTAATTTCAGGAATTGGATAACGTATCCGCAATCCGTTGAGATGCATGTGTCTTATGACAGTTAGTATATCTTCATCGTGCCCAGAATTGCCTGAGGAAAAACAAATAATATGAATTTTGATTAGTGTTTGAATATACTTTCGCTATATAGTTGTATTAGCATGACGAAGTGCTATATAGCTCATAGTATTATTTTCTTTATATAATTGGAAGAGGCAAATTGTGTTACTAAAATAAAGGCCCGGTCACAACGATAACGATACGATAATTACATGCTGTCACACTACAACGATAAATCTGTAAGTCTATCCACGCTTGTGTATATCTTCTACAGAGAACGATGTTACATGCAAAAACGTTTACCCATTTCAGAAGGCCTATTAGGCAAAGACTCGCCGTGGCGTTTGTCTATCTATCTATCTATCTACCTATCTATCTATCTATCTATCTATCTATCTATCTATCTATCTATCTATCTATCTATCTATCTATCTATCTATCTATCTATATATATATATATATATATATATATATATATATATATATATATATATATATATATATATATATATATATATATATATATATATATATATATATATATCGTTATCGTTATCGTATCGTACTTGTATCGTTGTGTAGTGTGACCGGGCCTTATACCTCCTATAAGTTAGATAAATACTCTGAATAATATTTAGGTTTAAAGTATACAGCAAACACCTGCTATTATAAGAACCTTCCACCTATCAGAACCTCAGGCTAAAATTTAGAATTTTTGGTCCCACTTTTAAGCTTGACTATTAATTGTACTATAGCAAAGTCCCAAACAAATACAACACCAAAATCTGGTTGCAGTTCTTTATCTTTTACACAATACTGTACAGTACAACATTTAGATCAGGGTTCATTAAGCCCAGCTCTTTAACCCCCATTATCAACATACAAATTCTCCTTATTGGTCTTCAAACAGTTCTTAAAGTACTAGTTGCAGTGAGAAGTTCTTTTAAAACACATGACAGTTCATATTTGGTGATCATTTCCTTTATTCTCATTACCTCTATACATGGTTAACCATTGATGTTATTAGAAGAAGTTAGATGCTGATCACTCCTGGGGCTTAAAGGGTTAAAAATGAGAGGTTTCATTGTTTAAGCTTCATAAATTAATTAAGAAGCTTTTTTTGAACCTATAACACCCTGATTTTTCTATAGATATCAAATATATAAGAACCTATATCATGCTAGTTTAGTAAAATGGAGGTTATTATTTGTGCAATGTGTTGACTAAGAGAATAAGATAGTTATTGAGTAATTTACAATTGTTGTGCTACAGCTGACACAAATGGTATGGGTAAAACAAAACGATTTTTGCATTTCTCCAGAGGTTTCGATTACCACTGAGTAATTTAATAAAGTATACAAAGCAATGGAGACTCCGAATATAGTTATCATGTTTAATTATTTCGACTATCTTGCAGACTAACTACAACGTGTAATCAAAACGTAGAAATCAAAATGTTAATTATATTGCTTCACTTTGTCTTTCTTCCTTAGCTCATTACTATGGTAAACATTTTGACTGAAGGCATGTCCGCATAAAACGATAATGATTATTTTTGATAAATTATCACTATCGCTAGTGTTCTTGCATATGACATTCAGGGGATACGATGCTAACTTCAACAAAATTTCTCATTTTTTAAAACAAAGAGAATATTTAATAATTTACTCCCAAGAGTCATCCCAACGCCCTCATGCAGAGAATTTTATGCACGTCTTCAGGAGGACGTGAACTTACGGAGTGAAACTATAGAAACTTTGAACCATTTTTGAAGTCATACTGTCAAATATGCATCAAGTATGCAATACGGGTGGTCAGTTGCCCATGGTTTCTTCAAATGCTAAAATTTAGATTGTTTATTTACTGTTGTCGTCGTTCTAGTTTGCTTGTCCCTGATTCGCTCAATGGCGTTGTATACAGAACGAGGAGTCAAGGACGACGTTGGGATTACTCATGGAATTAAACTTTATTCATTATAGTCTTGAGATTTATAACGACAACAGTCTATCTAAAATTCCACATATTCAATACTATAGTTTCAACTATAGCACCATATGTGAACTATTCTGTAATCTGATTGATTCTTATAATAGAGCTATGGATCATATACCATTAGTAATGAAAATCGTTTAGCTAAAGTGAAATCAGCCGTGTGAGCTTATATATATATATATTATATATATATATATATATATATATATATATATATATATATATATATATATATATATATATATATATATATATATATATATATATATATATATATATATATATATAATAAAATTGCTAGAATACAGTTAAAACTGGTAACTCGAGTTTCACGCTTTTTGCCTGGCGATCCATTTTTAGCCATTTTATAATATTTTTGCTCCAAATCTTTACTGTATTGAGCCCTTTTTTGTTTTGTTGTGTTCATAAAAGTAAAAGTTATTGATAAGAAGAATGTAAATTATCCAACAAATAGAGAAGGGTACGTTTTGGGCTTATAAACTGAATTGATTTATGCCTCGGGGACTGAATTTAAGAGATTTTTTATAGATATTTTCTAGTTTTGTGCACTTTGCATGTTAATACATCTTTAGACTTTACATATATGTAAATGAGGCCTATAAAGTATATAAAAGTCCGTTTTCTCAAACTCGTTTTTACAAGAAAACGTTAACATTTATCTTGACTATTCATCTAATGTGAGATATTATAAGATAGTCTGCCCTAAATGTCGTAGAATCAATAGAATGGAAGTTTGCAGTTGTTGATATTGGGTGTAGCTTGATGTAGTGTTATTAATTTTTAGTTTTAATTTTTATATTATTGATTTTGTAAATTTAATAAGCGTCTTATACCTTGTAGGGAACCTACTGTATTTTGCACCTGTATTTTAAGACGAATTTTACATATATATATATATAGAGAGAGAGAGAGAGTTTACTCGCTCTTCCATAAAAATATATATAAAGGTAAATCTAGTACACGACCATAAGGATCGTGTCAGTCGTTAGAGAATATAAATAAATTTGCTAATCATGTATACATCGGAAATAGAAACGTTATAGCATTGCTTGTTTGAGTAAAACAACAAAGAGCATTTAATTGACCAATAGTAATGGTTGTTTATATGACTAGTTTATTTAAAATGTGTCACGTATATCGGTCAAGATTCAAAAGCAATAACATTATTGCATGTTTGAACCCAATTGTTGATTCACTTTTGTAAAGTAGATTCAAAGTGTTCCCACGTTATCACAAATTCCCACACGCAGAGATGACATATAGCGTTACGGTATGTGCCAAAAAGGAAATCCTCACGACATAATCCGACGAGGGGATGAGATAGCAATGAATTACTTTTAGTTCCTAGGCTATATGAGTATATCCTAAACAAATGTCGTCCGACGCACTGCGAGAGCATTTTCAGAATGACCGGCGTTGGCACGTAGAAAACATTCGGCCATATTTGACGAATAACGCTTGCCAATAAGCTGGTACTGTTTGTATACGTTTGAAGGTGTAAAACAGACATCCAGATCATTTTACGTCAACAACCTCCGATGTTAAAACGGCATAAACTCGCGTTTATTTATTGTCGTTGCTCTCCTAGCAATTTTAAACTTCCTAACGACCAATGTCACGATTGTCCTCAGGCCTAGTGGGTCCTAATAACAAGAGATGAAAATCTAGTGCTTAATTATCTAGTGCTTCATCTCGTCAAGATGGTAGGAAAATGACAACTATTTTCTCTATTATACATTTGGACCGCTGTTATAGACGAGAGTTGGAATGTTAATGGTCCGCTCTTTCTCACTAGATTTGTTCGTTAACCCAAGCTTTATGTTGGCATTGCCAGATAGTCAAAAACGAAGTCCTTCATGCAATTCGAATCTTGGCAACAGGCCCTGCAAGCACTAAAACATATCAAGGACTGCAATAGAAAGAATTTTCAACCCCCTTTGACTCAGATCATTATAACTACAAACCATTTCTTAGTTCTCTTACTTTGTTCATTTCTATTTGAATTCAGCTTGTGTTTGGTGATCCTCATCAGGAGCTTTGCCATTCTCTTTGGAACTTCTAACTTCATTCCATCTTTCTCTTCCCAAGACGCAATGGCGGATGACACACAAATGAAAACGATGACTGAAGTCACTGAGAACAAAGTGGCTAGAATTGGCTGTGGGTGAAATTTCATGATGCTTCTTTGGTTAAAGTCTTCGTCGCTTTAGTCTTCACTCAACGGCTCTAATGCATGAGACAGGAATGTACATCGTCTATTTATCGATATCGAGCAAATGACTTGCCACTTAAGCTTTCCGGTTTACCACAGGAAATTGTTGCACTCACGAATTGTTACTCAATAAACGGAAAATTATTACGAGAACATTTCAGGTACGTGTTCACACAAACACCAATTAGGTGTCCCAAATCGGTGCAATTATCACGCCATTCACATTAAAAATCTTTAACTTGAAGTTTATAATACGTGGTGTCACTATTGTACTATACCTTTCACAAAATATGTTCTCAAATTATTTGCTCTTTTCTTAATTGCTTTAATGACCTTCAGAATGACATACATTTTGTATGTATTTTTAGTTTCCTTTACTTTTTCTATACGCGCTTTTTAACTACAAAAAATGGGAATTGCCTGACGAAAATCCTAAATCCTTGCATTTGTTTTTGCCTTTCTTTTGGCAATTTTTCAAACTTTGTGTCTTTCTTTTTATTCAAGTTTGAGCCTCAAAGTTGTTCACTTGAGTGCACGGGAAATGGCGTATAAAGCCGGAAAGTAATACCGGCGTCTGACAATGATTTCTCCCATCCTAATTTTCTCTCGTACGAAATCCCTGACATTGCCTACCATTTTACGTCTGAGTTTGCACGTTTGAGATCCCCTACTTAGAATATATGGTGTAATCGTGTTTCAGCTGCCAACTTCGCGAGATATTGTTCTTGCGTGAAATAGAATGACGATTACTCGGAAATTGGACTGGTTGAGGAGCTCAAGAGAAAACCATTTCAAGCATTCTACGTACTAATATTAATATCATCACCAACGCATCGATAAGCGGTGGGGTATATCGGGGTCAACCTTTTCACAATTTAACTGTAAAAAAGTTGCGGTTGAATGGAGGTGAAAATTCCATAGTCTTTCAAGGGGGTCAAATATGAGACGAAATATTTCAAAAAGCATGTAAAGTGTTCTTGTAATACATTTATGTGGAACGTACTAAAATTATTCTATAAACGATTATTAAATATCATGATTCATATCGTGTATGGAAACGATCAAAATATTTTGAAGTTAAATATAATTCGTTTTGGGTTGCGAAACTGATAAGCACGACCCACAACTTCCGCTGTTGTATATATGTATATATATTCAATAATTCATCTTTACAAGACACGACTTCTATTACACTGTAGTATCATAATGCCACCGATTATTTAAAATAATTTTTTGTATCTACGTTTAAGGTTAAACCATCCTTGGGAGGGCCATGAAGAGGGTGCGATGAAAAACTTGTCATGATCAATATCCTTGAATACTGGACCGTACTCTCAATAAAATTGTGTAACTAACAATACTAATGCTATTTGAAACGGATAGATATATGCACGATCATGCTAGAAAACGATACTAAAATGAAAATCCTTAATCCCTGCACATGTGAGTCTGAGAAAGCCTTCATTTACTATAGTTAATTAGTATTGACGAAACACATTAATAAAGACATATAGGAATTCAAAAACCAACATAGAAAAATAGAAAATTAAGATGAACAATTATGTCGACGTTCCAGCTTCTTCATGTGGGTCACCTAACCTGCATGGTCACAGTTGAGGTATTATAAAACTAAATTTTATATAAACTACATATGTTTACTGAGCTCTCATACTTCATGATATTGAAACTAAATCTTATAAAAAGAAAACATTCACTTTTTCTTAAATAAATCGACTCCAGGTTATCATGTGTAAAACAATGTCGCCCTGTATAGCGACGACATTGATGTCAAAGATTTTCTGTGTAGTGCGTGGTAGAAAGGTACGATAATGAGTAATCGGAAAATATGCAATCAAAAATGGAAAAACTCTCAGCTAGGCCCATGGCTACACTCAGCCTGACTGAGGCAAGCTAGTCAGTTCTTTCGGTTATTTTTCTAGTTGTCGAAGTAGAAGAAAGCACTATATATACACTATATGTTGAAAGGATTTATGGTGAAGAAAAATTTCGAGTGTTGGAATATACATACATTTTAAGACCAAACCGGGACCAGTTACTATATACACTATAGTTATACAGGCTGTGAAATGAAATTGATATTAATAATTTAAAGACTGTTACCTTAGTTTTATATATATATACCCCCTGCACCTATAGCTTGGCCTTGTCAAGATTAGAAACAAGCGGCTTTGTTCTGGTACTAAACGTCCGTACAGTCAATGGACTACACTCTTTTATAGCGCTTCATTCACATTTTTGATCACTTTGAACAGCTTAAATTCTCAATAGAACTCAAAACTTATGTTAACATTATTAATTTAAAGGCTCGACCCAAGGGCAGGTGTTGTGCCATAGGACACTAGATCCCATTCGAGCTGACAGTCCACCAACACACATAATATTATAATATATAAAATACAAAATAATGATAGACAAAATGTGACTTAGACTAACAACTACAAACAGATTAACGATTAATTCTACGAGGACAAACGTACGATGTACGAATGTTATCAGTGTCAACAACAATAATTAACCTGTTAAAATAAAAGGACTTCAGGCAATTTTTAAAACTTCAGGTATAATTCTTAAAACCGCGACAAGGGAAGTCTAGGACTTATGCAGTTTATCTGGTAAAGAGTTTCATATATGATATATAAGTGTCGTGCTTCATATAGGCAGTATTGAAATACAAAATAAAATATATTTAAAAATAAACTCTAAAAGATTTGTGTATAGATTCGAGCGAAGGAGTTCATAGATACCGTACAATTCTGATAAAGATAGAGTATCTAAAAAAGAAGTTCTCGAGCCTTGTACATCTAAGTTAAGATCTGATTTAAAACGCCGAGTGCGATTAGTACAGAAAGATAGATAAATATATATGTATATATAGCTAATTTAACAACGCCAGAGTTGCATTTATAAAAAAAGACAAGATTATAATTTACAGGTAATAGATCATGCAATTTCAACAAATGTTCGGTGTAACTATAAGACTAGAATTTTAGAACATAAATATCTAGAAGCTCGATCGTCTTTGGATATTTTCTATACCGTGATTAGATTATGGATTGTCGACTGCGATTATAGAGTAGCGAAATGTATAACAATTTCATTGCGTCACGGTTTAAGTCCCCTGATGCACACTTTCTTTTGATAAAAACGAACATCCTATTTACTTGGAATGATCATATATCTTAGCGATAAGTACCTATAGGTTAAATCTTTGCGATGCTGAGATCCTGTTCTTTGTTAACAATTTTCAGCTGACTTCCTTTCATGTTGTAATTCTCTCTGCACTAATGCGTTTCCGCCGGGCTAACACGAAGTTTAACACATTTCAAAGGCTGAAAATAAAGTTCGTTTGCTTGTGACCAATCAAAGAGAGAGTTTGATGATGTTGTAACAATTAATTA